>RJWH01000133.1:0-320292 GCA_004363575.1 Solenodon paradoxus | reverse complement strand
GTCATATTCAGCTATGATTCAGGATAGGCTTTATGAAAAGATGAAAATTGGGTAAACATTCAAAGGCAATATGTGCTTATGAAGGAGGGAGGGAGAGAAAAGGAGAGGGACACAGAGAGAGAGAGAGAGAGAGAGAAACAATTTAAATAGCATAGTTCAGGTAATTCAATGAGTTTGAGAGTCAATGCACAATGTTAAACACTATGAAAAAAATGTCAAGGATTTTAATGGATTCTCAATCTTGGTAAAGAAGGGAAATTTATTCTTCAGTTGTATAAGTAATTGATTAGTTAAGCCTTTGTAATATTTCAGTAAAAATAGTTGAGAGTCACAGAGAAATGCTGACTAATGAAGAGTTGGAGGACTGCTAACACATTATAGAAAAGAGGAAAAAGTGATCATAAATAAAAAGAAGTAACAAGTTAAATTTTAAATGTATTTACTGCTTTTTTTTTACTGTTTCTTTTTATTTGTTTATTTCTTAAAATATTTTAAGAAGGAAACTCATAAAAATTAATCTCTGAATATCAACTCTTTCTGTGGAGCTATATTTTCATAGTATAATTCTAGATATATGCATATATATGCTAATGGGATGGATTATTTATTATAAAACTATATATCTGGAACTTGTTGAGTCATTTAAAGGTTTTCAATCAACTACACAATTTTTGTCTTTTTACTCTTAAAGAATTTAATTATAAGTTGGAAGTGTTATTTAAAACACTCTTGACAGGAAATAGGTTGTATTTTTCAGGTTTCTATAAATTAATGTATATGCAAAGTTAGAATTTGACCCAAATGTAAATGATATGTATATGCGTGTGTGTGTGTGTGTGTGTGTGTGTGTGTGTGTGTGTGTGTGTGTAGTCTTGGGTAACACAACCTTTGAGTTTACTGGAATATGAGAATTTTTTCTTTTGTTCTGTCTCTAAAAGAAAAACAGATTGCTGTGATTGTTGTTATTCTATTAAGCATGGTGGAATTATGAATTGATGTTAGGTAAGTGTTCATGACCACTATTATTATTATTTTTTTGTGGGAAAGGTAAGGAAATTACTTCCTGAAGGAGCCTTTACTCTTTAAGAGCATTAGTTTGTCATTCACTATCATTATAAAGTAATTTTCTAAAAGGTGCAGGTCTTTCAACATCATATCACATCACTAAAAGCAAATTTTACCCCAAGTACATAAAGGCATGTCATGAATGCATGCTGAATGGAGGCAACGTGAGCAGCTGGTGATGATGATTACGACCTAGCTGTAACTAGAATGTCCATTCTGGTTAATGAAAGATGTTACTTTGAAATATTCCCATCACTTTATCCAACGCAATGTGATGCATGAACTTCCAAAGACTTGCTGGTAAGGCTATTTTGCATATTGTAAAGCATATTGTAAAGCTATTTATCTTGTGACTTGTTGTAAAAGTGACAGTACAAATGCCAATACCTCAATGCAGCACTTACTAAACTTAAATTTATAGCAAAGGAGTAAGTGTTTTACTAAGGACAATATAATATGTACTTTTATTTTCAATATTTTTCCTTCAGATATAGATGGAAGAATTTTTGCCTCAATAACAGTGCGATCAAATACATTGAATGTTTTTTCCTTTGTTATATCAATTGGTGAACTCCATTGCATTTTAGCATATCGAATTCTTCCCCTTATACTAAGGTTGTACATGAAAGCTGGTTCTAGCAAATAGTCTGTCCTGAAAGGTGCCATACAGAGCAGGGTTGAGGGAAACTTCCTTTTTATACACACATACCCCATCATTGCACTTAGACCTAGCATGAAAAGCAAGGGAAAGGATCAATGAAATTTAGCCAGATAACATAAATGCATAGTTATTACTTATGGATCTCCCTAAGAGAAAATGATTTTTGTGTGTAATAAAACTACAATTATATTGCTGTTTGATGCTGCAGCCTTGGACAACCAAGGGCAACTACTCATAGAATAATCTAGTTCATATGAATGGTATCCCCTGGTTTTTAAAGTGTATAGCTTGGAACCATACATCATAGTCCTGCTATAATTATTTTCCTGTGTACCTTTAGTTTTCTCTCCATCTCCCTCTCCACACGCACCCTTCTCCTTTCCTTTCTATTTTTCTTGTTTGTTTCTCCTGTCTTTTAGATAAAGATGATTAGCACAGGAAGACAAATTGAGAAATAAAGCAACCTTCTACTGAAAGTGAACTATCCTAATAATTTAGTCATTGACTGAATGCATAAATAATTCAGGGTAACTAAAAAGGGTTAAAGGACCACCAGTGAAAAATGTTTAAAACTTTTGTTTTTAAGATGTTTATCATAATTATTAGGGAGCAGCAAAGCAAACTCACAATTATATATCGCTTTATACCTATTAGGATGGGTATTATCAAGACAAGAAGCAAATGTTGGCCAAGATGTGGAAGAAAATGAACCATCATACTTTGTTGACGAGTATGTAAATTGGTGCTGCCAGTATGGGAAAAGTGTATGGAAATGCCTTTAAAATTAAGAATAGAAATAACATATAACCTATCTATTCTACTTCTTGGTATTAATCCCATGAATATGAAAACACTAATTTGAAAAATATATGATTCCTTATGTCTGTTGTAGTATTATTGACAATCAAGTTATGGAAACAACCTAAATATCTTTCGCTGGATGAATAGATAAAAAAGATACTACAGAATTCGAGTCAACTATACAAAAAGTAAATAAAATCTTGCCCTTGAGACAACATGGGTGAGCCTTAAAGGTATTAGTTTAAGTGAAATAAGTAAGATGAAGAATAAATACCATATGATTTCACTCATGTGGAATGTAAAGAGTCAAAAGAAAACCAAAGAAACAAAAGCAAACCAATTCTTAAATGTAGAGACCATAAGGGTGGTTACTAGAAAGGACAGGGGTTAGAGGGTGGGTGAAACGTGTAAACAGGGTAAATTGTAAGGTGATGAATGGAAACTGTGTCCTTAATCATGATGTAATACATGGATGTTGAACTATAATTCCGTACATTTGAAAATTATATAATTTTATAAACATGCTTTCAATAAAACATTATTTAAAAACATCTTGCAAATAAATAGCAAAAAATGAGGATTTTTTTAATATTTAGGAAATATTGTCTACAATTGTCTTCAACCTACTTGTTTTCATGAAATATCTGTAATTCACATGTAATTATTCATCTGTTAAATGGGTGTATTTTTAGGAAATATTCTACACAGTTACTATTCACAAATTTTGCCTTTATGGAAGATAGGAAGGTTCTTTTTTTTCACTTCAGTTCATTTTAATAATACCATAAGTAAAGAAAAAAGTTCAGAACTGGTGAATAACAACTTACTCAGTGTTTAAATTGTCAGAGTATTTTATTATGATGCTCCTACTGCATGGAAAATGTGAAGGTCCATTTTGATATTGTTCTGTCAAAACTATGACAATCACTGGAATGCAAATTTATATTCAGCACATTAAAATAATATAAACTGAGACTATAAGTGTAGAGTTTTGTAGTAGGAAAACATTTAATCTTTATAAGTGCTAGATTGTTATTTGGTAAAACAGATATAAGTATACTTCCTTCTATTTTTAACATTCTAGAAATTTTGGAAGACTCAAATGAAATAATTTATGTGAAAATGATTGATTTAAAATAATCTGTAAATCCCTATCAAATTTAATATAATTTATAATTATAATTATCATATTCTAAATTATAATAATGTATACAAATTATTATTAAATTAATGTAATGGCACTTTTTTACAGATCAATTAAAAAATCTGATTCGAGCACATCACATTAAAATTCGCATATGTAGATATGTTAAAGAATTACTATTCAATTTTTTTAAACCAGAAAATGTCTCCACAAACTTAAAATATGTGAAGACATTCAGTTCAGTCACAATATTTATTGTTCTTTAGTTATCAAACTATGAAGCATAATTATCACTGTTAAAAGTAAGTGGAATCAAGATGTACCAAAATGTAGCTTTTTGTGAATCCAGATGAGGAAATTGCATTCCAAGCAGTTGGATAAAATATCTTGTGAATTGGTAGCTGTTTCTTTTTGATGTTGTGATATGGAAATGTGGTGGGTTTACTAGCCTTTAAGTTTCTTCATGGCAAAGTAAAAGGTTGAACAAAAAAAGAAATTATGGGTCTTCAATAACTAATTGACTCGATTATTGCTGCTTAATCTATTAAAAAATTCTGTCCAGAGAAATCTAGTGAAAAGACATCTTCTGAATTCAGTCTCCTGGAAGGGTAACTATATAATTAGTCATTTAAACCAAAGCACTTTTGAGGCTTAAATCAAGCTGCCTCAGCTAAAGAGGAGGCAGGGTCAGCCTTGCTTAAGAAGCTGTTGAGTTTCTTGAAGTTTTATTCCCCTGAACCTAAGAATTCCCCTATAAATTCTGTTTTTTCCTCATTTCTTACTACCAACTCACATCAGTGTGAAAGTACCTCCCTGTTTAGAAATGCAGTTTCTTTAATATTGCAGCTGATGCCACTATTGATCCAGAACCCCAAGTCCTACTTCTTTGTAAACTTCGATGCATTTGCCAGATTTTTGTCATCTCCACCCATTGAAACAGCTTATTTTTCTTATATGACCCCAGATCTGAATAAACATAAACCAGTTTTATAATAATTTGTCAGTTGCCAATAGTTTCAATGAAGTTATCAAAACTACAATTAGAAAAAATTTGAATACAACAAATATACTTTGCCACATTCTCAGTAATAACTTTTGATCATTCTGTAAACAGTTATAGACTTCATTAACTTTTAAATTATGCCACCATTTATTTAATTTCTTTTTATTTATAGCAATATTCTTTGCATATCACAAATCTTCTCTTCCGATAGCTAGGATATTAATTTCTTTCTTTTAAATATTTGTCTAAATTTTCTCATATTTAGAGAATGAGCTCTTAGTTCAGTCCAGGATCTCTAAAATCATTCTACAATCCATCTACCTATTGCAGGATGATGTGTAAGTAGTCAAATTATGCATTGAGTCACCCTTAAGATTAATGTAATTTGTATATTAGTGTATATTTCAAAATATTAGGGATATTTAAAAAATAAAGATTAGTGCTTGCTATTTCTCTAAACTTTGTGTGCTTTTTTGCAATTGTAGTCCTACTTATTAAGAAACTATATGGAAGTACAAATACACACACATCTTGAAATTTCAAAAATTAGTATCTTATTCTCAGTGGGCTAAGTAATCTAGAAGAATTTAACTCAGAAGGTGGTCACTATATCTACTCTTCATGATGCTCTTAAGGACTCATCATGTGACTATCAGGTCATTGCAACCTCTAATTAATGTCTGTTTAATTGATGGAGAGCCAAGTAAAGTTTTGAGAAAGACTCAAGTCTTCATAGCTAAGTTAGTGATAATTTATATGAATACTTTAAACCATTCATTTTCTCTTTGGGATAATTAAAATATTAGTATATAAAATAATATATATTATATTACATATCATACAACTTTATGTAAGTTATCATTTCAGGCACTTACTAGTTGATTTGGTTTCTATTCTAATGACTACAACTTACCTGTTTTTCCACTTTTCTTTTATTACATATAGTTAACAAAATTACATCTAATTCAGAAAAAACAAAATTTAGTTTCCAATATAGTAGCATAAAAGTAAACATGTATAAGAGTCAAGGTAGAAGGTGAAATTTTCTTGTTTTCAGTAAGTCAGGGAGTTTACCACCAAGCTATTAGCAAGAGAGTGTCCTTACTTCTGAAAATAGAATGGAATCCAAAATTATGCTGCCCCTTTGTGCTTTAAAGGGTAAGGCAGAATTTTTTTTTTTACTATATCTAAATATGTTTCTAGAAGATTACATCTTTATCCAAGAAAGGGAAACCTGAGAAAGCCACACAGAAGGCATCCATAGCCACAGAGTAATTGTTGTCAATCAAGCATTTTACACCAAGAGTTCTGAGGAGAGCTCATCACATGTAGAAATGACAGTGACAGACTGCCACTGGCAGTGATAGTTGGCGTCTGCCTCTTCTTTATTACATAACAAATCTATTCCTGGAGGATAGAGATGGAGTGGCATTGAAGCCCTGTACACAAGAAAGCTGTGCATTCTATATGCATACCTCCATTTTTCACTCACTGATAAATTTCTGCCTGAAAAAAGTCATTCCTTCACATAACCTAGAACTGTTTAGTTAATATCTGATATCTATGTGAATAGTTATAATTGTTAGTATATAAAGTAGTATATAGTCAGTATATACATTTGCAAGACTAGGTAAGCTATTAATCACTGATTTTTTGAAAATTTGCTTGAAAAGGATAGTTTCATTTTAAAAGTGTTTAATTTAAAGTGAAGGGTAAGAATCTGCTTGAACTTGTTCTCTTTTTCTTTAGCAATGCTTGGTCTGATCACTTTAAGCAAAAATATACATTTTTTCTCCCATTGGATGAATTTTCTTCAATGACCTTAAATATTGCCGCCTCTGAGGAGATAAATCCTCCCTTATTCTTTATGCAGCTAAGTCTTTCTCTAGTGTGACTCAAAGTCTGTTTTTCAGTTTATTTCTTTTTAGTCCCAATGACTAAAATATTGTCTTATTTTGATTTTGTACTCATGAGTCTCCAAAGTACTTTTAAAACAATTGTAGAGTATAGATGACCTCTCTTTACCATGCTTAATGCAGACTGAAATATCAACTGCATTTATTAAATATCCTGTCTATCTACTGTCTTTTATAATTTATTTGACTCTTTTTTTATGCATTGATCCAACCTGACAATAACCTTTATAAGGTCTCTCCTTAGTACATTCAAGGATATTATTGCTAAAAGTTCTAAGGTGAACAGAAATAAATGACTTAACTAGATTCTCAATTTAGATTTTCCTGGTGATGGCATGGAAAAAGCTAATAAAAGCATTGATAAAACTTAACTCTGTTTAGTGTACCAAGGTTATCTTTCATTCCTTGAATACAAGTAATACTGAATAGTGTAACTTTAAATGCTCCATTTTATTTGTTTTGTATTTTTCTCTTACAACTCTATATCTTAGAACCATAAATGTTAGATCTTTGGGATTTTTTTCCTTCCGTACAATTTTTTTGACTCATATAAATATGAGAACTGCAAGTGAGCCATTCTTCATGAGATATAACATTAAGTTGAAAAAAGAAATCAGGACAATAACTACAATAAATTATTTTTTTCATCCATTATTTTATTTTCTAGAACTTTAGAGTGACTTCAAATTATAATTACACATTTTATAGTAACACATTCTAAAGTTTACTTTCCTCTTCATCTAGTACGTAATGCACCTCAGAATCTCTAAAGTCTCTTTGGTGTTTGAAACAATATTGATATTCTCCCAAGTTCTAATGACTATGTATTTATTTGTTTTCAACATTCCTAGATTAAAACTGTCAACCCATCTGAAGCTATACATGACTGTTTTACTTTATTTGATAATATAATTAGATACCGTATTTGGTGGAGATGAGAATAAGAGAGGAGTTGAAAAGGAACAGTCAATTCTTATTGTTCTTTGTTAACATGTACTTCTTTCAGAGAATACTATCTCAAAGAATACTTGAATGTGATAAACATTGCCTGAAATGGTTAGATTCTTAGTATACAGTAAGCCTGGAGTGAGTCTCATCATCTGCAATGAAAGTTATCATACCTTTCCAAACATCAGTTATATTACATAGATATACTTAGATTTTTCTGTCTTTTGTAGGCATGTGCTATCAAACTTTTATATCTAAGAACCCATCTTTATAATTACATAGAATATGAAAAAAACTGAAAAAAGTCAACAATCCTCCAGCTGTCTTTAATATTGAATATAGATTCTATTTTGTGCTCTCTATGTGCTATCTAATTTACAGTAAAGACTAGACTATCTCATTTAATGGACAAAGTCAACAAATGTTTTTACACATTAGCTCATTTGTTTAGGGCTATACAGTTAGTAAAGGCTTAGATAGAATTTGAACCCATGTGTGTGTATGTATATATGTACATATGTGTGTATAGATAGATATCTCAAGATCTCAATTTTAAGGTCCTGTATTTAAAAACATGGTCGGTACAGCCATTATAGAAAGCAGTATGACAAATTCTAAAAAATTAAGAATGGAAATTTCATACAATCTCATTATTCCCCTTCTGGGTATTATATAAAATACTAACTTAGAGAAATGCAGCCCTATGTTAACTGCAGCATTATTTACAATAGCCAGGAGGTAGAAACTAACTGAATGGTTATTAACAGATGAGCAGATAAGATAAGGCATATATACACAATGGAACACTACTCAGCTATTAAAAAAGATGAAATCCTACCATTTGCAACAACAGAGATTGATCTAGAGAGAATTATACTTAGAGATATAGTCAAAAGGAGAAAGACGAACATATGATTTTACTCATATGTAGTAAACGGAGAAAAAAAATAAATGAACCAAATCAAACATAAATAAACTTTTGATCTATAGAATCAAATTGGTGGTAAACAGTAGGGAAGGGTGTGGGGAAATGAAGTAAAGGGGTCAATCAGATGGTGAAGGATAAAATTGGATCATCAGTGGTAAACTTTGTGTGTATAATATACAGATGTTATTTGCAATGATGCACAACTTAAATAATGTTATGATGACTATGGTTATTTTAATACAATTTCGAAAAGAAAACAAATACATAATTTAAAAAGAAAAGTGACATAGTTAATATTTATATTTGAATAGAAATCCTTTTCATGGGATTAGAAATAGGTATTTTTAAATTTAAACAATTAGCTGAACTAGAATAAAGTGTGAAAGTTTTCTTAAGTGGAAAATGATAAAATGTGTTTAATCATAAGAGGGCTCTTAGAACTTCTTCAGATTAGGTCATTATACTAGAGAGTTCATAGGTCCCTGCTCTCTGGAAGAGGTAATTTCTACCCTCTGCCATTTCATGAGAATGTAGACTATTCTTTCTTATGTGGATATGTGAAAGCAAACCCCTTATAAATTATGTGGGTCACAAAATGAAATACGTGATCTGACTTTCTTAAAGCCTCCATAGCCAAAGGCACTGACTCTAGTGCGACTCCCTCCAGACAGGCAGTCACTTAATAACGGCAGTTGTTTCCTTTCTTAGGTGTCAGAGTTTATCTCTGAAAACAGCAGAGAGCAGTTTTACAAATAGAAAGGAAAACAACCTTTCTCTAATGTGTGTGATAGATGCATGCACAGGTCTTCACCTAACCATTTCAGTCACTCCAGCTAAAAAGATTTAAAAGAGGAGGGACCTTTTTATGGAAACACTGTATTCAGTGCTATTGCAGCCTCACATATATGAAAAAATGAACTGTCTCAAGACTATGTACTCAGGTCTGGCAACTTTAAAAAGGGAATAGATCTAATTATTTTATAATCATTACCAGTTTATATATTATATTTGATAGATTCTTATTGGAATTTCTGTTAGCCCATTATGTGAAAAATTGTTTGAAAGCAAAGTGTCTGTTAAGTATACAACTACTCCACCCACCTGATTTTTAATGACACCTGCTATTTGTCAAAAAATGCATCAGATGGTATGGAGACCGCAAGAAAATATGTCAAGGTCTATACTATAGAGATCTTACAGTATGCTGGGAGATAAATGATATAAAAAAAAAGTAGGAAACAAACACACACACGCACACACACACACACACACACGATGCTATATATAAATAGAGAAAGACAGAGGCTGATGGAGTTGGAATTTGAGGGAGACATAAGTAACACCCAGACTGGTGGGGGAATCAGGCTCCATGAGGCAGGAGGAGGTACGAGCTAATAGTCTGTGCTGAATGTATGCTGAAGGGTCAAGCAGCTGATGTTGACAGGGCAAAGGACAGTCATTGCTCTGGTTTACCTACAGCAGACGTCTGATGCCAATACTTAGTTTGCAGAAGGATGACTATGATCCCACCAAAAATGAATATTACATGATATCCAAATATGAAGATCATCACTTTTAACTCTTCCTTTTTATCAGTGGGAAAGCTGAGGTAGACTACTGTTAAATATCTTACTGGAGATCACATAGCTCATTAATGATAGAAATGGGCTTGGAACCTAGGAATGGTGACTCTTTTTTGCTCTTATGTGTATCATTTCCTCCACACTGTAGCCCAGTCTGAACCCTTATTCTTTTACTTGCTCTAAGTAGTACTTATCTCTTTAAATTTAGCTGACCTGGTCTGAAACGTGGAAAAGTCACAGTCAATTTCTTTTAGTCAGGCTATTATTGATCAGGCGCTTGAATCAAGTACCCAAATTGAATTCAGACCACTAATTTGCTGAACCTGAAATGGAACAAACTTGTATTTAGTGGTGCCTGGGTTGGGTAGTCATTTTGCTTGACTACTGAAGTGTACTAATAGGTTGTATTTTCTATAAAATTAACCGCTTTTTATAAGAACGCTGCAAGAAGAGAGAGGGATGTGAAGTTTTAAAATTCTTTGGATATACTTTCAATAGGTTTTCAGATATTTGAATATATATGTATATTTACAACTATACATGTACAGAGAGAAAAAAACATTTTCTTTTCAGAAATAATTCTGAACTCAGAAATCACTGGTTAAAGGAAACAAATGTTGTTCTACTAATTATAAGCCCCAAAATTATAATCTAGGATTCTACTAGACTTACTTCACAAAAATTCTTTCATTTGAGAGAATGCAAATGGCAATAAAGAGAAGTTAGTCATGTATATTAAAGGTGTAAGGAATTCCTCACATATGTGTTAGTAGTGATTTTTGCCTGATGGATCAATGGATGGAGCTAATTCAAAAACTGATTCATTTTCCAGTACCACTAACAATGATCACAAATAGCTCTCCTTCACTGACTGACTTGGAAGGAACTGGGAAGTACTTCAACATGAAAAACAAATTTTGAATTTACAACCATCTCCAAATTCTAAAAATGTGGTCAGAACTCTCTCCCTCTTGTACCTCAATACCATCAATTACTATTGTTTATATTCCAGAAAATATCTTTTGACTTTCCTTATTGTTATGTTTTGACTATCACCTGAAGTCTATGTTACTAAGTCCCTTCAATTACTATTGTCTGATGACAATTGACTTCTGCTCCCATCACTTCAACCCCTCTCTCTCTCTCTCTCTCTCTCTCTCTCTCTCTCTCTCTCTCTCTCACACACACACACACACACACACACACACACACACACACACATAATGGAATGACTTATTTTTCAAAAATAATTGCTTTCATTGCTTTACTGTTCAGCAGACTATTGTACCAAGCAAAGGTCTTTTTGTCTGGTTTTCATCATTCTCCACTCAACCTCCAATGTGATTTACTGTGCATTATGCTCCCTACACACTACATGGACTACTAAGATCACCTCGTCGTTTGGTTCAGGCTATTCACACTGCCTGGAATGCAATTTCAAACCTCTGTGTCTATCCAATCATAGATGCAGGGACTCTAAAGAACCTCTGTTTGCTATTCATCATCTGAGGCCCATTAAAATACTCAGTCTTACCAGAAATGGCTCTTGACCAGTTCAGCCCACATAGAATACATACTGACTCGTTTTCTTTGTTGCAATTTAGAATTTGTTCCCTAATCTCTCTCTAACATTTTTATATGACACAAAAAAATTGCAAGTTTCTTAAAGGTCTCTATATCATTCATGGTGTTCAGTATAGCCCCATGGAGATGAAGGTTGTTTATGAATTATTAACTACGAAAATCTCATGCAAACAGTGAAAAGTTATTTTATAATACCCTACTTTTATTTAGACCCTAATGTTGGACATGATGTGAGTGTTTACTATCTAGGCCAGATAAATGGTAGCCACCCCTTTCCTGTCAATGTTGCAGTCAAATGCAAGATTAAGGTACTATAGGAATCTAGGGCTCCTCTTTGTAAAGAAACTGGAGCTTCATCATCCAGCTTCATGTTCCATGGTCTTCTAGGTGAGATTCGTCCCATAAATCCAGCTTACTTTAATGATTTAAGCAAAGTTTTTATGAAATGCATAAAGGGCATTTTGACAAGTCAGAAAATGACCGAGTTATGGTTCCTGCGAGGCTAATACATCTGTCTTTCACAAGCTAAATGTTAAGTCATACATCTAAGTGCCAGACTAATCAACAATTATAGGCACTTCATTGCGAATGAATATCTCATAAATATAATCTTTTTATTTCCTGGCTCCTGTCCTCAGGGAAGCATTTGGAAGTGTCAACACCCTGGAAGAAAATGTTATGTGTTAACTTGAGAAGTTTTCCTGAATCTGGGCTGCTCTGAGAACCCTGAAGGCAATGCTAGACGTAGGTAGCTGACAGCTGGCTTGGTTGTTCTTCTTAGAGGAACATCCTTCCACAGGGATCTGGCCCCACTGAGGTCTATGTGTACTCTTCAGAGTTCTAGAAGATATGTTAGCTACCTTCCCACCTCTATTAATGTATTGTTCAGCTCTATCCAAATTGATTCACTGCCTTAGAAAATCAGTAGAATATGGGAATAGCTCTTCTGTTTTTCCTAATAAGTTCTAAACTATAATGAATACCATTTTCCTACATTCAAAATCCTTCTCCACCCTTGATCCAAGCAGTGGACTCCATGTCCAGCCATAAGAGATGTGCACATGATTAAGACTACTTCTACAGACTTATTAACTGAAAATGTTCTTATTCAAATAGTTAAGGGTGAGAACCTTTCAATCATGATATCTGAGAAGAAGAAAAGAAGCTGATTACTGTGAAGGGTCCAGAATCATGTGATTAAAGTTTGTCTGGGAGAACACGACTGATACATTAAAGCAAATAATTAGAAGAGATGGACAGAAAGTAATTATGACATTAGAGTCACTGACACTCCCACTCATCATTTCAGTCTTTCCAATCTTGGAAGCTCAATTCTTCTTTTGAATGTGGAATCTACTTCTTTATCAGTTAATAGCCCACCACACGCTCATTTTTCCCTATCTCCACCTCACCTAAAATCAAAGAAAACTGTCTAAAACATTATCCAAGTTCAGTGAGAAATTTTTGAGCTAAAATTTTATCTGAGTAAAAGAGATACTCCTCCAACAGTATGTCTAGTTTCCATAATTAGCTTGAAGGTGCTTACATGAAAGTGTTTCATGAGAAAAAATTGTGAGCTTAAAGGTGATATCTTTAATTAGAAACAATAGAGCATGGCCCATTTCCAATTGTGGTTAAAAAAAAAAAGTTAAAACTTTCTTCAGTAAGTACAATATTATTTGAATGAAATGCATATAAAATCTGAGTCTAATTATAAAGTCACCAAAAGATAATATTAGGATATTGAGGTTAATGTGTAGGGCACTGTATGATAATAAGGCAAATTACTTTCAGTTTAATTGTAAGCCTTTAAAGAAGCAGCATATTCTGCATTATCAATGGCTGCTAGTAAGTTCTAAGTATATGAACTGTTAGTAGTTTGGGAACTTTCCCACACTATTTTCTTAGTCTGCAAATTTCATCTAATATGTGTAAAAGTAAAGGTATCTGAGGAAAGTTAATTATGCATTAAGGATATCCAAGATAATAACACCCAAGAAATTGTATAGTATTTACTACATACCAAGAACTGCTCTCAATTTTCTATATTTATAATTAGAAAACTGTGGTACTGAAATTGAGGAAGCTGAACCTGGCCCAAAATTATACTTCCATGCAGAGAAAAGGGCGATGTTTAGATTCAGGGAGTCTAATTACAGAACCTGTGCCCCAGTGTTCTTAACTGACTTTATCCCTCAAAAGAAGACCCGTTTCCCTATTAGTTGCTTATTCAGACTCTTATTTCTTCCTTTGTCATTTCTCAAAATTTCATTTTTTAAAATCAAACAGTCCAGGAACTTGATGGGACACTCAGCTTACTTTAAGCTACGTGAGTGGAAACTTAGTGATAAAGTGTACACCATTCCCTTAGCCACAGCCATGAGTTCTAGAGTGGTCCTGTGATCTAAGAGAGTCACAAGAGAAATATGTCAACTTTGTTTGAATGCTAGAGCAGACCTTCACATTCCCAAATACAAATGGTATGGAATTGTGGCTACGAAATTTCTCCAACTACTGTAGCTACTTTGCCACCATGAGAACACTGGTGTAGCATGATACTGATAGTGTGGAAATCAGAAAAAAGAGACAGAAATCACTGGGTCTTTCTTTACATCACTGAACCCCTGAACACACTGAGCCTGAAGTCTGACTTACCATGAACTACAGTGTTATAAGCTAATAAATCCCTTTAATGTATTCAAACTTATTGGAGCTGACCAGATGCAATCTAATTCACTTGCCTTTTATAGTTTGAAGATGAAAAAAAAAACAACACATTAGTTATGTTGTTTAGTGGATAAACAACTTCACTAGAGTGAGTGGAGTGAGAATCATATATGTCATTAAGACAAATTAATTCAGGTCAATAGATCAGTCACTAACATACATTTTTGCTGTTTGAATGTTTCTTAACATATGTCAGAGATAGAAAATATAGACGGCATTCATCTTTCCCATTTTGAGGCCGCTGGCAGACACTGTTAATCAGCTATGATTATGCTTCTGTCAAGATGACTTTCCTTCTTGTAACAGCGCTTGAGGTCACCACAATCAAGATATGAGTTTTCAAACAAAATTTGTGATCAAAGATATAGATAATCACTGATTTTTACTACAACACAAACTTAATATTTTGCGAAAGAATTGTATTATAAATAAACATGTCTCCATAGGCACAGGATTATAATTGAGAGTTGCATTGTTATCTCCGGAAGCAAACATGCTGTAAATCACAGAATAATGGAAGATGTGACATGAATACACAACTCAACAATAAACCTTTAATAATTTAAAATAAAAATAAAATTATAATCTGAAACCTATAAACAGACAGAAATTTACCGTCTTTTTTAATTTAATTTATAAGGCTTTTCAATATATTATGAAGAATACTCAGAATTAATAGAATTATAATTCTGTTGCATATAATATTTTACATTTATATCATCTGTAAGATAATATACACATTAACTGAATTTTTCACTAACACAGTTATTTTAATTTAGATAGATCTTTTTGGTTTAATTGGGTTTCCCAACTCATTCAAAACCAACTAATCAGTCACAGTTACAAACCAATTGTCCAATTATATTTAATTTGCTTATTTATTTTTCTCATTAAAATGACCCTATAGAAAGCAGAAAAATCTAGAATATTTTCTGTGATATTATAGCAATATCAGGACACTTTTTCCCTTTGTAAGTGCTTTTAAAACAATCATTGGACTCTTTCTTTTCCTATCAACTATAGATGTAGCTATTCTAAAGCTTGAGTATTAAACCTGTTGATAAATTACTGTATAGGGTTATTTTAAATAAATAATTTAGGGGGACCATCATATTGTCCTTCATAAAGTCGTTTAGGAGTCAAAATTTAATTTATATGTGAGTATCTACCTTGGGCTGTGCACTATTTTAGGTCATGTAACAAAACAAACACACAGTCACACACATGCACACACACAATATGTCTGCTCCCATGTAGCCTAATCTGTCATTTCTTTAGAAGAACAAAAGTTAACAACAGATATTTATAAATTTGTCTTTCCATACTCTAATAAATGTTTTACGATATCTTATAAAAAAGTATTTGCCACAGGATATGCATATATAAGATGCATAAAAACAGATGTATTTTACCATGCTAGAGGAAGTCTGTGCTTTTCTCATGAAGCTCCTAATCCTCTTTTCTATGAATCAGCAATAAAAATCTCCTAAGAAAATCCCTGGACCTGAAGAGTCCAAAACCAGCTGATTTCACTGGTAAATTATGTCTAGCATCTAAAAAAATAATTAATAACAGTCCTTCAAAACTTCCCAAAAAATGAAGAGGAAAGACTATTCCCTAACTAATTTTGAGAACAGCACTCTCCTGATACCAAAGCAAGACAAATACTGCAATAAGTGACAAAAAACGTCTTATAAATATTGATAGAAAAATCTTCAACAAATACAGTTGATCCTTGACTAACATTTGTTCGAACACCATGTATCCACTTATATGCAGAATTATTCTTCCTATACACAGATTCATAGATTCAATCAATCTTAAATATCAGTGTATACAGAGGTCCAACTGTAAAATATACATGGATTTTTTATTGTGTTGTGGTCAGCATCCTTGACTTCTGAGCTATTGAAAGGTAAACTATACTAGAAAACTGAGTTTGACAATATAATAACAGGATTATAAGCTGTGACAAGTGGTATTTATTCCTGGAACAAAAAGATTGTCAATGTACAGAAGTTAATTTAATAAGCCACATAACTGACTGAAGGATAAAAACACATGATCATCCTAATTGATACAGAAAATCCACTTTACAAAGTTCAACATGTTTCCAATAAAACCACTCTGTAAACAAGGATAGAAGGCAACAATGCTAACATGTAAAAAAGTGGAAAACCTCACAATTAACATCATACTCAATAGTGAAAAGCTGAAAGCTTTTCTCCAGCATCTCAAAGAAGGCAAGGATACTTGCTTTCAGCACTTCTATTCAACATGGTACTAGAATTTTTATCCAGAAGAATTAGGCAAGAAAAAGAAATAAAAGACTGTAAAATTGGAAAAAAAAGATGCAAATTATCTGTTTAGAAACGATAATAATCTTAATGCCAATACTGTGTCAAGTCCTATTGGCATCTATGACAAAAGGAAAAGTCAGTAAGACTGATTCTGTCTGTATTTGAAATTTCGATATTTTGCTCATCATTGATATCTTTGCAGTAATTTTGACTTTTAAAAATACATAATTTCTCTTGAGAAGCAAAAAGATACACATCACGATCCTTGAAGTCTTCTGCTCTTGAGGACATTTCAGCTGTATTTGAATAATGAAGCAGAATAATAGTTTGTCTACAGTTAAGGTGATGTCTTATGTCTCTCTCAACAGTTCTTCAAGACATGGATGGAAATTTTGATAAAACTCTTGCTCATGGCCTGTAATGAACTGTATCTATGAAGATCCAGAGAGGTGCAAAGCATCATATAGACTGCCAACAGTGTCACTTCTCTGTGTCAGCAGTGGAACATGAGAAAGCAATACATAACCATGTCTGCAATTTTACATTGCAGTGAAACTTTGATTTGATTCTTCTATCCTTCTAAGTAGCTAGACCTTTGGCTGAAATGGAACTGGGAAAGTTGATGGTCATCCCATAGGAAGCCCTGAAACTCAACTGCTGCATTCTCCCACTTGCAGATGTCTCTGTAAGGTGTCTCTGTCTTTTTCAGGTAATAATAGTTCTTTCACATAGCTAGCCAACTGACCTGAAGAATTGATTATGCAGTTGGTGATGTTCTTATTTTGAGAAAGGACCTGTTTTGTGGTAGCATTATTATTTTATTTTATTTTTTTAGTTTCAACTATGTTTGGAATTTATTAAGCTAAAATGTTGAGGACTCCATGAGGAAAGTAGCCAAGAATTTAGCCCTCCCTCCCTTTTCTACCTCTCTCCTTCCTCCCTCCTCTCCTTCCTTCCTTTCTCACTCCCTCTCTCCCTTCTTCCTTTTCTTCCTTTCCTCCTTCCTCATTTATTATCATTAGAGATGTACAGAGTGACTTAAACAGAGACTACGTTAGTCTTAAGAGGAGGAAAATAAGGGGTCACTGAGCTCTCAGAACTGGCCTCTTCCCAACTGGATTCGATACTGCAATACTAGGTGTAATGGATGAAAAGGCGACAGCCGAAAAGCACAAATCCCCATTTCACAGAAATGTCTGGAATAAAAGAAGGACATTTTGTTTTCAAGTCAGAGCTGAAGTGACCGATAAGAATTTGTTAGGCTGTGAAGAAAGCCAGAGATAGATTAATTCTATTCTCTAGCCCTTGTGGTGTTGGCTCTCAGACATAAGAGCAGAACTCATTGGTGAGTTCCAATAATAGGTTCCCACACTGAATAGCTGGAGATGAATCAAAAGCTGGCAAGAGCTGAAAATGAGTGGGCATGCCTCTGGCTCACAGGCACAGTATACAGTTTATGAATAAATACTGACAGGCAGCATCAAGAGTAGAACTTGTCACTGTGACCAGCCTTTGCAGGAGCATATTCTACCATCAATCTGATGTGATATATATATATATATATATATATATATATATATATATATATAGTCATTAACCAGACATTCAGAGAAAGGACCTGTTAACAGAGATTGGTTGTTTTTATATTAGAAGATGAATAGGAGTCACATAAAACAAGGCCAATTTCTTTTTGAAGTCCTAGTAGAATTCAATGCCAGAGTTTCTCATACTTTGGCTGCTTCCAGAAGCACTAAAGGGAATTATACACTTGTAATACATACTTCTTATCCATAATTCCTTTTGAAAATGTGTCTCTCTGATTTTCAGCTATTAGAGTTAGCCAGCCACTACAATGACCTCTGCTGTTAATGGTGCAGTTGTAATTTTCCTCAACTACCCATTCTCCTCCACTGCAATGTGTTGGGTGAATTAGAATAAAAATATGGCAAAGCAAAATACACTAGGCCTGCTTATAATGTTGATGAGAGAAAAAGAAGGTTCCAGCGGGGGTGACTGTCTTGTGTGGTGTTTGTACTGTTCCCCATGTCTGGGTTCTTTTCTCTGGCTGCTATAGTTTCCTCTTATATCCCAAAGGTGTAATGTTAAGTACTTTGGGATCTCCCAGCTGTCCCAGTCTGAGTGAATGTGGCTATGGATATCAGTGCTCCTTCTGATGGAAGGACAAGCTACCAGGGTCATGCCTACCTTGTGCCTGAGCTGCTAGGACAGGGCCTGGCCAGCTGTGACCCTGAAATGGAATAAGCACATTTGAAGATAAATACAGATTATTGCTTAACAGTAGAAGTGTTGAGGTCTTTATAAATTTGGTGATATTTTGTGATCAAAACATTGCCATAGGAAACTTACCTCATATTTATATAAACTATTCTAGTAAAATTGTTCTCATTAAATGTTATTTTATTTAAAGTTCCAGTTTCCAAGAACATTTTGACCAGGATGTTAAGTGAGCATTTACTATACTTGAAACACACAGGGCATGTCACAGCTCCTTTAAGTTCAAGGACTTGGTCGATCCCAAAAGATTGGTTAGATTAACATCTCAAGTTTGTTCTTATTTGAATAATTAAGTTTTGCTCTCCCTTTCAGATCATCTTTTTCCTGAACCAAAATTTTTCTTACCTAATTTATAAAAAGTATTTTTCTTCTGAATATTTCCCTTTTAATTCAATTTACAAAGACATAATATAAAGTGGAAAGAAACATGGTGAAAGCATTGTAATATGATCTAAGATTTAAAAGCCATGATTTTGTTACAGGTATGACAGGATAACTAGATCTAATTATCTAATGTATCCTTCAATTTCCTTTTTAAAATCTGTTGGTCTTGTTTTGCCAGACATGTCTGTCTTTAGGAACACAAACTCCTTGCATTTTAAACTTATTTATTTTTAATTTTATTGAAGGAATATTTCATCATAACATTACATAGGTTTTTAGGTGTGCATGATCATAAATCAATAGCTGCATATAATACTTTGTTCACCACTGGCAGTTGATTCCATCTTTCTCATATAATTTACCCTTTTAAGCCAATTTGTCCACCCTCTTCCACTACCATTTATTGAATCCATATGAGCAAAGAAAAGATAGAGGGTTAGCAACAGCTGACTCAAAATTTTGCCATGGTGCTTGCTTTTGGCTCTACCAGGCTGAAGTGTTTATTTAGAATCCATGATCATGCCTACACATGGAGACATCACTCATTGCTGGAGTTAGGGGCTCAGACAACAAGAAAGGTGATATGGCAGTTGGCTTACTCTGGGACTGGGAACACAACATGTCCCAAAGTAATAAAATTTCTTATTAAAAGGAGAGATATCTTTAACCAACCCTTCATATCCCCCCTGAGACTGACAGGCAATTTCGACTGTTTGTTTTTACTTAGCTCCGATGAATGACTCTATTTCATTTAGCTTCACAATGATCTGGTAGTGCATGCTGCGGCTGGCGCCGAGTGGAAGTGGAAGTGAAGGGCATCATTAGAGGCATTCCAGAGCAATCTTGGTGAAATTCGATTCTTTGGAAACTAAATCAAGCCTTAGTTTCAAGGAGGAGGTGTTGGACAAGAGGAGAATAATGTAAAATTGGTTGAATTATCCTTTGCTTTGAAGGCATTAGATAAGGTCAGAAAAATCAAAGTTTTAATTGTTTTTGCTCATGTGTGCACTCTGTCCATAACAACTAGCTAATGAGCATATTGGTATTTACACCATGTCTGTTTACTTTTAGAGAGCATCTTTTCATTAAATTGTGCAGTTGTGGGTATACAAATGCAGTGATTGTTGGTGTATTGTTTTATTCTCTTTACTTGAACTCTAAGTAGATTTCAAATACTAAATGGAGCCAAATGGAGAGAAAAAAATGATTTCTCTACCAGAGCCTCCTTTCTATTTTGAATATGTTCAGTGAGGTTTTTTAAATCTCAAGTTTTCTTACTTTTGGTGTTTTCAATTTGCATCACCCCTGCTTGCAAACCTCTTTTTCTTTAGTCTCACATAGCGTGTTCTCCTATCACAGCAGCTCTATGTTGAAATGTCACCTCCCCAGAGATGCCTCCCTAACTGTCCTATTTGGAACAGTTCAACCTCATGTCATTCTTTACAGCTCATCTGATTTATTTTCTCCATGTCATTTCCCTCCACATTAAAAAATCTCTCTCTCTCTCTCTCTCTCTCTCTCTCTCTCTCTCTCTCTCTCTCTCTATGTTGTATATATGTATATATATACACACACATATAAAATTATATATAATGGTATAATTTCCATTTTTTGTTGATTTTTACCTCTCCCTACAGCAAATATGCTCATTTTTTTGGCCTGTTTTATCCGTGGCTACATGACTTCAGCTCCAGACTCTGGAATAGTACCTGATGCATAGAATGGTTTTTCTTTTATTTAATATTAATGAGAACATATGGAAAGAGACGCTCTAGCCTGCAGTAAGAAGATTAACATGATACCTATCAAATACCCATCCAGATACCTCTAATTTACTCTCTCAAACAAAGCAGAACAAAAATGAATAAAAGTCATGGAAATACAATATCCTTGAATCTTCTGCAATTTGTTAAAAGAAACCCAACCTCCTTCTCAAAGTTGTTTTTTTTAAAAGATTTGCTTCCAATAGTGATAACAGCATGTTCCAACATCTGTCTAAAAAGCTCCATAGTGTGAATGCAATTGTGACTAGATCAGGGTGACAAACTTGTATTCTCCTTTTCTGTGAACACTTTAATTACCTTTGGATTCTTACAAATAAAATAACTAACATCTAGCATCTGGTGCCAGCATATCAGCAAAGTCAGTAAGGAATACACAGATGAGTGAATATGCTGCTCTGATTCCCAGACATGCCGGCCAGATCTGGTCAGCTTTGGAGGGATGCTGTCAGTCAGTCAGTTCCCCTGTGTCTCTTTGAAGGGTCTGCCCAGATCAATGTGGTAACATTTCCAAAGGTAAAAAAGTCAGATTATATATAATCTTCACAATTTTTATTCTTGGCGACTGAATACATGGACATAAATAAAACAGGATTTTCTAGACCTAAGGGAAAAAAGTATACATAGAATGATGAAATGTTCTGGTTAGAGAAGCTGTCTTAGCCTTTTCTATTCATTTGCTGTCAGCAGAGTGAAGACGTACAGTGTTCTCTAACAGCTTGGTCTAGGTCTTTCAGAAGTATGGGACACTTTCTTTTCTTACATATCTGGCACATATATGTAAAAGTTTGCATTACTGAAAGATGTGTTACCAACATTTGGTAACAATGAGTAAGTAACAGGAATTGCTGATATCACATATCTGAAGTATGGTAAGTATTGAATTATTAGACAGTTTGAAATATAGTCCCCAAGAACTTTTAAAAATTAATTTTATTGATGAAACATTGCTTGATAACATTATAGAGGTGTAAGGCATATGTAAATAAACATCTGTATATAATACATTAAGATCACCACTATTTCAGTTTTTTCTTTACCCTGAAATGAATCCTCTTTATCCCATTTGGCCACCTACTCTTCTCTTTCTCTGATTTGCTTTTGTTGAACAATAGTTTATTGTTGTTTGATTTTAATCCATTTTTTTAAATGAAGGATACAGTAAGTATGAAGGTGAGTAGGCAGGCAGGCAGGCAGAAAGAAGGAGGTGGAAGCAGCTTTCATTTATTTTATTTGTTCTTCATCTTCTTGTTCCCTGACCCTAAGGCCTAAGCCCTCGTCCTTGGTATATTTGTGAGTCGTGCAGCCAAGACAGTAGCCTTAACCACAAACTACCAGGAGTCACCAAATTCAGCTCATTTAGGGAGTATGATACCTCCATTCTTGTTCTTTATATTCAAGATTATTTTTGCTACTTAGATTTCCTAGTAGTTCCAAAGAAATTTCATGATTTTTTTGTTCTACTTCCTACTTCTGTGAAGAATGTCTTTGCGATTTTGATGGGGACAGCATTAAATCTTTATATTATGTTAAATCTGTAAATTAGATTAGGTAAGATGGCCATTTTAAGCATGCTAATTTTTCCAATCTATAAAAGCAAGAGTACCAAAGAAGGTATGGAAAGAGAATATATCAAATATATGAAAGAATCAATAATCTGGAGGATAGAAATGTAGAAAGGAACCAGTAGAAGAAGAGAGTAATTAAATATTTTTTTAAAAGGAAGAAACTCTCCATGATCTAGCGAACTCCATTAGAAATGGCAACGTAAGAATAATAAATATCTCAGAATGTGAAGATAAAAAAAAGGAACAGAGAAACGTTCAAAGAAATAGTTGCTGAAAACTTCCAAAATCTGGGAAAGGAAATGAACATACAAGACCATGAAACCAAGAGAACACATGATATCTAAATGCAAAAAGACCTGCAACAAGGCATGTCATTGTGAATTTTAGAAGTGATCAGGGAAAAAAGTAATAACAAACAAGAAAGGTACTTCTTTCAGGTTATCATCAGACTTTTCAGTAGAAACTCTATAGGTTAGGAGAGAATAGAATGAGTATTTTTAAAATACTCCAAGATAAAAACTGCCAACTAAAAACACTATAACCTGAAAAATTCTCAAACATGAGAGAAAAATAAAGGTTTTTTCCAACAAACAAAAGTTGAAGGAATTTCCTGCCACAAGACCTCACCCATAATAAATTTTAAAAGCAGCTTTTCTGTCAAGGTAGACAAAGCCCCCAAATTAATTCTTGTTATAGAAAGGGCAATGTGCACTCACCTTAAAAAATGTGTTGGTTAAGTCATCTCATTGCACTATCAGAACATAAGATAAATTATCACCTAAATGGGTCAATTCTCTCAGCTGGGGAGCACAAGAAAATACAGAGATTAATAAATTTGGGGGTAAGCTCCAGTCAGTATTACAAAGAATGACAATACCTGTATGTTTTGTTGAGGAGAGATTTTCACACATAATTTTGTATCAAAACAGAAAACAAAGGTCTAAATCCAGTATCACCGAGTATCATGGGCACAGGAAAATCAAGGTTGTGTGGCATTAGCCAGTTGTGTCTAAAGACGGGGAAATTCCATATAACCTCTGTATTAATATAATCCCCAGGTAATCTTTCCTTTCTGGAGCCTAAGACTCATGGTTCACATAAAGGCTTTCTGTATAGCACTTGATTGGTGTCCTTACAATACTATAATGCAAAGCAGATCTGTGATGAAATCTTAATTCCAGATGGAAAAAACTGAGACCTGGAAAAGTGAAGTGGCTTCCCTATCTTTCAGGTAAGCAATAAACCCACGGGTTACAATCTGCACCCTGATTTGTAAAAGGATGATGCCCCAGGAATGAACCTGGTAGGTTTCCATTTGGTGTTTATGGCATACTTTGCTAGTAAACAGTTTCTAACAGTAAAAGTTTGTTAAGATATACTCCTTTGTAATGAGAAAAATTATTTAATCCATATATAAAAGAGAGAGTGAAATCGGGGGGAAATTACTTTTGGTTCTCTGATTAAGGATGAAGAATGACAAGGTACAGGTTGCATTTGCTAGGTATTATTTTTCTCTTTGTTTTCCACTCTGGTAACATACTGATTTTTGTTTCCTCATTTCCTTTAATAAAAATAAGGCATCTAGAAACATTCTATTCCCCTCATTCGCTTGTAACCGCTTGTGGTCCCTTTGTGATAAGGAGAGAGAGGCAGATATATTACTTATTTTTCCTTTATTTACTCTATATAATTTTTATGTAACTTAGAGGTTTTCCCTGTCCTGCTTCTGGGAGGTGGGGTGTAAGGAGAGCACACATATGGATATGAGATATCCTCCTGGGCTCCTGAGAGCCAGGATTGCACAGAGGCAGCTGCACCGTTTACAGCCTAATTGCCGGTGTCGTAGATCACAGGATGCCCGAAGTTCACCAGGAGGAGATAAAGATGTCAGAGAGGACCCCTGAAGAGATACATCAAAAGCTGCTCCCTTCTGCCTTTCTCGATAACAATTCCAACTGTGTATTGTGGGTTGTGGGTTGTTATGGTAACAGGAGAAGAAATAACTTGGGAAAGAAAGAGAAAATAAGTTGGACAGGAACTCATCTTTAAAATCCTTGCATGTGAGATAAATCTCAAATATTGACTAGCCTGTAGAATGTTCAGTTGGACTGTAGGGTAAGATGAATGTGGGCATTTTGAGGTTAATAAGGCTTTCCATTTTTATTTTTATAATGGCAACAGTGCACAGAGCCTAAGGCTGAAAATTCTTTGAGCTTCTACTATTTAACCAGCTGGGCAAACTTGGTCTTGTTACTTGAACTATCTGGATGGACCTACAGGGAATAGTGAAAACACTCATAAGCATTTCTTAAAGATGAAACAAATTAATGAATAGGAAGTAAGTTTTACCAATCATAAATGGTTGATGTATTTTGACTGTCATGATTACTCCATATTTTCCCAGGAGGTAGTAAAGTGTAAGTGTTACATGGAGGCTCTGGAACTGACTACATGGATTTAATTTCTTGTTTCCTCCCTTCCTAGGGGTGTAATTATGGACAAACAAGTTCTTCAAGTCTCAATCTTTTCATCCATAATGGATGAATTTGGATGGATTTCCATCCAAAATGGAAATATTTATAGTAGATATTTAAGGTACTCTTAAAATAAAAGAACAGCTTTATAAAATATCAGTGCCTGTAACATGATAAATATTCAGTTACTGTGACTGTTATTCTTATTTAATGAAATTATTGCTAATGAGGGGACAGGACTTAGGGAGTAGGAGAAGGATAGTCGTACCAGGCAGAATACTGTGGTATTATTTCATTCAGGGTTCTGTTTGTAGTATCATTTTACTTCCAAAAGAAGTGGTGCCATTGACAAAGAAACATAATTCATGAGTTTTCCCTCTCTACACTATTTTTAAAAAGTACAAATAAAAAAGTGTACTTCTAAAAGTAATATCTTATTGCTCTATCATAGTCAGTGTTGGATGATTATGATTATTACTATGATCACAATTAAAAAGACCTGACAATAATTACTGACCAAGATTTATAGAGTGAAAACAATAAATATCAAAACTGATCAATGTCTCTTAAGTCCTAATTGTCACCAAAATTGAAAATATGCTGCAAAATTGTGACTATGTATCATTTACTAATAACACATTATTATATGCATATTGTATTCTTGTTTCCAAATATTCACATCCTCCCAAGAGGCAATGCAAACTTTCCTGTCTTAGTGACTGAATTTGACTGTATGTCTTTTTGCTCAATGGAAGGTTGATGAAGTGACAACATACTGGTTCCAAACAGACACATTAAGACAATTCTTGGGTTAGTGGAGACTATGTCCATAGAATATCTTAGCAAATGGCTACACACTCAAAGTCGTCATATGGAGCCCAACTGAGCCAAACAAAACCCTGAAAGATAACAGCAGAACTGCAGCCATCAAGAAATGTGAGCAACAAATTAAATATTTGCTTTTGTAAAATTGAAGGATTGTTTGTTGATGCAGCAGGAGTTACTATAGAATAGTAATGATATAACAATGAATAGTAACCACAGAGCCATGTTTAGAGGATTTACTGTGTGCCCAATGCCTGAGGAAACACTAAACATATTAACTCATTTTTTCCTCTCCCTAGTTCTATGAGGTAGCCATTATTGTTACTGTTTTGCAAATGAAAAACAGAGTTAAGTATATTGAACAATTTGCTATACAACTTGTTAAAGGTCAAGTTAAGATTCAATTCAACTGTCCAACTCCAAAGAACAGAGAGATAGGCCATACAGTGTAATAATTCTTATGGAAGCCATGTGGGACAACCCTATAAAATTATTGTTTTTAAAGGAGAAACATGTCCAAATTCCAGAAACTCTGTAGTTTAATCAAAGAATTTTTAATATGGTTTAAAAATGAGAAACAATACACAGAATATTTTCTGAGCAGATCCAAATGTGATTAATAAATACTGACAAACAATCAAAATTTTCTGGTACCAACACTTTTATAAATAGGATTTACTTAGATGACTCAAAGTTCCACTGCACTCAAATGATGTAAATTCTTATGGAGGGAAGAAGCTGAATTTTCAGTCGAATGTTTCTAGGATTTAGTATATTTTTCAGGGCTGTTTCTATTTAAGCTCTGCCCTTAAGAAAGGCTCCCAGGTTTCTGTGATTTTTTTTCCCCAGACTTCTTCATCATTCGCGAAATGAATAATTCAGAATTAGAAACTCTACAACATGAGTCCCACTACTCCACAGCCTCCCAACTTGGTCATATCCTCATTATGGGAAAAGCCATTCCAAAAGATAAACAGCTTTTCATAATTGTTATTTAATGGATATTGCCTGCTCCTGGGATTTCTTCCTCAGTATCTATTTATAATTCAAAGGTCAGCATAATACCACTGGCATACACAAGGATTCTGAAAGAGATTTGCTACTCCTGATTGAAATTCAGATACAGTGGCATAGTATATTAGTCTAGGAAACTCTTTCGTGGTGGGGGTCACAGTTAGTATGAATGTGACCTTCTCTTAATTCTGGGTCTTCACCAGTCACTCAGAAAACTGACTTACAAATGTTGAATAAGTCCAGGAGCGTTTGTTCACTAGCCTGGCATGAGGAATGTCACCAAGTGGGAAGACATTCTGCTCTGCCCTGGTCATTATCCCTCTGCTTAACTGGTCCTAATATCACCCAAATGGGTTTCCCCTTAAGGTAATTTAAGCAATAAAATCAGCTCTAGAGAATAATTTAGGCCTTACGTATGTATATATTTGCAAGATTTATACTGCAAGCTACACTTAAATTAGTAATGGCAGTCTCATTTCAAGATATTATATATTGAAATATTATTCAACAAGAAAGCTATTTTCCAAGTAGGCATGGATGATGATTATTTATCAGTTTCAAATGCATCCCTCTTCCCATCTCACCAAACACCACTTCCATTTTGAATGAGCTTGAATATCGCACACTGTAGATTATGCATAAAGACTGGCTGTTTAGACTCACTCCTGGCTTGAGCTACAGAGGAGAAAAAAATACTCGCACAGAGTTCACAGTTTTTATGGTCGGTGTTTGTTTACTTCAAAAACAGAGTCAACTTAAACATCAGAAAGGACTAATTCCAGAGCCGCCAGCATGGTGTTTATGTTTGTACATAAATGTGTGCATGAGATTTTTCTTTGAGAGTTTTTTTTTCTTCTTTCTGTTTTTATTTTATAGCATGATCTATTTGGAGTTCACTGTTCAGGTTATTTCCAATCAAATTGCATTCAACCCTGGAACAAT
Organism: Solenodon paradoxus; assembly: GCA_004363575.1. NCBI lineage: Eukaryota > Metazoa > Chordata > Mammalia > Eulipotyphla > Solenodontidae > Solenodon > Solenodon paradoxus. The sequence continues at coordinate 292,349 of RJWH01000133.1, read as the reverse complement.
GTACAGGTGTTTAATATGGATGCTAGTGGATTATGGACTAAATTTAAATGGAAGATTTAAAAAGTGGTATCTATAAGGTCAACATAATTCTTCCTCCCCCAGTAATTTTGAAGATAGAAGCTGAAGGCAGAGGCTTGAGATTAGCGGCTAATAGCACTTTAAATAAAAGCTAAGAGAAATATTAAAAATTTCAGATAGAGCAAACAAGGTCAAGGGATCAAGTTTTTGTATGCAATCCTGACACCAACACAAGGAGAAGGACTGACATATAATACCCTCCCACTGTACTTTCAGCCTATCAAGGAGTCAACTGCTGGTTTTTGGTCCAGTCATAGCTTTGCACATTGAGACTAGAATGAGACTGAAGTAGATATTAGACATTTAGAAAAATTAGATACACAGATTTTGAAATACAATGTTCTCCCAAATGTTGTCTTTTTATGGAACTTTCTTTAAAGTTAAAAACAACTACATGCTACCATACAGAGTGCTTTTCATAGCACAGACGCTGTAGGTAGGGTCTTACACATGTCTTCCCAGATATAGAGCAGATCATGAGCTACATAGTAATCAACAGCACACATATGGGAAACATGAGAAACATTTATCATTCTGTTAATTCTTGAAAAGTTGTCTAAAATCACTGTTTCCATTTTTTCCTGCTATTTTCACTTCCAAATCAAGATTTTCACTCTACAGAATTTGTCATGGGAAATCTTGTGGTCATTTCTCAGTATTTGTCTTTCTTGACCCATTAGCAGCATTTGATGTACTTTTATGTAAAAATAAAGAAAAGAGTGGGAAGTTTATGAGAGCAGTTGCCTGAAAATTCTAGTAGAATTTTCTCTCAGAGGAAAACAGGAAAGATGTATGTTGGCAAAAACAAATGGTGTAGTGGGGGAGATCAAACGACATGACACAGAAGCTGTGGACATTAGATGTTTTGTGACTGAGGGAGGGTTACAGGAACAACACTGCAGGACAACAATTAACACTTGTTATACTAGTGTATCCTCTTCACTTGTTGAAAATTTCTGTATTTGCTGGGCAGTGGTTCTTCCTCTAATGCTAATTAAATGAAAGTTATAAACATTTTTGAATAGGGAGTAATAAGACTAGATTATATTATTGAGTGTTCATTGTGTACCAAACACCAATTTAAAGGAACTACATGCATTATTTGATTGAATCCTGCGCAATCTGGATTTGGAACCCAATTTTGCAAATGACAAACTGACAAAAAAAGAAGTTCAACTGTGTAGTAAGTGAAGTGGGCCAGAACTTGAACATTGTGAGGATGCTAACTGTTGACCCTAAGCTCACCATCACCGAAACCACCACTCAGCCATTTGCTTGGGGTACTCTGGTAAACATCCTGCAAAGTTGCCACTCAGAAAACTATTCAAAACTGTGGTTCCATTGCTATAGCACGTAGTGTGTTATATTAGATACATATTAGGCACTTTTCTAAGTGCTTTAAATGTGTAAACTTAATCCTCACATCAACACTATAAGGAATATGTACCATTGCATTCCCCTTTTTACAAATGAGGAAGCTGAGGCATAAATTATTTGTTTCGGTTGTCTTGCATAGTTAGTACAGCAGAGCTGGATGAAAACCCAGGTACATCCTATCTTATCACTAGAGTACATGTGTATAAATTCTAAATAAAATAAATACACACTCTAGGACTTCGTTTTTCATGAGGGAAGCTCTCTTTTTTATGAACCATGTTGGGTATTTAAAAAATTTTGAATCTATTTTAAAAGGTTGAGTCAACTGGTTTAGAGCAGGGATCAAGAAAGTTTTTCTGTAAATGGTATGTATTATGCAGTGTGCAGGCCTTACACTCCCATTGTGACTACTCAGCTCTGCTAAGACAATTACATACAATAGTAAAGAAAAGAGCATGGCAATGTGTCAGTAAGATTTTATTTACAACAGCTAGTGGTGAATGAATTTAGTTCCTGGGTCACCAAAGGTTTTGTTGAATGAGTATAGTTCCAAGATCTCTGATGATTATGACAGAGAATGGTACTTGACCCCAGTATATCCATTCCTATTTTCTATTTTGAAAATAATTTTCTAGCTGGAGCTATGTCAATCAGGGCCGAAGTTGCCTCCATTTCCCACCATCTGAAACAATCTGTTACTATGTGACAAGTTATGGCCAGTGGGACGTATGGAAATGTGGTATGAACGTCTTCAGAAATATCTACTTATGAAAAGAATCTTACTTTTTTCTTTTTAAAATAATTCAATTAATAGTTATTTAGTAAACAGACAATTTTTCAGACAAAATGAACTACAGGGTGTTTTAATGTGAAGATATAATAAATTGCTTCAAATATTCTGAGATTTATAAAAAAAAAAGACATTCAGTATTTCCCCCCAAAGAAAGAACTTGAACCAAATATAATAAACCAACAAACCTCAGGCTAGTTTTACAAAGTGTATCATTTGCCTTTACAGCTTCTTTCTAGACGTCATGCATTCCACTCTTAGGTTTCCTTTTTGAAAATAAATTACAACTTAATAATTCTCATGAATATCTTAATTTAGTGGTCTTTCAGGGCAAACCCTCCATTGCCAGAAATGACTCTTCATTACACTCCATTACTGGGAAAAAAACAAAACAAAAAAGAACAAAACAAAACCTCTAAAGTTAGCAAGTGGGTTTAGTAAAGACAAAGTGGTCTTTTGTTCCTCACCTATATTTCAGTATTATTTATAAGCAATTTTCTTAGATAGTTGGGAAAAAGAGATCACATTATACATAGAGAGTAAATCCGAATACTCAGCAGCTCAGGTACTCTTCCTGGATATGGTATTTATCAGATCCTAACTGTACCTTGAGAACTACCAATCCATGGAACAGATGGGAATGTGCTACATGATTGGATAGGACAAAGAGCTGAAACATCAGAGCTCTATTTTATGAATTACTAAGAAATAGAAACTAACTGCATAATACTGACAGACTCCATTAAAATAGTCAAACATTACAAAATGACAATTGTTTCAGTGATTATTCAGCATCATGTTTAAGGAAAAAATATGGCATACTTTATAATATATGTATTTTAACACATACTCAATGAAATATGAGAGATGCCTAATCATCTGATAAATTAAATATAAAAAATTTTGCATGTCTACAAATGTCTGTATACAGGATTTTGAAGGTGGATGTTGAACTGAAAATATTAAATCAGTTTTTAAGGAAAACCACATAATCAATCATTTTGGCCATCAACTGTTCATTGGGGAAGGTGTAACTGGGGCATACTCTGATACAGGAATAAGTCTGTTAATAGAAGCATCCAATATGAGATTCAAGACAGCAGACTATCAAAATCCTGAGCATACCTCCTTCCCACAGACACAACAAAAACTGTGTCTAGTTACAAACTACAGTCTTCAAAAAGGAACTGAGGATTGGGTGGCCATCAGTTCCTCAAAGAAAAATGATGGAAAACATGAGAAAAAGGAAAATCTGAGACAGAATTTCCAGAAATGCTGCCCAAACATTGCAACCCTAGATCAGTAATGATACTAGTGATTCAGAGCCTCTTTCCAGGAACTAAAGGTGCTATCTCCTATCAGGAGCTACAGCACCTAGGAACTGATCCTGAAAGGGGAGCACATATATCCTTGTGTAGAAAACAAAGCTGCTTTCCTTTAGAGAACAATAGGACTCTAGGGAGCAGAGAGAATGGGAAGAGACTAGTTCAAATGGGCACAGACATGACTGAAGTATTCTCATTTATTGAACCAAGAAGTTCATCAGGAAGAAGAGGGATAGCTTTCCACTGAACAGGCACTGCTGGGTGTCCTCTCAAGATTCGCTTGTCTCTGTGGTGCATATACTGGCAGCCCTCTTAGTGAATAGGCTCAGAAGTTGAAATTCCCACCTTTCTGCCATCAGTCTATGGAAGGTCATTAAAAGGCGGGGGATAGTTAAAATATTTTTGAGGATCCTACTGACTTCTCTATGGAGAATATGTCAAATGAAGTCAAGGTCAGAAGCACAAGATCAAGGTAGAGGTATCAGTCACTTAGATGAGGAGTGATGGTCATTTTGGTAATGATGATGGAAATGATGAGAAGTGGCTTGATATCGGTGTATTTTGAAATCAACTAAAATTGCTATCACTAATTGTATAACAAAGAATTAATATATGTTTTTGTGAGGAGATTATTGAAATAAATGACTTCAGATTAGAGCTAAAGATTCTTAACTTTCAAAGATTATTAAAAAAATAATTTAAGTTCTTAAGTGTAGAGTCATCAGAGAAACAAAATACGATGTTATGTGTTTTTTACATCCTTATTAAAAAGTTAGAAATATTTTTGGAAGTTCTATATCTTATAGTTTGTTGTTTCCCCTGGTCACAGGTTAGGGACTCCAGTCCTTGGCCTTTACATCGTCATGCCCCAGCTGTCAGCTTAGTGCCTAAACCACCAGGGCACACCGTGATAGTTAATTTTATGTGTCAAATTGAATGGGTCATGGTACCTGAATATGTGCTCAAACATTATACTGATGCTTCTGTGAGAGTGTAGATGGATTAATATTCAAATTATTTTAAGTAAAACAGATGGTCCTTCAGAATATAGATGGGCCTAGTCGAGTTAAGGCCTGAATAAAACAAAATACTGATTTCCTCCAATCAAGAAAGAACTCTGTAGCAGAAAGTCTTTATACTTAAGCTGAAACATTGGTCTTTCCTGGGTCTCCTGCCTAATGAACTTAAACTATAAATACAGCTACTAACCACCAGACTTCGGACGTGATAACTTCTGTAATTAGAGTAAATTTCTTAAGATAAATCACTCTATAAATATATAAAGTGATGTATATATATGTGTGTATATATATATATATCTTTATATATATAGTGATTTATATCTATAGTGTATGCAATTTGGTAGAGAGACTTTAACAATTATTATTCTTAAATCCCAACAAGCTATTATTTTCAAAGTATCAATTTGATACTTCAAATACTTATAAACCTAAGTAGTAATTTTTGAAGTTTTCTGCATATTACCAATAGATTTAAATTAAAAATATTCTCATGGGAACTAATGCTTTTACTTTAATTATAAAATAATTAGTCTGCTAATAACCATGTTATTGTGCTAAAGTGATTTAGTTAGATCATGAGGACAAAGAATTACCCCTTGCAATAAGAGATTGCTCAAACACATCTTCAATAAAAAATTGACTGTTCTTATTTATTTATTTAAAGGAAATGTGTAGGTTACAATGAAGGCAAGTAGATAGGCAAGCAGAAAGAGAAAGAAGGAAGAAGCATTTTTTAAAAATTATTTTTGTTTATTTAGTTATTCACACTGGTTGCTTCCCCTTGGATTGAGGACTCAAAACTAGTGTTGTGTGGTCTATGCTCCTTTGGAGGAAATTGACCTAATGGTTATTCTACCAGGGTAAGCCAAAAATTGACTATTTTTCATTGCTATTTAACTTACTAAGCATAATCAGAAAAGAATGACTTAATAAAGAAGGGCAATGGAAGTTAAGTTGAAGAGATATACTAAAATTCAACATTTGAAATGATTATATTTAGGACTTGAAGCTGCTATTTTAATTCTGAAATCACACATTTTAAAGCAGATTGCATTTTGGATTCAAGCTATAGGTGAAAATTATTTTTTGCAGCTTTAAAGAATAGCAGAACCCAACAGAAATAAAGATTAATGGAGGGTGGGGGCTTTTTGAATACAAATATATATCATAATATATATGCCCAAACCATGATGAGTTCACAGAATCATAAAGTTCAGAATCATAAAAAAACTTAGGTGACTAAATATTCATGAACTTTCTCTTAACCGAAATACTTCTATAATCCTGTAATTGGTATAATTTCCGTCACTGCAGTTAAGTGGGTTGAACTTCAGTTTCCCTGAATCCTATCTTTTAATTAACACATGCCATAAATGCTGTAAATAATTCAAATGATGTTTAGATAAATTCCAAGGGCTTTTATGGATAGACCAACTGGTGATAAATGAAAGTGGGTATATATGGGGAGAAACCTAAAAAGTTTATAATGGTGGAAGGGAGTGAAAGGAAAGGAAATAGGTTTGCTTCAGTTATCTATCGCTGTTCAAATAAGTAACCTCAAACTTAGTGTCTTGAAAAGCCTATTTTATTTGCTCACTATTCCAGTTTAGGATGAGTCTAACTGAATGATTTTCTATTAGTTTTGTCACTGATCGCCTGTGTGGCTGTGTTCAACAACTGGGTAACTGAGGGGCTCAAATCAGATGGGACACTTAGATGACTGAATCTTTTTCTTTAATACAGTCTCAGACTTTTTTCTCTCTGCATTATGTCTCCAGCAAGATAACCGGAATTCTTATATGGTGGGTGGGGACTTTCAAAAGAGCAAAAGTAGAGCTGCTAGGCTTCCTTAAAGCTTAGCTCTGGAGTTGGCACAGTGTCTTTGGCAACCTTCCATAATTAAAGTAAGTCAGGGATTCTTTTTAGATTCATTATACAAGGACATAACTACTAGTAGAAGGTATGGCTCATTAGAGGTTACCCACACAACAGACTGGCACAGGTCAAAGTCATTTATATCTCAAAATCTTAATAAATGATTTGAATTGGATACAGGTGAACGTGTACTTTAAATGGATTTGTCTTGCTAAATTATATTTAATATTCTAATAAACTGATATTTTCTAGAAATTCTGGCATTCTTTCACACTTTATAAAAACAAAAGATAGTACAAAGCACATTATGTAGTTTACTTATTTCTTACACAATCTCAGCATTTTATAGCTGAGGAAACAGGTTTATTAATGGTAAACATTTGCCTGAGATCACACAGCAGAGCCAACATTTAAACCTAAACTGTCATGCTTCACAGAAAATTCTTTACTTGGTCACTTTTGCTGCAAACTAGTTTTAGAAAGTTTGTTTCCAAAATTCTAGAGATTTATCACCGTGAAGTTTACTGATTCTCTTTTCTAAAAATATTTTGGATTCTTTTCCCATATGACTTTAATACAAGAAAGAGGAGGAGCCCAAATTAAACTCTATATGTATCTTTAAGTTTCATAAAAGGTTGTTTCCTAAAAATAAAGACACATTAATAAATATCTCACCACATGTTGCAAGGAACTCACTGAGAACTCATAAGTGTGGTCATTCTATTCACTAGTTTTAAGAAGAACCTGTTTCTGAACCATTATATAGTATTATAGTCTCCATATGCTATCCTACCATATCCTCTTGATATGTAGCAAATTGTCTTGATTGACCAACCAGTGGCTTTTACAATGTGGGTAATAGTGATATGTAATTACCTAATTTATACATGTCTACCAATGGCCATAAGTTTTATGGAGTCAGAGACTGCATTATATTCCTTCTCCTCCAATGTTGAACACCCTGTGGGAACCGTAAGAACTCAATCAACATTTGTTGAATGGATGTTTGGTGGTGACAAATACCTACATATTTTTCTATCTGTGTTAGCAAGCAGTGCCACTGAACGTCATTTCACTCATTCTAAATGATCGATTCTGCCACCCAAGCAGAAACACAATAGACTGATGTTGATGAATTTAAGAAGGCTTTGAGGACCTCTTTGCCATGGAATGTTCCCTGATAGAATGCAATACTGCATGCTGTCAGATATGAATTATTCATTGAGACTTCACTCCTACATCATTATACCTTTCATTCTGCTGTGTCTGCACAGATAGAATTTACTCACACACCATATCCTTTATGTAACATTTATAATCAGAAATATTGGAAACATATTCATAGAAAAGAAAAACAAGAATACACTTAGGATAACCACACTAGTAATTGGTTCTCCAGTTTCCAACTATGCAAGAGAAGTGCTGGAAGACAGAAAAAGTGCAGTGATTTTTGTCAAAATATTCATTGTTTAAGAAATAATACTAAAATAGAAACACCTGTTTTCAAAACTCCTAAGAAATATGAATCATTTTTGAAATCTTATACCACATGTTCTGAAATAGTGCATTTTGTAGGCAATGATGGGAAAGCACTGGTTTGGAAAATCTACACATATAATCATTGCAACCACGGAAGTGTATGAATTAAGAACACTGTTTGAGAATTAATTATCACATGTATGTGTGTGTGGTTTGTTGAATCTTTCCCATGGAAAATAAACCATGATGTTGCATTTCAAACATGTGAACTCTCTCTCTGCCTCTCTCTCTCTCTCTCTCTCTCTCTCTCTCTCTCTCTCTAAAGCACATACACAGTCTTAGAGGAATAAAATCAGACATTAGCTTAAATTTAAAGGAAATGTGGACAATTTTGCCACTTCTTTTAATTTCTTTTCTATTTATACAAATAAATTACTATTTATTGAAGAACTACCATGAGTCATAGATACTGTGAAGTATTGGTAATAGAGTTGTGAACAAGATAAATACAGATCTTATTTCATGAAAGACACATCACAACTTATATTTTACTGAGTATATGTCTTCAAAATTTATTTTATTGAGTTTTAGAAAATGTTGCAATCTTTCACATAATAACTGCAGCGAATGCAGAGTGAATTAATAAAAAAACCAGAAAGCTCAATGTTGTAGAAATAGTGTCAGTTCATAAAACAGATATAAGTTTGTAAATGCTGATAAGAACATGATTATGCTGTGGTGTGATGTGACCAATGCTCATAGTGGCTGTAATATGGGTACATATGTAAGAATTTGAGATGATGATATAATGCAACAGAGGTGCAAAGATGTTTGCAATATTGTTTTGAAGTTAAATCCCCAAAAAGTGATCATTACATACATTTGGTTGGGAGTGGATATATTTTAACACAAGCAGGGAAGCAAGGCCCTACATGTCTGTTTATATGGACATTTTTTTAAATGCATAAATGTTTATGGTAAAAATCTGCCCTTGTAAAGTGTATACTATAATATTCTATTACCACAATTTATCACAAAGGATAAATATATTGAATACTGATGTGTTTATAGATCTTACTAAAACACAGTGTTTGCTAGAGGCAAATGCTTGGGTCTGACGTACACGAGGAATGAGATAAAGACAGAAATGTTTGACCTACCTCCCTGATGCTGCCTATACTTGCTGCTCTGATTCTCCAGCTTCTCCTGCCATCCTAATTCCATTCACTTTCTTTTGACCCCCTGAATTCTTCATGCTCTCAGTCACTGAAAGGCCCTTGCAAATGGCATGATAGCTTGCAGAAATATTCTTTCTACCTTCCACTCTACCTCAACCGGGACATCCACCATCATCTTTGAGCTCTCACATCAAATGTTACTTCCACTGGAGACATTTTGCCACTATGAGAGAGAATCTCCATTATTCACACAGAAGCTTATGAAAGCCATGACATTTATAGAAACCTCATTTCATATACAGACATATAGTGTTTTATGTAAAATTAATTTGTATATAATTTATGCATATTATCTATAATATTATATATAATTATATATAGTTATTATATAATCTATGTACATATTTATAGGTTTTTCCCAATACTGCATATCTACCAGGTTTTTTCCAATACTGCATATCTACCATATAGTAGATTTATATTTGTTGATTGAATTAAAAAAATAAATGAGAAATGAGAAACATTAGGAATAAGGTAGTCATAACTGCTGAGCATCAAATATTCTCACATTTTTCATATTTTTTAAAGAAATGATTTAAAAATTTTTGCTACACTGGGTTGAAAAATATATTAATGCCTGTCAAAGTCTAATCAGGCATTTAGAAGGAAATTTAAATGTTTGGAGGTTACTTAGCAGAAGTGTTGCTATTAAAAATATGTCACAGAGAGCTGCTTCCAAGATGGTGGACTTTTGAGATCACGTTGTTGCCTCTTCCTCACAGCACAAACAAGAAAATACCTATTTGGATAACTATGATCTGAAAAGAAATGGGACCAACATCTCCACAAAGACAAGGGACATATACTCCATATAAGGTAAGAGAAACTGATCTGTCTTAGTGCCACTCTACTCTGATCAAGGGACTGCTGGGCCATAAGGAGAGAACAATAAAGCTAACACTTTCTGGAGCTAAATTGAGGACTTTCTTTCACAAGAAATACTCCCAATTCTGGGAACTGGATTTCAGTCACTGAGCCAGGAGCCTCAGGGCAGGGTAGAAAGAATATTAGCATCCCTGTGAGCTGAGATGCCACTTCTTCATAGTGCTGGGACTGAAGACTGCCATTGCAGGAATGTACATGTGCTCCCAGTGGGGTGTGGGGATGAGCCATTCTCTTAGCCATTGGTACTGTTGCAGAACAGAACTAACCCTACTTACCATGACCTTTCCTCAGATAGTCAGAAACAGACAGCCAGATAAGGCAGCATCCAAGTTGATAGTTGACAAATTTCCAGTAAGAAACATTCCATTTTAGCCCTGTCAACTTACACCTACAGCAAAATAGCTTCCAATCTGCCTGGTACATTCTGAAGTTCTAGTCCTAAGCCTCAGGGTTTTATTATCACCCTCTGCTGGGACTGACACTCCTCTCTCTGGAGGACTGAAGGACTTTCACAAGGGAGAGTATTCCACTAAGAACAGTGCCCAACTCTCTTTTTTATAGATTGTGTTGGGACTATGGCCTGCTTGTCAACTGGGTCCACAGTAGGTTCTGTCTCTGTGGGCTTTGTTGTTCCTGCCTGTGATTCTGGGGGAAACCTCTGCATTCCCTATACCCACTCTAATCCTGTAGGCTGAACTCTCAGGCCTTACCACAAGGCTAACCTAAGAGCTTCAACAAATGTGATTAGTGTTGAGATCACATAACAAAAGGAGACCCACCTTTGTAAACCAACACCAATGTCTGTTCTGTGCAACTCAATACACTAACGCAAAGCCTTTAAATCAGGGATACCTAACCCATAGAAATAAACACAGAATGCTAAATAAATTGAAGAGACAGAGAATACTCATGAAATAATGGACCAAAGCAAAACACTGAGGGAAAATCTGAATGCAACAGACTTAAGCGAACAATCCAATGAAGACTATAAAACAAGAGTTTTAATGATGACCACTGAAATCAAGAAAACAATAGAGGAACAAATAGAGAACTAAAACAAAGAGAAAATATAGGTGGTTCCAAACAGAATTCATAGACTAATGTTCATAACAGAGGGACTCAACAGTAGACTGGTTGGAGCATCCAACAGAATCAGTGAGATACAAGATAGGGCAGTGGAATATACTCAGGTCTGCAAAGCAGATCAGAAAAAAAGTAAAAGAAATGAAGACACCATATGTGACTTATGGGATAGCAACAACAGGAACAACATTCATATCATAGGGGTTCTGCAAGGAGAAGAAAGATAGAAGGGGGCAGAAATTGTATTTGAGAAATAATAGCTGGTAATTTCTCTAACCTAAGGAACGAAGAACTCCATATCTAGTAAGATCAAAGATTCCAAACAAAAGAAGCTAAAACTGATCTTCAAAACACATCGTCATTAAAAAGACAAAAGTACATCATAAATAGAGAACCATAAAAGCAACTTGAGACAATCAAATTCCATACATAGGTGACCCCCATAAAACTTGTCAGATTTTCTTAGCTGTAACATTATTGGCCAGAAGGGAATGGCAATGATTTATTAAAAGTGCTGAAAGAAAAAGAACTTCCAACCAGGGACACTCTATCCTAGATTACCATTTAGAATTGAAGGAATAATAAAGAGATTTTCAGACAAATGAAAATTAAAGGAATTTATCTCCATGAAACCAGTTTACAAGAAATAGTAAAAGAAGTTATATAAAATTAAAAGAAACCCCAAGTAAAAATAGAAAGACATCAAAATATGAAATGAGGGAAGAAGAATAAAAATGTGAGCTGTTTAATAAACTCAAAAATAACTTGTTTTCAAGTGAAAACAGGATATTAGCAAAGAAGCTTTTATGTAAATTACAGGGTAACTTCAAAGCATAACTCCAGGAAAAAGAAATAAAGAGAAAAAACAAGCAGAACATAATAACTTTCAAATCACATAAGAAGGGAAGGAAAGCAAAGGCACTGTCTGCAATAACACCCAGATTACATTTAACAATGTGGCAATAAACAGTTAGATATCAGATTACCTAAATGTTAATCGATTGAACTCACCAATTAAAAGACACCGTGGCTTGCTGGACTTTAAAACACAACCCTATTTTCTGCTTCATTCAGAAGATTCATCCATACTCAAAAGGTAGACATAGGCTCAAGTCAATGGCTGATAGATAATCCTATAGCCAAATGGTAATTCACCAAAAAAGTTAGGGATAGCCATACTTATATCAGATAAAATAGACTTCCAACTAAAGAAGGTAACAAAAGACAGGAGTGTATATTTATATAATGATAAAGGGGTCAATTCAGTAAGAAAACATAACTCATTAAAATATATGCACTAATGAAGGAGCATAAAAATACATAAAGCAATAATTAATAAAACTGAACAGAGACTGACAATAATACAACAATAGTAAGAGACTACAGCACCCCACTTACAGCAATGGCCACATCAACAGGCAAAATTAAAAGGGAAACAATGATAAAAAATGATGTATTAGAACATGTGAGCTTAATAGACATACATCCTATACTTTATACAATGACTGTATAATTCACATTTTTTTTTCGGGTGCTCATGAAACATTCTCCAGGATAGACCATGTATTGGGAAACAAAATATGCTTCAACAAATTTGCAAAGACTAAAATCATGCAAACATCTTCTCTAATGAAAATGGCTTAAAACTAGAAATCAACCACAAAAAGAAAGCTATGTTTCCAAAATACAGAGGATAAACAACATGCTTAATAATGACTCCTGGATGAAAGAAAAAAATCAAAGGTAAATTTTAAAAGTACTTGGAGACAAACAAGAATGAAGACACAAGCTACCAGAACTTATGGAATGCAGGAAAAGCAATTTTAAGAGGGAAGTATATTATAATCCAGGCCTACCACAAGAAACAAAAAAATATTGCAAATAAAAAATCTAGCCCTTCATCTAAAACAACCAGAAAAAGAACATTTGAAACCAAATATCTGCAGAAGAAAGGAAATAATAAAAATTATAGCAGAAATAGACAAACCAAAAATTCAAAAGTCAATTCAGAAAATCAATGGAACCAAAAGTTGGGTCTTTGCAAAAATAAACAAAATTGACAAAATATTGGGCAAGCTCACTAAGAAAAAAGAAATTCAACTTTCATAACTAGAATCTGAAATGAAAGTGGAGATGTTTACCACAGATGCCTCGGAAATAGAAAGCATCATAAGAGACTACTATAAATGGCTATATGTCAATGAATTTGACTAAATCAATATACAAAAACCTGTGCATCTTTTTAAGCAAACAATACAATATATGAGAAAGAAATCAAGAAGACTATCCCATTTATGATAGAAAAAATTAAATACCTTGGTATATATTTAACAAAGGAGGTGAAAGACCTATACAATAAAAATTGTATAAGACTTTCTTAAAGGAAATAAAAGATGCAAAAGAGATCAAAACTTATCCCATGCTCATGGCTGAGAAGAGCTAACATTGTTACAAAGGACAGGTAGTCTAAGTCACTGTATAGATTTAATGCAATTCCCATTTAAAATCCAACTGGCATTCTTTAAAAAAGTATAACAAAATATTTAAAATTTGTATGAAATAATAAAAGACCCCAAATAACCAGCACAATCATGATAAAAAGAACCATAATGGAGGGATCACATTCCCAGATACTTAGCCATATTACAAAACAATAGTGATCAAAACTGTATGGCGCTGAACTAAAAACAGACACATAGAATAGTGAAATAGATCTGAATCACAAGAAATAGATTCATTCATATATGCTAAGTTAATTTACAAAAGAGGAGCCAAGAGCGTATGATAGAGAAAGAATCTTCTTTTCAGTAAATGGTGTTGGGGAATGGGACAGGGACAAGCATACTTGTTGATTGCTGAGGTGTCTTAACCAGGACATGTGAGCAAGGAGGGAAATTCTAGATATTTTTTTCGGTGGTGGAGCCCCACGGAGTCTGTCTGTCTGTTAAAACCACTACTGTACCTAGTTTTGTTTCTTTGTCTTTGTTCTTTACTCTTTGTATTTGCTTTCATTTTGCTCTAAAACTGTCCATCAAATCCAAGAACCAAATTCATCAAAACCCTTTTGATAACATAATTATGCTGCGAGAGGTCACTGGAGTCTCTGAATCCCATAATCAGAAAACTGGATGGGGATAAGGCTCATCTTCAGAAAACTGATCATTTCACGAGGACATTTGGGGGCCTAAAAACAGTCTGTGCAGAGAGAAATTCTGAAATTCAAAGTCTCTCGGAGTCTCAGAAGCAGTATTTTATATTTAAAAAATACATTTGGTTCTGGGTCCTAAACACAGGTAATATTCTTTAACAGTAGCAATAAATCTCTAGCTCTTTGTAAGTCACTTATAGGAATAGTTTGAGGTAGAAGAATGATTTTTCCTCTTTATTTGTACTTCTCCACATGTTTTGTCATCATTCCTAAAAGGCTCAATCCAGAGCCAGAAGCTATTTGGACCCCATTTGGTTAGATAATTCTGATTCAGTAGCCCGTTCCTCAATAGCAGATTAATTTTTCCCAAGCCATATGAATATTTGTTTCTGCTCTTACTTCATTGGCAGTAGGTCCACTTTGGTGAAAGAGAGCTGTGGGGGAAACTGTTCCCATTTAAATCAATAGCATGTTGCCACCTTCCCAACCTGGCAGGCTACTGTTTTGTTACTATGCACTTTCATTGAGTAGGTCTGCTGCTCTTTGTAGAAAAGAGAATATTATTTCTTAGCAATAAAAGGAGCAAGCAGAAGTCAACCAGGAGGAAATTGAACTAAAGCACAGGAAAATTTAAAAGAAAATTGTTTTATTTCTTCATTTTTAATACAATAAAAAAAACCAATAATAAAAAGTAACGTTCTTTGGGGGCCAACTAAGAAAAGGATATCTATGTTAAATTACTAAGATTATCTATTTTTAGGTATGATTATGACACATGGAAATAGACACCTGTCCTTGGTTTATTTTCATATGCTAATTTTAGGTTGTTTCTATGCAGTAAATCTTTTTTTCTCCTCTAATCAATTTAATCTTCTTTAGGAAAAATCCCTATGTACTGTCGAACTATTATTATGGTAATTATAGTAGGACACATTAAATAATAAAGTCTTGTTTGATTTACATTAAAATACTATCTGCTTTGATTTGTTATGGTTGCATGTGAATCAAGGTTATAAACATAAAATTTTGATACGTATATGCACATAACTAAAAATGCATATATGTTTACATTTATATAGAGGTCTTTACAGCCATGTCATGTACTCATAATCTTATAGTATGAAATATTAGACAAATATTATATCAACCCTTTACTCATGTGTCAATAACTTTTTCCTAGATTAAATAAAAGGGCAATTTTATTGGTAATGCAGAAGATATGAAACTTATTTGTTGTTTTTTGTGGTTTTTCTTTAATTTTATTTTTTTAGTTCACCTGGGGGTAGGGGTATGGGAGAGGAGATGACATTCATGTTTTTGAATCAAGGAGTCCAGAAAAGTACACTTGCAAAACTACCCATAGTTAGAATGTTCAAATTCTTAATCTAGACAGGTGGTTCTTCTTGATCCAGCATGTCTAATCTCTAGGAATTTGACACAATTTGTTCTAAATATTTTTCTCAAATATGCAATCTTCAAAACATGCTATGCTATTTCGTTCTGCTTCCGTGTCTCTTTCTGTATAAGATACTCTTCTTTCTTCAATTATTTTGCTCGCTAAACTAGAATTATAACCCTTCTAATTTCAATATCCCTATATACACATTCTTTATAGTTTCTATTATTTGTCTCCCTTATTAAAAGGAGAGTTTCTGGGGTCTAGGGGCTTAGTCTTGTGATCTTGTGTTTCCTGTGCCTGGTACAGGGCTGGCACATAAACAACACTCAATAAATGCTTTCTGAGTAAAGGAATAAATGAGTGACATTGAACACCCCATTTTCCCTCCCACTAGTCAGTACTTTTATAGCATCTGATGTTTCTTAACATAGATATGTCCAATGAAGAGTGACTTCTGGGTTTTTGCACTATATTATGAATAAATAAATACATATGCAATTACATTTAGTTAGAATCACAGAAGGAAGCACTATGAAAGGACTGAGAGACTGAAAGAGAGAGCAGTCAAGCTACCATCGAGGCTAGAAAAGCAGCAGGACAGAAAGGTCTGGGAAAACATGGGCAGCTTTTCCTAGAGATTGCTAGCTTATTCTATTTTTTAATTTATTTTATATTGAGGTAATGTTAATTTACAACACTGTATAAGATTTAGATGTGCTGGTTCTGTCTTCATCAAATGTGTGATATCAATATCACACCATGTTAAGCTCGAATAGTCTTCCAGCACTGTCCACTGGGCCCATCTTCACTTAGCTCCCACCACCACCCTCTTCCTGTCTAGTAACCTCAGTTCTATTATCAGTGTCCAAGGGTTAGTTTTTGTTTTATTTTTTCCATCTGTTCGCTTTGTTTCTTTATATATGTGAATTAAATCATACAATAGTTGTCTTTCTTCTGATTTATTTCACTTTTAATACTTTCTGAGTTTGTCTTACTCTTGCACATAAATTTCTTATTTAAATCTAAATATTTCAGAATAAAGTAAAGCAGAAAGAAATATCAACTTTTTAAAAAAAAATAATTAACCGAACTTAAAATATGTTGTGACAGTAAGATTTAGAAAATCAAAAACTATGGTTTAGGAAACTGCTCCACCTCAGTGGTAATTAGAAGATAAAATAGCTTTACACAATGTGACTTCTTATGCCCCAACTATCCTAGTCTTCTATTTATTTCATGAGGCCTCATATTTCTGGGCAAACTAAAATCTCCCTTCCAGTATTCTAACGAGGAAGGCAAATTTCAAAATTTCCAAAAGGGAATGCCTGTGATTAAAGTATAATAGATCCTGGAAAGGAAGATGTTTCAAAGAGATAAACAGCAAATTTTTTGTCTTTGTGTTTATAAATGATACCAATAAAGAGGAAAGGTGGGAACGCCTTAAAGTAACAAGTTCACATGCAAAAAACTCACCAGAGAACTCAGACATTAAGAGCTCATCCTATGCCTAATAGGAAAAGAACACCCACATGATCCAAGGATATTGAAAACTGTGAAGTCTCATAGACTACCAGAAAATCAATGTTTTACAATACTAGAGGGTGTGGATAATCCAGAGAACAGTTTTGTGTTTCAGGGTATGAAAAGTAACAGTTTTTCTGAAAAACTCAGGCATAGTGCAAAGATGATGCAGAGCCCAGCAAAAAGAGATTCTTCAATAGTCTTTTAGCTTTTATTTTGTTCCTATTGGAAAACAAAGTCAAAGGAAAACAGTTTTTAGTAAGTGGAAACTGAAATTCAAGACGATGTCAGAAGTCAGAAGTCATCAGTGTGTCCCACCCCTTGCACATACTCCTCCCCCTACTGCGCTCTCAGGCTGTTCAGTGTCTAGCTTTTTGGGTTAAGTTTCAGGGTACTGAGAGACCTTAGAAACAGCAGAGCTGCTAGGATCTTAGAGAAATTGCAATGAATAATAAATAAAAACGTCAGAAATTTGATGAAGCGTAAAACTCTACTTGATTTTCAAAAAATAATGTGGATTTTGAAAACGGAAGCACTAGTTTGATGTTGATTACAGTAAACATTCTGTAATTGATTATTAAGGAATGTCCTGTGATACTTAGAATTAAATATTTACTACAAAGATTTAGCCTGGTCTGCCTGAAAAAAACCATGAAAATAAAAATAATTTCCCCCTTTTTTTTTTGATAAAAAGTATGAGGCTTGCAGATCATAGAAATTTAGTTGACATAAGTTAGATTGTATAAAGGAAACTGACATTATTTTTCACTATGCTTTGGACAAGATAGAGAAAAAATGTGTTTAGGCAAATAATTAAACAAGTTAAGGCACTGTACTAGAAGAGTACAAATTAATAGATTAATATCACTCTATTGGGCATTTTTTAAAATTGTTCTTTGATTCAAGACTGTGAAGTTACTAAAAACATTTGTAAAACTTGCAGATAATATTAGATGAAAGAATCCAGATTCCCCCAAATTGGTAGACTTATATTGATAGTCTATATCTAAATATAATTTCAGTGATAACTGTGAGATCTCATTTTTGGATTAAAAATCAGGAACAAAATGCAGAAGAAAAATGATAAGGTCTTGGAGAGCATTGTAAGCCCGAGGGGTTTGTCTGGATGGTACATTTAGTAGGAATGGCCAGTGAGCTGTTTTGAGGAAAAATGTGAAAATTCCAGTGGAAACTAATGGTCCTTCTCAACTTGATTTGTTCAGAATAAGATCTTGGTGGGTCTCAGATTCCAAAAAGATCTTAGAGTAAATTTGTAGGAAAAGGCATAACCAGAATGGATCTTAACACTATATCTTAAGAAGAATGGTTGATGAAAATGGGGAATACTTTGTGTAAAGAAAACTGGTCTCTCTGCTGGCAGGGCAGGTTGCATTTGGCCTCATGAGAAAGGTTAAATTACTCTAGTCCTAAGGATCAAATTAAGACATATTGGTGAAATTTAAAGGAACCAGGTTCTGACATTATCAAGAGGTTCTTAAATGAGGAAGTTGCTTTCCATGGAAGCACTGGGAAGAGTTCTTGTGGTGTGAGTGGAAAGTGAAGAACAGGAATTTCATGTTGGACTTTATGAGCTGATGTCCTTTTGCAACCTAGAGAGTGGGATAATTTTTATGACTGGGTAAAAAAGATTTCTTCCATGTCCTATCCATTACTCAAATTCACAATTTGAAAAAAGAAAAGAAAAAATTAAAGAATGAAATTAGAAGATGTATGGCACCAGCAATGCAAACATGAGTTTTAGGAAGGGGGATTGAAGTCTCAAAGTATTCAGAAATATTATGGCTTTTGTCAGTCAGATCCTTCTAAAAGAAATCAGCCCTTACCATGTCAGCTTCCAGAAAGACATCAGAAGGGACATTTCTACTTCCACGTCTATAAATAGACTTTTCTTTCATGTAAGACTCTTTTTATATTACATCTTTGAGAATCTTTTTAAATAGAGGAATTATAATGCACAGAAATAGCTAATTAACCAGTTGCAGTTCCTTAAATTCACTTTCTAAGAAAGCCTGTCATTGACTTGAGAAACCACTACCTAAACTATTGAAACTACCATTTTAAAATTGTTGTTCAGATGATGGATCAAGTGTGACAAGGGCCTCAGAGTAGTGAGACAATGATTCTGCACAAAATAAATTCAGTGATTGTTTTCTCTCAAAACAATTAGTTTTACACTGTCTGAGTACTTAATGATATTTTCTAGTATTCTCTTGATGGAGTATCAAGATGGCTCTCAATGTAGAGCAAGAAAGCTTAAAGACTGAAACAAAAAGTAATACAAGATAGAAAACAACTCTCAAACACAACTAACCTTATAGTCACAAATTTATAATATATGCA
Organism: Solenodon paradoxus; assembly: GCA_004363575.1. NCBI lineage: Eukaryota > Metazoa > Chordata > Mammalia > Eulipotyphla > Solenodontidae > Solenodon > Solenodon paradoxus. Next base: position 272,768 of record RJWH01000133.1, on the reverse strand, counting down.
CACCAGCTGGAAAAGCAGAAAGGAGATATGAGTTTGCAAGTAAATGGAAAGAGTTTAGGGCTTAGAAAGTGGCTGATTATATTGGTTGACTGGACTTAACTTTACATCCGGTTGATTTGACATTGCTTAGCTATCTAGCAAAGGCATATACAATGTTTAGATTCTCATAAGTTTTGTTATTTTATTTATTAATATAAACAAATAAGAGATCTATATTAGCTACATTTTAATTTTCATGAAATTGTATAATACACATATTACCATAAATTAGATGAGTTATATTTAACTTGATAATAACAGATAATTTTATACTGTCCATTGAAAATCAATGTCTTTATTGATTTCAGTGAAAAATTAAACTATGCTAACCAAGGGAATATTTCCAAATTTGTCGAGTGTGCATCAAATTTATATAAATGTGTCCATTGCATCTCACCATTTGAGACAAACACTGCACATTTTTATTATGTGACATATTTATTCATTCATTTATTTATTTATCTTGGCTTTTTGCCCACATACTTGAGTCCTTGGACTTTACATGGTTTATATACCAGTGACTCAGTCTCCTGAGCTACATTGGTGCATCCCTTTCTGCCTTTTTTGTTAGATTTGTAAGAGTTCCTTATATATTCTAATATATTAGTCCCTTATCTTTTCTTTCTTAATTTTTTAATTTAATTTAATTGTAGTGATTATTAAACACATTAAAATAATTTTCTATGTATAGTTTCCCCATTTCTTAGTTATGTTTCAACACAACATGCCCTCCGCCAAATCACCAAGTGTTCATCCCCATTGTCCAGTGGGCTCCACCACCATTTACCTACTCCTGCCCCATTCCTTTTGGTAATCTTAGAGCTGTTGCAAATTTTGGTGGCAAGGTGGTTATGTTTCATCTGTTCCTTTGTTTTCTCTATTCACATTCCACCTATGAGTGAGGTCATCTGGTATCTGTCTTCCTTCTTTTGACTTGTTTCACTTAGCATAGTCCCCTCTAGTTCCATTCATGTTAATTCAAATGACAGGGTTTTATCTCTTCTAAGGGCTGTGCAGTATTCCATTGTATATATGTACCACATCTTTATCCATTCATCTGATGTTTAGCACTTAGGTAATTTCAGTTCTTAGCTACTGTAAATAGGGTCACAATAAACAATAGGATGCAAACTTCTCTTTGGATGGGTGATTTTGTATCTTTTGGGTAGATACCCAGAAGTGGACTGACAGGAGCGTATGGAACTTCCATCTTCAGTTTTTCGAGAAATCTCCAAACTGTTCTCCATAGGGATTGTAGCACTTTTCACTCCCAGCAACAGTGCAAAAGTGTTACCTTTTCTCCACATCCTTGCCAGCATTTGTTGTTTCCAGACTTTGGGATAATAGCCAGTCTTTCAGGTTTAAGGTGATATCTCATTGTTGTTTCAATTTGCATTTTCCTGATAGCCAGTGAGAAGGAACATAATTTCATGTGCTTATTGGCCATGTGTATATCCTCTTCAGAAAAGTATCTCTCCAATTCCTCCTCCCATTTTATGACTGGATTGCCTGTTTTTCAGTTGTTAAGTTTTATGTGTTCTTTGTATATTTTAGATATTAAGCTTTTGTCAAAAATATTAATGCAAATATCTTCTCCCAGTTAGTAGGTTTCCTTTTGGTTTTGGTCATGTTTTCTTTTGTTGTGAAGAAGCTCCTTAGTTTGATGTAATTCCAGTTGCTTATTTTTCTTTTTGTTTCCATTGATGATAGAGATGAGTCCCCAAAGGCTTCTCTATGACTGATGTCATGAAAAGTCTTTTCTATGTTTTCTTCTAAGATATTTATGGCTTCTGGTCTTATGTCCAATTCTCTAATCCACTTGGACTTGACTTTTGTGAATGGTGTTAGTGAGTGGTCTAGTTTCATTGTTTTGCATGTGGCTGTCCAGTTTTCCCAACACCATTTGTTGAAGAGACTTTCTTTTTTCCTATTGAATGGTTTGGATTCCTTTTTCATAGATTAACTGACTGTATGTGACTGGGTCAGTTTCTGGTGATTCAGTTCTATTCCACTAATCTGTGGCACTGTTATTATTCCAGTGATCACTATAGTTTTGTAATATAGTTCAAAGTCTGGAAGTTTAATAACTCCATATCCATTCTTTTTTTAATTGATTGTTTTGGCTATTCAAGGTCTTTTGTTCCATACAGATTTTAAGATTTTTTTGTTCTAGTTCTTGGAAATAAACTCATGGAATTTTAATGGCGATTACTTTGGTCAAGATGGCCATTTTAATGATATTGATTCTTCCCAGCCATGAGCAGGGAATATCATTCCATTTCTTTGTGTCCTCCTCTATTTCTTTTAAGGACTTGTAGTTTTTGTTGTATAGATCTTTTACTTCTTTTGTTAGGTATATGTCCAGGTATTTCACTTGTTTAGCTTCTATTTTCAATGGTGTGATTTTTGTGATTTCAATTTCTTCTATCATGTTGTTTGCATATAGAAATGCAATAGATTTATGTGCATTGATTTTGTAGCCTGACACTTTACTATATTCATTGATGAGTTATAGAAATTTTTTGGTAGTTTTTTTGATTTTCAATATATGTAATCATGTCATCTGCAAATGAAGAGTTTTATTTTCTCCTTTCCAATTTGGATTACTTTTATTTCCTTTTCTTGCCTAATTGTTCTGGCTAAGACCTCCAATACAATGTTAAGTAGCAGTGGTGAGAGTGGACAAACTTGCCTTGTTCTTGACCTAAGAGGAAATGCTTTCAATTTTTCATCATTGACTCTGATGTTGGCTACGAGTTTTTCATATATGACTTTTATTATGTTGAGATATGAACCTTCCATTCCCATTTTATGGAAGGTTTTTATCGTAAATGGGTGTTGGATCTTGCCAAAAGTTTTCTCTGCATCTATTGATGTGATATGTGGTTTTTCTCTTTGCTCTTCTTCATATGGTGTATGACATTAATAGATTTACATATGTTGAACCATCCTTGTATCCCTGGGATGAACTCACTTGGTCATGATGGATGATCTTTTTGATGCATTGTTGAATTAGGTTTGCTAATATTTTGATGAGAATTTTTTCATCTATGTGCATTTGAGATATTGGTCTGTAATTTTCTTTCTTGGTGATATCTCTGTCAGCTTTTGCTATCAGTGCAATATTAGCCTCATAAAAAGTATTTGGGAGAGTTCACTGTTCTTCAATATTTTGGAAGAGTTTGAACAGAATAAGTTAATTCTCTATAGATTTGGTAGAACTCATTGGAGAAGCCATCTTGTCCTTATTACTTCAGTTTCTTTGCTTGTGATTGTTCTGTTGAGAATTTCCAATTCTTCTGGGTTCAGTCTTGGTAGACCATACTTTTCTATAAATCTTTCCGTGTTCTCAAAGTTGTCCATTTTGGTGGCATAGAGCTGTTCATAGTAGTCCCATTTTGAATTTCTGAGGTATCTCTTGTAACTTCTCCCCTTTCATTTATCATTCTGTTTATTCTAGTTTTCTGGATTTTTTTTTTGTTTTTTTAATTTGTGAGTCTAGCTAATGGCTTATCGATTTTGTTTACTATTTTCGAAGAACCACCTTTTGGTTTTACTGATCTTCTGGACTGTCTTTTGTTTTCTATTTCACTTGTCTCTGCTCAAATTTTCATTATTTCCTTTCTTCTGCTGATTTTTGTTTTTAATTTTTCTTCTTTCTCTAGTTGTTTTAAATGTAGAGTTAAGTTGTTTATTTGCAATTTTTCTTATTTCTTGAGATAGGCCTGTATTGTGATGAAACTTCCCCTTAGTATCACTTTTGCTGTATCCTACAGATTCTGGTAGCTCATGTCCTCATTTTCATTTGTCTCTAAATATTTTTTTTAAGTCCTCTTTGATTTCCTCTTTTTCCCAAGAGTCCTTCAGGAGTATATTGTTAGGTTTCCAATTGGTTTAGGATCTTCCAGCTTTCTTTTGGTGATCGATTTCTAGTTTTAGGCCATTTGGGTTAGAGAAGATGCTTATTATGACTTCAATCTTTGTAAATTTGTTGAGAGATGATTCGTGTCCCAGCATATGATCTATCCTTGAGAATGTTCCATGAGCACCTGAGAAGAAAGTGTAATCTGTAGTTGTTGGGCGAAGTGACTGGTATATGTCTTTTAGACCTATCTGTTCCAGATGGTGATTTAAAGTGGTTGTTTCCTTGTTAATTTTCTGCCTGATTGATATGTCCATTGTTGCAAGTGAGGAGCTGAAGTCCCCCACTATTATTGTGTTGCTGTCAGTGTCTCTCTTCAGGTCTAATAATACTTGCTTTATATATTTTGATGCTCTTTCATTTGGTGCATATATGCTAATAAGTGTTATGTCTTCCTGCTGGATTGATCCTTTAATCATTATATAGTGTCCATCTCTGTCTTTTGTTACACTTTTTAGATGCAAGTCTGCTTTATCTGATATTAGTATAGCTAGTTGTTCCTGCTCTTTTGTGGTTGCCATTTGACTGTAGGATTGTCTTCCAGTCATTGACTTTGAACGTTTGTTTCTCTTTTGGAAAAGGTGGGTTTCTTGAATGCAGCAGTGGGTTGAGTTATGCTTGTAAATCCATTCAGTCGTTCTGTGTCATTTGACTGGTGAGTTCAGTCCATTAATGTTTAGAGTGATTACTGATATATAGCTTCTTAGTGTCATTCTATAATTTGTCTCTTGTATGTTGCTCCAGATGATGTTTTTGCTCTGGTTCTCTTCTTAGGTTGGATGGGTGCAGGTATGTTTTGATTGATTTCATCTTTTGTTTTCTTCTTTGCTTTTTCCCTGAGGATGTATTTTGAGGTTATCCTGAAGTTAGCATTCACATTTCTATGTTTACTACCTAATTTTATTTGAAAGCATATTAATCTTCTGGTCATTCTAAGTATTCACATTTTTGTTCTCTTCCTCTCCATTTTTAATATTTGCTGTCTTACTGTTGTTCTGTGTGGTTTCTTTATGTTTTATAGAGCATCCTTTAATATTTTTTGCAAATCTGGTTTGGGGATGATAAACTCCTTTAATTTTTGCTTTTCAGAAAAGGTTTTTATTATTCCTTGAGTTCTGAAAGATAATCTTGCCAGATATAGTATCCTATGTTGAAAATCCTTTTCTTTCAGCGCTTTGATTATATCATTTCCTTCTGGCCTGTAGAATTTCATTTGAGAAATCCACTGACAAATCTTGTGGGGGCTCCTATGTATGTGACACATTTTCTCTGGCTGCTTTTAATATTCTTTCTTTACGTGTCTAGGTGCATTTCTGTTTGGGTTTCCTTTATTAGGAACACTTTGAGCTTCCTGGATCTGGAGGCTTGATTCATTCTTCAGATTGGGGAAGTTCTCATCTATTATTTCTTCAAATATGATTTCTGCCCCCTTCTGCTGGGACCCCTATAATGTGAATGTCATTCTTTTTGATGTTATCCCAGAGGTCTCAAATGCTGTCTTTGATTCTTCAAATATTTTTATCTTTTTGCTGATTTTCTTGATTGAGTTCCTCTGTCCTGTCTTCAGATCACTGGTTCTATTGGAAGTGTCATCTGTTCTATTAGTGAGTCCCTCTATTGAGTTCTTTAATTCAGCCATCATATCTGTTACCTGTTTGATGTCTTTTTTCAACTTGTCTCTGATTACTGACATTCTCGTTAACTACTTCTACTGATTTCTGTATTCCCATGAGTATGTTAATCACTGTTACCCTAAAAATTCCTTTTCAGGTAATTTACATAAGTCTGCTGTATTCAGATTTTCCCCTGGGTTTTTTATTGGATCCATCATTTCACATATATTTCTCTGTACCTTTGCTCTATTCAGCATTCTGTTTATACTCCTGAGAGTTTCCTTGATGTTGCATAGGTTTGACTTGCCCAGGGTTTGCATTCAGGCTGCAGTTTCACCTCTATCCACAAGGTGGTGCTAGCAGGTAGAATTAAGGTTTGAGACGGCCTTCTCACTGCAATCCAGGATGGTGGGGCATCCGATGGGCAGGATTTCCTGTAGGCAGGTATATGGTAGGTGAGATTTCCACTCACTGGACCCCATGGTCTGGTGTGAAATGGTTGTGGGAAGGGTTTGATCTGGCTGATTTCCTATTATTGAAGTGCCCAGAGCAATTTCACCACGTGGGCTCTAGCTCAGATCCTGGTACACTGGCTCTCTTTTAACTCCCTTCCAAGTCAGCCCTCCATGGTTCTGCATCTCAGTCCCACTGGGCCTGCTTCTCACTGCCTCCGAAGCTGGTCCCAAAATCCCTAGCTTCCACCCCACTATGTGCCCAGAGACCCTAAGCTCAGTTCCAAATCCAAATCAGTGGCTTAGCTCAGAACTGCGCTGGTTGCTCTCACCCACGGCTAGGCTCACCCACTGTTGTTCTGTCTCCAACTGAAGTGCCAGTTGTTTCTTGGTGCTTGCCTTAGGAAAACAGGTGATTTTTTTTTGTTTTATCTGTCTGTGGGGAGCGACCCGAAAGTGTGTCCTATTGAGTCACCATCTGGAAGTCCCAATTTCTGTATGACAGATTTTTAAGCACTTTACAATTAATTTCCGTCTGAGCGTGGCCTACTGTTTTGGATTAAAGGCAATGTATGTATGTATTTATTTATAGGAAAGGTACAGACAGGAATGAAGTTGAGTAGGCAGGCAGACAGGAAAAGAAAGGAAAAGGAAGTATCTATTTTATTTTTATTTGTTTGTTCACACTGGTTATTTCCCCCCATACCCAGGACTTGAACTCAGGGTTATGTGTCTTGCTCCTTTGGAGATGATTGACCTAACTGCTTCTCCACCAAGGCATGCCTCAATATATTTCTGATATATTATGAGGAATGAAGTAGCTGTTCTTTCAATAGTGATAAAAAATACGAGCTGCTCTATTCACTCTTATGCTCCATCTCTTCCAAAATAAAATGATTCCGTCTATGGTCATAATAGAGTTAGATGTCTTCATATAACCAAAATCCATAAAGGGACATATATTATTCATAAATCAAGTCAAAATAAACTATTAGATAAGTTTTCCCTCTGAAAAATCAGATCTCTTTCAAAGCTATTAATATTGCAGAAAGATGGACCAGGCATATACATATTTCTACTTACAGTTTCAACAAATTTCCTATTTTTTCACTTACTTTTAGTGCTCTTACTCTGGAAGAATTTCCTGGAAATAATGGTTAATATTTCTTGGATTGGTTGCCTCATCCCAAATGTTTACCATTACCCCTGCTACAAAATAAGCGATACTTAACTCTGTAAATACATTTTGCTGATTCTTAGGCTCAACTCTCTCTACTATTGTTGCTGTGTCTCATGTGATCAAATTTATATTATTTCTTGGTAAATAACATAAATGTTCTAAACCTCTAGTCAACCCATTTTTCCTATTGCTTTGCTTCTGTAAATATGTCTGATCTGCCAAAAACATGTAATGTGTTGCAAATCTAATTGCAGATAATCTCAATAAATCCACTGTTTCAAACCACCCAGGCATTGTTTACTCCTTAAAGTGACTATCCAAGATTCATATCTTTTGGTTTTGGTTGATGATACAGAGAAGGTATAATCAGAAATGTAATATGATTTGCCTCCTTATTTCTGTTTACTTTTGTGGTGATTTGAAAGTGTTTTGAAGATGAAAATGGAATATTTGTTGCAAAAGGATACAAATTTTCTTTATAAATAGGAACACAAGGTGAAGTTAGATATGGTAAAATAAAGTAAGGGAAGAAAGATTACCCTACTAGATATGGGTCAGTATATTTCAAATCCTTATAGTTTGCTTGAAATTTTCAAAAGGGTTTGTCTAAATTTTAGGGAGGGACAATTTAAACTTGTTAACTTCAGAATAAAGATATAACTTCAGTACTTATCAGGGCAGTGCTTATATTTAATCTTTTTTATCATGATAGGAGAGTTGATTCCAATGATGAAAACTTATTACTTTCCATCATTTAATGAAGAGGAATAGGGCAAAGATTAGGCAGTTATATCTTAAAACTACCTGGAGGACAAATCAACATTAACTTTTTATATCATTATTGCATTAAAAACATTTTCTTTGCAGTGTACTTTTATGATCTGGAAGAAATGTTAATATTTTGGAATTGAATGCAGAAGGAATAATAATGATTTTCCACTATTTATAAAGAACAGTCTCCCAGTTTTACTCACAAGTTAAGACCTATTTAGATTTTTCTGGTGGCCTTTATCTAGTGATCATGGATTTCATTTAATGATTGATTTCAAATAATGGTTCAGGGATAAGAGATATCAGTAGAGATTAAGTATACATTTTATTTTATTTCTACATCTACATCCCAATTACTCATTTCATTTTCTTCTTCTTCTTCTTTCTCTCTCTCTCCCCCCCCTTTCTCCCCTCTTCTTATTCTCCTTCTCCCTCTCTCATTCATCTGTAACCCCAGTTCTTGAGCTGCTTAGCTTCATGCATGGCATATTTTCAGTAGACTCAATAAAAATCCACAAAAAGAATGAGTAGTTTCTTCTGTGTTTAAAGGATTACTTAGACTTGTTCCAGAGAGGAAATTCTGAACCCTTTAGGAATCCAAGATAATACTTGTTGCAGCTCAAAATAATGTCATGCACTCAGAATCTGAATCAGGACTCCCAAGTCCAATCCAATTCTGCTGCCATTGTAATTTGACCTTCAGAGAACTTAGTTGTTCCTTGTTGTTGTCATTGTTGTTTTAATTAGATTTTCTTAAAAAAATAGATCTACTAGTACCTTTCCAATAGTAACAATGAAATGAGTTTTTTGAAAAATAGAAACTTTTATACAGAGATGCCACTGATGTTTGACAATACCTTAATTGTTCTAATACTTTGAAATTTGTTGGAAATAGAATTTTTATGAGAGACGTATTAAATTTTTTTTATCTGTAAGAGATGTCGACCTGATATTTTGAAAGGATTTCTTGTTTTAGAATTCTGGTTCCTGCTGAAAGCTTCAGAAGACAGCTGGGAAAAAGGATTCTCCATTTTTAGAGGAGAAGAAAATCCCAAGAGAAGATAAATGGATTTGAATTTAACAGGAATAGACCTGCAGATTAATTCATTTGTCAGGGCTGGAGAGGGTGACTGAGGGAGATAACTTAGAAGCAGGTCTCCTTCCTTCAGAAACAAAGTTCTGTTTTGCTGCTGATTTAAATTTATAGACTCCCTCCTTCTAAAATGATGACTCTTCCTTTTCACTAGCTCAGTCTCCACAGACTCCGAAGTGTAGGGCAGAAAGTTGATTCTGTCACAGCTAAGTTTTCACTCTATGAAAATCAGTGCATTGGGAGCAGAGCTGATACAAGCAACTGTCATTTTCTGACAGGAGAGTGATAATGGGAGTTGTACTCACAGTCTCATTATGCCATTTTGAAAGGCACAAAGTCTCAGGAGTAAACACTCTGTGGTCTATTGGTCTTCATCTGACGTTTGCTCTAATAGCTATCTCTGCCATTCCTTTATTTTCTTTTATTAATTTCATTTTATTTGCTACAAATGTAGCTTTCTTTAATTTGAAAGGTCCAGACTCCCACTTTTTTACCTTTGAATATAATATATTTTTTCTGTTCTCAGACTATTTAATTAATGCTACCAAATTTCAGTCATCGGTAAGTGCCAATTAGCACTAAAATCTGAAGGTCAAAATTAAACCCTCAGCTGCAGATAGTAATGAGGAAATGTCTTAAGTCTCACTTTTTGACTTATCACTTGATACGTTTTCCTCTTCTTTAATAAACCTATTAAATTTACTTCTAGATGAATTTAAACAAAGAGATTTTGAAGTGAAGCAAGGAACTTATGTACTTCAGGTAAATGTTTCTTCAAAACAAGTCACTTAACTATGAGAAACACCTCTAAATGTAAAGAAAATATAATGAAACAGATGAATGTTGGGATCATATGGATTTTCAGCTATGAAAGTTCAACTTCTGACAGTTTAATAAATTAGTGTCGTTCAAACTTTATGAAATTAATAATAACTATCAATCATGACAATACAACAGCAATTTGTGTAGTAGCAATGAAGTCACCGGTACTTAAAACGTGCTATTTAATTTCATTCTTAGAGAAGACTCTGTAGATGATATCCCTGCTTTATGGACAAGGAGAACAAAGCTCAGGAACTTTGAACACTGGTTCAAGATTTCATGGCAAAGGAAGAATAAGTCATAAATCAATCATTGGTCCTTCAGACTGCAAAACCCATGCTTTGTATCATTAAACAGCTCTGCCTTTGGAAAATGATGCAAAGTCAGCAATAAAGAAAGCACTAATTCAAAGGGTCTAATTCTTACCATGCAGAAGAAGCATTAAGTGCCTTTGCTCATATTCTCACTTTCTTCTTTTGCATCTTCCCATTTTAGAGAGTGACATCATCACTTATCCATCATGAAAGATTATAACACAGTGTGCTCCATTTAATACTTTTCACAGTTGATTGATCTCACTGTTACTATTAAAATATTTGTGCTGATAGCTAGTCTTGACTACAATTGTTCTATTCCTTATGTTTTATTATGATTTATCTATTCTTTGACTATCTGTTCTTACCAAGTAAATTTGGTAGGAAGGTGTGTGTTTTTGTGTGCTCCAGAATACACACCTACACTTGACAAAGTAGGGAATTGTGTTCATAAGGAGGCATCAAAGGACACTCATGATTCCTTCTTTATGCTCATGAAAACATTTTCTATATCTCTAAAATTTAGTATCTTCACTAGAATATTCTTTTATTGATTATACTGTTACAAAATTTCCAGGTATAAGAAGTACCTGCTTAAAGTGATTATTGTCTTATATCAGTAAAACTTATTTCCTTATATCCTAGGATATTTTTTCCTTTATTGGTGGTTAATCTTTTGTTTAGGAATACTAATTAAGCAAAAGATATTTAAGATATCTTTTTCTGCCTTCTCTATCCATCATTTTGTACTCATTTAGAAAGTTACCATTTTCTATTTTGCTTTGAAATATTTTTTACCCTTTTCGGCCATGTTTCTGTCCATTCTATTCTGGTTACACAAAGATTGCTTTTTCACCTAAAACATTCATGCAATTCTTTTATGTTTTTATTAATTATTATAGCTCTTTTCTTTTTTTATCTCTAATTTGCATGCTTTTTATCTCTTCTTTATATCACCACTGTCCTTTCTTTTAGGAGAGCATCTTGTCTACAACATATTCTAGAAAATGAAGAGTTGTTTGTCTAAAATCCTTTTTGGTTTTCTTTTAGAATACTGACTGTCATTTGACATTTGCTGGCTTTTATTTTTCCTACTATGTTTTGGAACGTTGAACTATTAGGTAACACCTAGGAAAGTTGGATATTTTCAGATTAATCATTTTTCTTCTAAGAGTTAGCAGTTTGCTGAATGTTTGTGTAGGAAGGAGCAGCAAGAGAGAAAGTGAGTGAGAACAGACCGGTCTTGATAGGGGTTGTAGGCAGAAAACCAACCATCTCAGCCCCTTTTACATGCTTTGTCTTAGAAAAACACCTTCTTGCCTTTAAAAAGGTGTTACTTAGAATGAAGTCCTTTGAATCACAGGCTCTTTTGATGTAGTTTGTATGATCACTGCTTCCCACTCATTCAGTCTCCTTTTCCCTTGAGCCCCTCTCCCTCTTGGCAGAAATACAAAATAGAAGTCATATGTCTTCCTTATACATTTATCCTGTTATTTTGCAGTTTTACTGAGGTTCACTGAGGACATTCCTCACTTTTTGTTTTTCCTTTTGATTTTCTCTGACTTATCTTCTATACCGTTGCTTTACTCTAAACGTAAGAGTGGACTTTCTAGTACTATGACAGAGTTGAAGGGGAAAACTCATCCTGCTTAAAGACAGATAAGGAGGTATGTTTTTCTTCTTGCTATCTTCCTTTATTTTGATTCAGATTTGACAATTTTTGGCAGATATACTTTATAGGTACTGGCTTGAGCTTATTAACTGTATTTTTATATTTCCTTGTTTCCTTCTTAATAAATTTTTTCTTAATCCAGTTTTCATATATATATGTATATCTGTATACACATATATAGATCTATGTGTGTGTATTTTTTATGGAATGAGAAGTGGTATAAAAGTATGATTTTGTTTAATTGAAATCCTACTCCCTTCTCAACACTTCTTTTGTATTTTTTCTTATTTTACTGGTCTTTCTTCATTCTGAATTTTTAATACTTTTATCCTTCTTTTTCTCCTTTAATGAGTCATTTTCCTTGTTTTCATAATTGTAGGGAATTATTAAGGAATAATTCTTAGTCTTCTACTCTTATTTTCACTCTCATTGTCCTTTTCATTATTCTATCACTCTCTCTCCTTTCCTTTCTTCTTTTCTCCAAATTGCTTCTATTTCTTCAGCACATTCTCTCAGTACTTCAAGCATTGCTTTATGCAGAACTTACATATACATGATTCTGAATTTCATAATTCTGAATCTCTACATCTGCATTGCAATGACTAGCTCTTGTTTCATTACAAATTAAACATCTTCTAAACCAATTTGCCCTCTATATTTGCTCTTTATCTGGACTTCCATTTTCATCAGTTATATATGAATATTGGATAACAGCTTTAAGAGTATTTAAGATCTTCCTTAATAGTTTTTCCATGATCCTTCTCAATTTCTTGGTCTTTGTTTATTCAAGTACTAAATTATCTCTGTCTATCTTTTTCTCTATACATATACACACAGAGAATTTACCGTTACTTACTTAACCACAAGTAACTAGTAATAACAATATTCTCTGAGTTACTCATGGTAAAACTTGAATTTTCTTTGGATTTTCCTTCTATTTTGATCCTCACAACCAATTAGATCCTAGTATTTAGTCCTTGCCTAAGCAATGACCTTTCTGTCTGGCACTTCTTCTCATTCCACTGCTCCTTCCCTAAAACCCTAATGCCCTGTTCATTGACTATCAATGCAGCTGTATAGGGACTCACTCTAAATTCTCTTTCTGCCTCTTCTCATGTATCACACATGCTGCTGCCAAATAAGACTCCCTGAACTGTAACTCAAAAAAATATCACTCCTCAGCAATAGCGTTTCTGTGATTCCCTCTCATACCCTTACTGAACCATTAATTTTGCTGCATTCTCCTTAATGTTTTCCTACTTGTACTTTCAACCTCATCACATACTACTCAACTATTAGAACTTCATCATTAACTCATACCCTGCCACTTGTTAGAGTTCAAAGAACTACGAGTTGTCATTTCTGTTATAAGCACTTTTTTTGTCCAAAGAGTCTTGCTTTCAGCTAAAATGCTTATCAAAAACTTATTCATTATTCTCAAGTGGGAACCATCTTTATAAAGTCTCTTATATCCCTGTGGAATCTTCCCTTCAGCTTTTACTACTTTCTGCAAGGCTCTACATACCTAGTCCTCTTCCTACCCTTTATTATTCTCTAACCTGCTAGCCGTGGCATTCTTTGATATGACAAGCTTTTTCTTCTTTCAGGATGTTCACATTAACTGTTCAGCATGCTTAAAATATTCTTTCCATTATCAATAAAATGTTTCTCCAGATATATATCTGCACCCACCCCAAATTTTTTTCTTTTTCCACCTTATTTAAATAGATTTTCAGAACTTCCTTACATGCTAAAGACATTTTTTATTGTATAGTTCTGTCATCTTTTCCCCAATTGACTAACAAAGGCAGACCAAAACTCAAGTATGTTTTGTTAATTTACATGCAATACACACAGTATAGTTTCTGGCATACACTAGATAATGCATTATTTATTGAACAAGTGAATGAATTATTTTGTTCATGATTTCTCTTATATCTACTATGCATTACACTTTTAAATATAATTTATTTTAATAAAAATTTAAGTCCTTTGAAGCAAAAAAAAGGTTTATATTGTTCATCTGGGTATTCCTCAACTTCTACTATGATGCCAAACATTCATGAGATTAATAAATGTTTGCTGAATTGAATTGATTTGAATTAAACCATCAGAACAATATTAAGTTATTACCAGGATATCACAGATGGTGAATGGCAATATTCTTTGCTAGTAGTTTCTGAGGGTGATGATGAGATAAAATCAGTCAAGCATCCATCAATATGGAAAAAGCTCCTAAATACAAAATCCTCTGTGCTAAAGTCACTGTAGAGAATCTCATTTGTCATATTAGAATACTTTTTTTCATGTATTCATCCTTAGAGCATCAAGTACAGTTTTTATATGTCACTCTGGAGAAGATAGGTCTAGGGTGATGTTTGAAAGAGAAAAGTAATTAAAAATGGGATGTTTGTTTTGGGCAATGTTCTTCTGACTACCACAGACAACATCTCCATCTTGTTTTTACTCGCTTCTCCTGTTTACCTCCCTGACTTTAATTTCTCCACCTACTTCTAATGAATGTATATTCATTTCAAGATGAATACCAATTAGGGTTCTGGTCACATCTTCTCATCTATTCATTTCTTCTTGAAAGATTTTTCTTAACACTTCTTATCTTGTCACTACTTTTCTCTCTTCAAGCTTGATCTGCATGCCAACAGCTTGACATTTAGTCTTCTAAAAATCACATCTTACTTAATTTCAGTAAGAGACTCTTTCACCCAGAGTTGTTTTACATTTACTTTGTACTCAAAACAAATGCAAATCATGTTACTAAATGGTTTCCATACTTGAATGAGACTTGAGACTCAGATCATTGTTGTTTTTATCTCTGAAAATTCTACCCATAGCACAAAGTTTAAAATCTTACTGCTTTTTTCAAACTTCCCTCATCTTGTAACCCCTATCTAAATCCCTTTGCCCTTTTTCACTTTTACTTTGTATTTTAGTTCTCTACTGTCTCTCTTTCTAGACTATAGGATGCTTAAGAGTACAACTCATATCTTCTTCATAGGCACATAGTAGGCACAGAAGTACTAGAAGTTGAAGTGAATAAAGGCATAACCACTTAGATATGCAAGTCAACAGGAAGCTTTACATATGTCAAAATGTTTCTCAGCAATGCATGCATTGCACAAAGTAAAGTGGCATGTCATTACATTGTGATATAAGATAATATTTTCTTATGTCAGCTTGAGAATGTTTTTTTTTGCCTTGGCAGTTTCAAATTACTGTACTTCAACCCCAGATTGAGATTGCAGTCAAAATGTATTTTTATTTTAATGCTTCTTTATTTATGAAACTTCTCTGATAAATACACTGCATTTATTAATAAACTATGTAGAGTGTCTAGATAAAAATCTTTTGGTAACATAATTCATGTTGATCATATATCTTAAGCCCCAAAATTTCCATAAAATCAACTTTTAAAATACTATTTTGTGACAGTAAATTTTTTTTAACATAAAAAGAATTGTAGATCCATTGAACAGCTTAAATAAGCCATTTTCCATATCCACAGGCAAAATATTTCACATTATCTTAAAAAAACCCTAACAATGCAAAAGAAATCACTATGAAATTTGTGTCATAGTGAATTCTCCTTTTAAGTAAGTAAAAACTCAATTTCTAGATTAAAAAAACGAACATTTATACAGCAGTACAGAACTTCTGAACCTCAGCACAACTGACATTTTAGTCCGGGTAATATTTTGTTGTGGGGATCAGCCTGTGTATTGTAGAAGGTTGAACTGTATTCCTGTCCTCTACTCATTAGATGCTAATAGAACCCCCTACTGCAACA
Organism: Solenodon paradoxus; assembly: GCA_004363575.1. Classification (NCBI taxonomy): domain Eukaryota; kingdom Metazoa; phylum Chordata; class Mammalia; order Eulipotyphla; family Solenodontidae; genus Solenodon; species Solenodon paradoxus. The sequence continues at coordinate 257,085 of RJWH01000133.1, read as the reverse complement.
ATCAAGGAATGTAGAAATCACCAGTTATCCCTTGGGGTAAAAAATTGTCCTCATTTGAAACTGCTGCAGTAGCAGAAGTATTTACTATTTCTACTAGTGTTTTTATTAGTTAATCAGCCTAACTCAGATTCTTAAAAATAAAACAAAAACTAACCTGCTATGCTTTTCCCCTACCCAACTAAACATGATTCCTAGACATGTCTTATTCTATCTATTAGAGTGCTAGTAATAACTCTTCAAGGATAGTTCACTGAGTGGATGCATACTGAGTATGTATTATGTGCTATGCACTCTTACAAGAACTAAAAATAGATGTAATAAAATCTGGCAAAAATCCCTACAACTTCCATTCTAGTGGAAGAAGAAAGATAACAAATACATAAATGTAATACATAGTATATCAGATGGAGAAAATGTTAAGGCAAATATGAAAAGAACAAAAAAAGAATAGACCGTGATGTGAGAGTAGTGGGATCCTGGGAGTGTGGTTGTATTATAACCTTAACTGGGGTGTTCAAGGCCGGCCTCCCTATGAAGGTAAAATTTGAGCAAAGATTTAGAAGAGGTGACGGAGTGAGTCTTAGGATACTTAACAGAAAATCCATCCAGGAAAAGTGAGCATGTGAAGAAGGACAGAAGAGACAGCATGCCAGAAATGATAAGGAACTAACAGTACATTTTGGGTTCTTGGAGTTGACTGAATATGAGGGAGATACATAGAAGGTACTCATAGTAAATGGAAGCAAACATGAAGATCATATAAGATCTGATAGGTCACGCTGTCAATGATGAAAGAGAAATTGTTAGGGAAGGTCTTATAAAACATAGTGAACAAAAAGTTTCTATTTTTTTTGGTTGCACTTAGGATTTTGTTCTTGATGGTTCAAGGACACAAGGAGTGATGCTACTCTATTTAGCCTTTTCCAACAATGTCTACAATTCTGATCATTCCTTCCCTCTCTTTTGATATAAATGAAATAATCTAGAGGATGGATTCTGTAAGATCTTGCTAAGAAATTGGCTTACAGAACTGATGTAGAAATACATACAAATATGTTGATGATTTAATAATGCTTCACCCAGGGGTATTTGCATCTTAGAAGAGGGTCTCTTAGATAATTGATTTTTTGAGTTCATTTTTTTAATTCAAGAAAAAGTAAATCATTAGCTTAAATACTGAAGCTACTTTACTAAGACAGAGGGATAAGTTATTTAGGGTACTCTGGATCTTTTCAAGACTTGAACTTAGATTCTGTGTCTAAGGCTTTAGTCATCCTGTATTATCAGCTCAATTAATATGATTGGAACCCTAACATGTCCCACTCATTTTCCTTAGGACTGAGGAGGATAGTAGTAAGAAAGATAAGTTCCAGCTCTCATGAAACTATTTTCTTAAAGAGCAAGAACGAGACAAAATAAATTCATAAAATAACTAAAGAATAATTGATAAGCAATAGTGAGACAAACAAAATATAGGTATGTGCTGAAATTCCAAATGGTCAGCCAAGTAAAGTTTCTATAAACAAGTGATATTTGAGACCTGAATGATAAAAAGGACAGGAAGAAGAGCTTTCCAGCAGAGTAAAGCACTAGACCAACTAGACAAGCAGCAACAAACTTGATATGAGAAAGAAAACCAGTGACTTGGGTAAAGTAAATGCCGTAGTTAGTAGGAAGATGCAGTTAGAATAGTAGTTAGAGGTGAAGAGTCTTTTGCAGTCCATGGTAAGGTGTTTGGGTTTTTGTCTTCATAATAGTTAACCAAAGGAGGATTTTAAGAAGGGAAGTGAGATGTTCCAATTCGTGCCCTTAAAAGATGAAGAGTAGGATTTGAGGATAGAATGCCTGGATGAATAGATGTAAGAAAGACTTGAAATACTGCCACTGTTAAAAGACAAGAAAGTGAAGGACAGGAGAAGTGGATAGATTGGATATCATTTTGGAGACAGATTCAAAATAAATTTTATGATGAGTTAGATTTGACGTGCAAAATAGCAGAGTCATGAGCAACTTCTAAAGACGAGTGACAGGAGGTTTGGGATACTGTCAAAGAAGCACAGAAACTGGGATTAGATAACCACATTTGGGGATAAAGGTGAGAGTTTAATCTTGGAAATGTTGTATCTGATGTACATGTGGACATCAAGTAGAGATATCAAACTGACATTAGAAGCACAAGTCTGCGTTTCTTGGTAAGGGCTATTTCTGAGTTGTAGATTGAAAGTCAGGAGCAGTGAGTGGTTATTTAATGTCACGGAACTGGGAAGGCCATTCAGAGAGATTATTCAGTTGGAGTTAAGAAGAGATTCTCCTGGCCATGCCGGGTATACATGCAAAGATTAGACAGATGAAGCTGGTTCACCAAAGGAGACTAAAAAACTGTAGGCTGTGACTTAGAATGAAAATTATTTGCATTCATAGTGAGAGAATTGACAACAATGGAGTAATCGCTTATGTTGAATCTGAGACATCAGGAGAAATAGGAACAGAGAAGTGTTCTGTGACTACAGGACAGCAGCATAGTCACTCAAATGCATGTAATACTCTTGTGTGTTGTAGATATACAATGAATGCTTGTGGAATAAAGCAAAATATCTCACACACACTCAATAAGGGATCATCATAGTGGTTCATTTTTCCTGTGTTGAAAAGTCATTCATTCTGAAAATCATTCTGTTTGCAAGTATTTATATATCCCTTTGTAAGTGCCAGACTCTGTTTAAGCATTGGTGATACAGAAGTTGAAAAATACAGATGCAATGCTTGCTCCTCTGCAATTTATAGCTAGTGAAGAAAGTTATATGAGAATCAAATGACTAACAAGTAACTGATTTTCCTATAATGATAAATGTCGTGATGAATAAAATAGTATAATGGAACACAGAGTTTCTGAAGAGAGTCTGGATCCTAACAGAAAGACATAAGAATAGAGATCAGAAGCATGAGGCAGATTTGTAACATTGAGAGGAGTCAGAAAGAAGAAGTTGAAAGACTGAGTTTGAAATTAATTTATTGTATTTGAGGAAATTTCAGTGCTAAATGTTTGCAGGGTGGAGAAACAAGGGTTAGAGAACTATGAAATATAACGAGAATTTTGTGGAGGAAAGATCCTATAGAACCATGAGAAGGACTTGAATTTATCATTCAAAGTATAATTGCAAGTCTTTGGATGGGTTTAAGCCTGGGAGCTGTATGCATATTATTTTATTTTAATTTCAGAAATATAACATTACTCCTGGTGTACAGAATGGATGATAAAGGGTAAACAGAAACATGGAAATAGATATCAATTAGAATGTTACTGTAGTTCCAGGTCAAATAAATTAGTATATAAAATGTGACTTGAAATAAAGTTACAGAAAAGAGCAAAGTGGTAAAAGGCAGAGCTGGGACTCCCACAATAGGCCTGTCTGACTTCAAAACTGTGTTCTTTTCCATTATTCTACACTGCCTCTCAAGCCTAGTGATCCATCACAATTTGGCAATAATTCAGGAGTCAGTGCTATAGAGGCATGCCAAGTCACCAAGAAATTTCTCTTGCAACAATACATAAATGTGACAAGCTTGGCATTTGTATAAGAAGTTTACATCTGATCTATTTGAGAAATAACAGTGCAAACAGTGGGTTAAAGCACAAAGAAGAACAACTTAAAGACAGGCATTTATGAAATCTTTTGTTAGATGTTGGCTACTTCCAGAAGACATTTATCCCAGGAATAATTTCCTTTTTATTAAAAGAGTAATTTTGTGTAGAAAACTTAAAGCACAAAACTCATGTTCATAATAAAATGATACTAAACAGTGATTTCAGTTATGAATTGACAAATAGTAATTTCTAAAACCTGATTATTTTCTTTGCATCTAATTTGATGACTGTAGGCCTAAGATTTGAATTATTGTGTGACTCATTATATAACTCTGACCTCAACCCAAAGTTATTAAATGTTCATTATCCCTTAATGGCATGTAAAAATAATTGTTCAATGTCCGGAGAAAATAAACCAACAGAGTTAACAGTCTTTTTGCTCTCCATAAGCGACAGGCAAGGGAAAATTTCCTAACCCACTCAGAAGACCCATGGTATTTTGATTGTTCAGTTTTGTAACATCACAGCAGCTCATAGCACCGCCCTTTAGAACATCAGCATGATGTGGAGGAAGTTATTTTAGAAGCAGTGGAGGTACATGAGAGTCAGTGAGCTTCGTAAGACACCGCATTATGTAACTCCTACCTGCAGCTTTGCTCAGAGGTAGGCTCTGACCTTTGGATGGTGCCACATCTCATTCTCTTGAAGACATTTTTTCTATTAAAAAAATCTTGATCCATTCTGGCAATATTTGGACTCGTGTAATGAAGGAATTAAACCCATAATTTCTTTTATGCCTACCATTCTGTGGAATCAAGGGATCCTAACCATAGTTTTGTCAACTGCGAAATTTCTGGAGAGTGATATGAATGAAGTCCTAAAAGGGTTCAAGAATCCTTAGTTGGAGGCATGCATTTCAAATCACTCACTGGCAGTTCCACAGCCCTCTTCTGGGTTCGAAGTATAATAGTAAAATAATAGGAAGCATCCATGCTTGAATGTGGAAGTAGCTTCTGTTCCCTCAAATAGTGAAGGTGGTGTGGAAAGCTTCCTTTTGGTACTTCAGTGATGCTCTCTGGCTAGCTGATATCAAAGATGGAGGCTGTGATTCCAAAGGACGGCTTGTGTGTATGCACACTGTGGGGGCATTGTTGGAGCTACCGAATATCTGATAATACTATATCATTATCTCACCAGATATTAGAGTGCTTTTTCCTGATGTTTTGGAATTTATCACCAGAATGGGCAGAGCTTGAATCCTGTCTCTGCTCTTGTCTAACTGGGAGAGCTGAGGCAGGGATCTTAAATTCTGAATATCTTAGCTCTATGTGATGTAATATGAAAATAATGATATCTAACCTGTGGGGTTGTTGTGAGAAGTCAATGACATCTATTTTAAAAGTACCCATTGATGATCCTGGTACACAGTGTTTTCAGTACTAACAGTGGTTATTATATATTTGTCTTCATTTACAAAGGGCAAAAGTGGGATGCGTAAAGGAAAGATGGCTGGTATCTGATGAAGACATGCTGTGAAATAAAGAAGAATCAAAGACTTACAATGCATGTTCTGGGTCAAAGTTTGTTAGGAAACCAATAGCATTTGAGTAAGATGCACTGATGGCTAAATAATCCCTATAGTTAACACAGGAAATTCAGAGAAAATAAGAGGCTGCTTATGTTAACTTTTTTGACTCCTGGAAATCTCCCAGCTGCAGTTTAAGAGCCTGAGGCAGATTTACAGGCTGCTACTGGCATTGCCAATATGGGGAAGGAACGGCACAATTGGATTCCTCTCATGTTGTCTTCTGGCTGAAGACAAAGGAGAAGGAGAGTGCCCACCTGCAGTGAGGAAGCAAAATCAAGGAGAAAAGTCTGGCTCGTAGGAAGCTCATATGCCCTTCTCACCAGCCATCTTCCTTTTTCATCACTGCCTGTTACCTGAGCCCCACTCTGAAATAACTCAAACCACAAGAGACAAATTCTATCAATATGTCAAAACACTGGCTCCAATCCCACATACTGTCTGTGGACTTTGTTGTTGAAATTGCTTCCTGACAATAACTTTGATGGTTCGATTGCATTAATGCAAGTGATTAAGTGAGAATTAAATGTGATCTGGAAGAGATGAGGTAGGTAGTTATTACATCTTAGATCAGCAAACATTTATATATTTTAGAATTTTAAGACTTTAGAGTGAAGTCTCAGAGATTACCTAATGTTGCTTTGTTCAATACAACAGCCACTAGTGTCACATGGCTTTTTAACAATTGAAATGTAGCTTCCATTGATCAAGTGTGGTGAAAATAGTAGGTATTAATTTTGAACACAGTACAAATAATAGAAGATACTGATTTTTAACATGTTAACATGCTGAAAATAATATTTTAGATGTATTGGGTTAATAAAACAGATCTTAAAAATCATTTCATTTGTCTCTTTTGGCTTCTTTCAATGTGAATACCCCTAACTTTAAAGCATTTAGTCTTTTATCATTAAGTTAGATATTAGTTATCATTTTCTATACATTTACTTTATCAGGATAAGATTATTTATTCTCCTCTCTTCCTAACTTGAATGAGTTTTTTTATGATAAGTGAATACAAGATTTCATCAATATTTTTCTTCATTCATTGATTTTATTATATGTTTTCTTATGTAGCCTATTAATAGGGTGACCTGATTTCTTCATGACTATCGAACAAACCTTGCACATTTGGAGTAAATATCACTTGGTAATGTGGGAGTCTTTTTATACATTGTCGGATTTGGTGTGTTAACATATTGCTGAAGGATTTTGCATTGACATCTTGGAGAGATTTTGTTATATAACTTTTTTATTGATTTTTATTGTGAATTTTGTACTGTCTTTGTCTGATTTTGTTATCCTGATAATACTGACCTTAGCTGTTATTTATTTTTATATGAAAATATCTTCTTAAGCATTTTTCCCTCCCAAGTTCTGATTTTAAACTGTTACTTCACATTTTATAAGATATTCAATTTGAATTCTAGCTTTCATATAGATATTTTTTAAAATTCTAGTATGCCTTAATTTATTATATGATTCATTGTTCATCACTGGACAGTTAATATAGAGTAAGTTAGCTCCTAAGGTTAACAGATTAATAGAATTAATTGGGTTATTAGGTCATGGCCTAAGCAAGTTTAAAGATGAAAACTCAGGCTCTCTTGGGATTGACCCCTCCCCAAAGTCATCAGTCACGGAGTTTGGGTAGCATATACTCATTATTCTAGAACTTTCCTTATTTACAGTGACACCAGTTGGAGTCCAAAGCACTTGTTTTGTATAGGTGCTTATGTTCTTTTGTTTACTGTAAGACGCAAAATGCTGACTGCAGGAAAAGAAGCAATAGGAAACATTCAGTGAATGTGAGTCTTGTACTTTTAATGAATCTCTTGTTTGTAGAGAGAGATCAGTCAAATGCCCCCTAGTCAGTGTGTTTATATTTATGATACAACTATCCTGGGTTTGAAATGGAAGATTTATGTGCTATAGAGAACATAGAGTAACACAGAGAAACATAAGGTGAATTATTTATGACAACATAGACCTTAACATTGGGTCTGCTGACAATACTTTTGTGATGATAGACAACTATACAAAGATATATATTCTAATGATGATGGATAACTCTATACAACTCTATAAACATGAACAACTCTGAGTCCATAGTTGAAGTATTCCAGACATATTGCACCATAAAATTATTGTGATAATGATTTTTAAATTCTATCTTGATACTTTAATATTTATAATGATTCCCTCACATAAATTTGCATAAGCATCGATTGAGGAGCTCTATGACAATGGTGATTCTTGGGCTCAATTGCTAGAAATTCTGATTTAGCACTTCTAGGATGGAGGAGCACAATTCACATATCATGCTTCATTAACATCTCAAAGACTTTTTGTGTGCAGTTGAGCAGAATTATCTAAAATTTTATAAAATCAATTTGTGCTTTCTGAGTTAAGCAAATACAAACACTGCAAGCTTATTTTAAAGAATAGAAGTTTCTTCTCTACTCTCCAGAGTCTTAGATTTTGATCTTCACTTCATCTGATTTTATCTCTTAGCTATTTATTTAGCAGTTACACATCTTTAAAATTTTTATTTACATTATGTGATTAATTTTTATTTTTCATCGTCTATTAAAATAAAAGATTATATAGTTTATTTCAATATGATAGTCATTCTAATGCTGTTTAATCACAATTTAAAAAATCAGGAATTAGTGTTTTAACTATCACATTTATTTAAATACTACTCATAGTTGAGATGTGAAATAAACTATTTCATTTCTTGTACAAATGTTTTATTTTTCCTGTATGTAATTATTTTTTATATTTGTCTATTTTGTATAGGTAGTTACCACATAGCTTTCCTAACTCTCTTACAGAATTGCATACTTTTCAACTAAGTCTGCATGTGAAGTAATCTACTAATTCCATATTTTCTCCTTGGAGAAGCTATGACTAAATCCTCTCCTCCTCCTGTTGCAATAGGAAAGATATTCCCTAGGTCATCTGTAATCATGGAGGCTCCTTTAAATATTATTTTGAAATTTTTCTTAACCTTTCTCTTTTACTTGAATCATCCCTACTTTGATGAAGTTCATGCAACAATTTTCTAAGACAGGCTGCATTTGAGTACATTTTGAAAATGTGTATTTGTGATAATGTATTTTTACTTGATTGATAGCTAGATTTATTAGAACTACATAGTTAAATTTAACTTTTTGTCAACATTTTTAAAAATAATTTTCCACTACTTTCTATATTTTCATGAAAAGTCTGATATTACTCTTATTTCCAAGGATACATAAAGGACATTTCTCATATTTTTTTTGGGGAGGGGTGGCTATCTTCATTTTCTTTGATTTTTGACCTCCTAAACAAAAACATGATTCTCACTATTTTTACTCTATTTTCTATCCATTTGTCCTTTTGTATGACTTTGTGAAATAATTCTCAAATTTACCTCTTAGCCCTTCTATTAAGTTACGTTTCAAATAAGGCTTTTCTTATTCTTTTACTTTTTTAATAAGAATTATTATTTCACAGATGTTACATCTAGCTTTATACTTCAAAATATGTTAATAGTATGTTTGAATTTTTTCATGCTACTTATATTTCTTTTGTTTTCTTTCTTTCCCCCTTCGTTCATTTTATTTTGTCTTTAATGCAGAATTTCCTCTGTCTATTGATGTCTTGCTGTTAATTGATCATTAATCCCGAAGCTCTGTGAAGCCTGTGTGACTTGGTGGGTTTTACTGTTGAGCGGTGTTTTTCATTCCAATGGGATTTCTCTGGCAATACCTTAGGGCATTCTGATTTCCAGTAGGGCAAGGAGAGTTGCTGGTGTGTGTAGGCTGCTAAACAAACCACAATTCATAGGACACAACAGAGAATTATTCAGCTCGTACAGTGCCCTGTTGATAAATCTCAATATAAGGTAATCAGAGGTAAAGTTTCAGCTATTTATCTGAGTTATCCTTCGTATTAGTGTGTATAGGATATTTTTGCCCCTTCTGCTAGCCATTTTTCACAATGATGATTTCTCCAAATTCTGACCTACTTAGATGACATATATGACACTTTAGAAATGCTCTGGTAGTAGTACCATATTCAAAAGACATACCTATATTCCACTTAAAATTTGATGTACTATAATTCTTTTCAAATATAAAATTGCTTGTGGTAGATTTCTATTTTTTATCCCTCTTATTCCTGAGACTAAGGAGAGTCAGATTCCAATAAGGGCACTTTGTTGTAAACATTGAGAACCTCAAAAATCATATAAGTAATTATATTGCATAAATCACAATGAAAATATGTAAAAAAAAGTCTATCATTAATAACAGTTAATTTTTAATTAAAGACACAGGAGATATGTGTCATAAAGTGAGAAATGCAAACTAGTTTTGAAACATATTTTGGCAATAATTTTAAAAATGGAATATATCCTTTGATACAACTACTTAACTTTACGAATTTGTAGTATGAGTTTGCCTCTCCAAATACATAATTATACAGATATAAGGTTGTTAACCATTGTTTGAGATTGATGACAAAAAAGCCAGAAAAAGACAAAGCATGCATTATAGTCAATGGGTTAGATAAAGCACACAAATTGTGGGTCTTGCATGCAGTATTATATAATCTGATCATTTAGAAGAACAAGGAAAATCAATGTGTACTGATAGGAGAGCATATCTCATATTTGTCATCAGTGCCAGAAGAGTTTTAAATTTTAAATTGTTTTCAAATACATGGAATTGTTTCCGAAGGAGGCACTTGAAACTGTACCTGCTTTATTTTTGAGGTGTGAGAATGAGAGTTTGGAGAAGATAAAATTGTCCCTTTTCAATTTAGTGTCTTAAGCACTGTTTGAAATTGTCACAGTTATTTTTAGCATATGAGATTGCATGGAAACTTGGTGATGGTAATGACAGGGAAAACATGGGGGAACTTACAGATCCAAAATATTGGTGTGGAAATAAAAATAGTAAGAAAGACACTGTAGAAGGACACATTATATACAAAGGAATTGAGACATGAATGTTTATGGCATGCCATTAAAAATAATGTTAAAATGTGACCATGGCATACATAACTGAAATGATATTTCAAAATGTTTATTCTTGAAAAATCAGTTCTGATGTTTATCACAAAAGTCAAGAGATATCTAGAGTGAGGACATAAATATTATTCAAAGAAAATATGCTCGAATATCTTCACCGGTCTCTCAAGTCCTGCAAGTCCTGTGCACACTGCAACTCTTTCCACTATTGACTTTATTCAATACGTGAGCCACATGCAGCTGTTTGAACCTAGTGAATTGTGAATAGATTTGTATTTGACTTATATATTATTAATAAGTTACAAACAAAGCACCAGAGAGGGAAAAAAAGGCATTTTTAGCGTATTCTCAATAACCTTTTATAATATATTCCCAGTCTCTTGTTTTTGGCACAAGAAGTAACTTTTAGAATTTAGAAGTTTCAAGGACCTTGCTTCTTAGTGTGAAGCTGCCTTAGTGAGTTAGAATGAAAGATCCTTGGGGACAAAAGCTATCAGACTGTTTCTCACAATGAAAGAAAACAGAGGCAATGCAGTAAAGAGGAACAAGTGAAACATAAACCAAGCTTAAGAAAATAGAAAAGAGGGAAAAAATATAAAGAAAAGACAGAAAATGAATAAAGCAGACAGGGATGTGATGGGGGAATGAAAAAAAAAGGGTGGACAGAAAGTACCACTATCCAATCCCTTTACAAGTGTTCCTATAGTATCATCCTTTAACCATGAGATGTCAAAAAGAGGTGGAGACTAGATGACGGAGCTAGATGAAAAACTTGAAGCAAAGCAGATGTGAGACAGAGGAATACTTAGGACACCCTCCATTTTGCATCTGCTTTTCAATAGACTTCTGGAGTTCACTCAAAAACCACATGTGAAAAGACAGTGGTTTACTTGTTGTTTGTGCAACACAATCCTATGGCAAGTGCATGAAAAAAATATTGAAATTACAGAGAATGAAAATAAATCTGTTTTGAGCAAGACAATAATATCTAGCTATCATTATCTACATGGGCATCAAGATTCCCAAGAACTCATGGAATCATGGTTAAAAGAAAAACATGGAAAAGTATATTTGTGAAAGAAATCTGGAAGTTAAGATGCTTTGGAATCTTTTCTTCCAATTCTGTTGTTTCCAGAGATCTTTCCAGATTCTTGGGTCTACTAAAGTTTCTCTACCCAACATATATTTTTACTGATCTTTATTTTTCTTTATGTTCATCTTCATGAAATATATATTTCTGATCTGATATTTGGCAAAACAGTCATAGGGAGACATTAAGTTATGAAACTATGATCTAAAGATATACAGTTAAATCTAATGAGAAATGCTATAGAATATTTCTGGTCTTATTTCTCTGCTTTGTTAACTTTTCAAAAAATTATTTTTATTGAAAAAACATTTCATTATAACATTATATAGGTTTAAGGTATACATCATAGTAAATCAACATCTTTATACTTGCTAAGTGATGTGGAGTAAGACAAACAGTTTTCCCTGGGGTGAAGAGAAGGTATTTGTGATTGATGGTGGTGGAAGAGAATTCGACAAGGTGGATGTAGAATCTACTAGTTAATTGTTACTTCCGCTGAGAAATGAATCATAGCCCTGGTTTTATTCTACAAGACCCAAGGAAAACTTGAGAAAGTTTCGTGTCTAATAACTTGATAATCAGTGGGTAAATTAACTTACATCATTTATATGTGTGGGTCACCAATGTTAAAAGTAGAATGAAATTATACATAATGATGTAAACACACATGCACATGTTTCTGTTTATAAAAATAACTCATTTATAGAAAAAATATAAAGATTGAAAACATACACGGAAAACTAAAAAACAACAAACGCAGTCAAGTTCCAAGATAACTAATGAGCACTAGTATATTTCCTTACAGTCCCTTTTCACAACAACACCCTGCTACCCCCGTAACTGAGAACATTTGATATCTTACATTTCTAAATGCAAGTCTTTAAAATAAGAATATTCCATTTTAGGGAATAAAAATACAAACACCAAGATCGACTTGAATATTACATAAGCAATCAATAACCATTTTTTGTTAGTTTGTTTAAGTAAGCTCCATGCAATATTGGGATATAATTATACAACACAAATTTTTCATTCATCATCTGAAATTCAAATCCATCCTATATGTTATCTGCCACTCCTATTTTAAACACATAGTGATTACAATTTTAAATGTCTTCAAAATATTAGATTACATTGATATATCATAATTAAGTACCTATCCATCCTCTCATTGTTGGAAATACATATTTCCAATTTTTATTCTGACAAGTATTTCTGAATTTTACATTATTTCCCAAGAGTTATACCTAGAAATGAAATTATTAGGCCCAAGGGCAAAACAAGCTTTTCATTCTATGATAACAATTGCCAAACTATACTTGCTTTCATCTTTCCTTTTCCAACATTATAATTACTTTTTCCAGTCCCAGCCAATTTAGAAGGTGAACAATAGCACACTGAATTTATATTAAATAAAACATATCAATGCAATAATTTAATGTTGAAATATACTGTTCATTATTTATATTTTGGAAACAATCAATAAATTTATATTGATACCCCTGGCCTATACTTCTCTAATCTATAATTTGTATTAAGTAGTTTGTCATATTGTATTCAGAGCTTCCTCATGTTTCATTTATCTCTTCCTTAAATCCAACCTGTTTTCTACCAGTCCCTATAATACTACAAAACTTGTATTTCTAGCAAAAATCTGATCTTATTAATCTATGGTTTAAAAGCTTCATTAATCTATTCCTTCTCTTTATAATCAATGATGTTATATTTAAAAGGATTTGAGACATGTAAGATTTTCACTATCTGGCTCATCTAAATTCCCAGCTCACTTCCAACCCAGCACGTCAGGTTTCAGCCATGTGGGCTAACTTGCATTTCCTCGAGTTTCCCAAGCCACATGACATAATGAGATTGCTGCAAATATTCCTTCTTCCTTCAATGATCTTTTACCTCTAGTCCATCCTTCATGACTTAGCTATACTACTGACTTCTCTATGATCACTTACCTTAGATAGAGCTGATTTAATTCATCACCTTGCTTTCACTCTTTTTCTTCTGCAAAAAGACCTCAGCTGACACAGGCTTCCTGAAGGCAGGAATTGTTCCATATTCACTTGGTTTTACAATCTAAAAAAGTGCCTTAAACATGATGTATAACCAATTTTCCATGGCAAAAACTTAAAAATTGTAAGAAACTCTTCAAATTTCCCTTTATCTGCATTAACTCATTTAATCTTTACACAAATCTGACAGATTAGGTATGATTATTATTTTCATTCACTTTATAAGTAATGAAATTGAATCTTAGAATAAATAACTAGCTTAAGAAATACATATAGTTTATGTGAAAGAGTCAATACATGTCCACTGCATTCTGCCCTGAAGGAATTTTCAGTATAGATTAGGAAATAAACATAATATGGTGATATAAGGGTGGTTCAAGGCAATATGCGCTGTTATGGAGTTACAAGGAGGGGAGACCACATACCTGAAAATTTAAATTATGGCTCTTAGAGTTGACTTAAGATCTTCAAGAAGAAATGAGGGGATATGGCTACTCATGAAAGCTAAGTCTTAGCATATCGGTTATACAACATCTCATATATATATTTTTTCAAGATCCCTTCAGCCCAGTGCCTCAAAAAAAAAAAGAACTGAGAAATATTAAACCCTATATTTAGGACCAGTCAGGAAAAGATTTCATAAAGGAAATGGGACTTAAGGGGTATTGAGAGTATAAACAAGATTCATATAACAGTAAAATGGATGGGGTTCTAGGGACAAGGAATGAGACTACATATTTAGAGACTTACGGCTAAAATGTTGATATGAACTGAAAGTCTTCAAAGTAGAAAATTGAAGGGCAAGTCCTATGGGGTGTGTATATGTGTGGGGGGTGGGAATGTTTCAATAAGAAAGGACCTTAGAAATTATTACTGCAACATTTCCTGCACAAGGTTATTTGGAAACCCAGTTTTACAGGGTTTTTAAGAGGCAGCATATGAGACACATTTTTATAGTAAAGTAAGTTTGACTAATTTAAATAAAATTATAGTTTCTCATATCAGGACTTCTCAGAGGTCTCTTTTTTCTTTTTTCTTTTTTTTGGAAGAAAGACTGGCAGAAAATGAAAGCAGACAGCAGGCAAAAAGGAAGAGAGAGAAAGATATATTTTAATTTCTTTGCTCATTTCTGTCTGTCCCACCAGAAATGGGGCCATGAATACTGGTCCCTGAGCTTTACATGGTCTACGCCCCATATGCCAACTTAACACCTGAGGCACCAGGTCAAACATCTCAGAGATATTCCCTGAGACTTTATAGGAAAGGGCTCCCTCTCTTTAAGAGCTCAGGGTTCAAAGTCTGACTTACCATTGTTCAAATATCTACTCTGATCTTAGGTATGCTGCTTCAATATATTCCTTATCTGTCTATATCTCAGTTGATTTTCTCATGTATTGATCAATTAGGTAGAGTTGTGAGGATTAAATAATATAAAGCATCTAGTGTTGCTAGTGTTTGGCACAAAGGAAATCCCTAACAAGTGCCAGCTATACATATTATGATCAAATTAGCAATGTCTAACTTAGTTGATTGGAAGCTTTTTAAAATTATTGTTACATAGCATCTATCAGGACCAAGTTTCCAGACTGTCACTAGAAAATATTTCTCTAGTTCAATATTCCTGATGAGAAATTTTTGGACCACTTTTGAAGCTTCTGAAGAGTAAAGACAATGAGTTTTTAGACTTTGTCCTATGAAAAGTGGAAAGTTTCTGACTAACAGAGGCAATAAAGTGTTGAAGTGATGTTTTCAGAACGTGTATAGCATAGGTTGGGAGAACATGGAGCATGAGTAAAACTTGGAAGAACAAGGTCTTTACATGGAAGTCAAAGCCAGTACTGGGGATGGTAGAAAATGGTGGAGGTTGTATGTGGGAGATGTCCTAGAACTACAGATGGAAATAACTTAGCGATGGATTATCAATGAGTTGCCTGATTTTCATTTTTTTTGTAAGCTACAGGTATGTTGATTCATTGTTACATTAAAAAAGCCCACTATTCCAAAGCTTCACATAAGATTTCTAAAACTACTGTCTGTTAGGAAAAATTATAGTATTGATTTTGGTATTCTTCCTATCAAAGTTTGCATACAATCACTCTAGTTTTATTTAAAGTGTGTGTGTTTGTATAAACATAGTTTATTTTTCAGTTTATTCTTGTTTGTCCAAAATAATGTAGTTTGCAAAGGGTACATTTATTTTTACCTCCATATCACTGTCTCAATATTCCTTTCTAATTATAGTCTATTTTCTCTAGATATTTGAGGATGAGATTACTGTTTAGTGTCTCTGTAATTGTCTCAAGAAAACATTGAAAGTTTCCAGGTTACCATTTTCACCAGGTGTAAGTGATTATTCTCTTCCATCATTCAGTGATTGCATTGAAATCAATAATCACTACTCATTTCCCAAATGTCAAGAGAGTCTCACCTTAGCAGAGAAGGGAAAACTAGAATTGGTTCTAAAGCATGCTTGGTTTAAATCTTTCTGCTCCTCTCGATGGTACCCCTCTTGGTCCCAAATATCTTTGGCACTTAACTGCAATGACATCTATTACAGGCAACTACAATGATTTTCATCATGACTCATTATGTGCTCTCACTCAGGGCAGCATCTGTAAATAATGACTCCCTGACGATATTTCTCTTTTCCTATCTTCTTTCCCTTTCCTTCATCCTACTTGTCCTCCTCTTCCTTGTCTGTTCTTTTTTCTTTCTCATCTTCATTTTGTTAAGCCACCATATGATATCATTAAAACCCACCATGACCTAAATACCATGCTGGTTCCTTAGCATATGTGTCTTAGTTTAATCTTCTGATAACCATTTGGGGTAAGACTTATTATATGATTTGAAAATGAAAAAATAAAATCTCAGAAATATCCACTGGTATTTTGGAACCAGGCTGAATCTAAAAAACTTCTAAAAACAGTGCAGGTAACTTCTCATACTGGAACTTCATTGTCCTGGAACATAATAGTTTTCTTCATGAGGCTTTTTGGATGGTCTCTGATAGAAAAACTGAAACATAGATAGGTCTTGTCTCTCAGTCACTTGAAGAGCTTAAAGTTGTCCTGGACAGTCACTTGGCACAGGTTCCCCACTGAGCTGCCACTTTGCGATGGGTGCAGAAAGATCCTTCAAGGCCACATCTGTCAGGTAGGTATAGGAACACCATTATGTTTTTAACTTGTTTCAATATACAGTGCCAAATGGATGACTAGAGAATGGAAATTATCTGTCTATCTATCATCTACCTAAAATGCAATATATATGCATTTATATAAATAATTTGTATACTATATAATATATATAATATATATGCACGTATATGTTTGTATATCATATACATACATATAGAGAGATTTATCATAGGATTTAGTTCACATGATTAGCAAGTCTGAGAAATTCATACTCTATTTACCTTCCTCATGCTAGAGATTCAGGAAAGCCAGCTGTGTAACTAAGTCTGTTTCCAAAGATCTGAGAACCAGGGAGGCAGCGGTGGCAGTTCCTGATTCCAAAGGCCCAAGAACTAGGAGCGTCAAAAATTAATTCAAAATGAAAAGTCTGAACATAAGACCAAAAACATAAAGCACCTAGAGCAACATGTGGGGAAAACACTCTATGACCTCCTCAAAGAGGTGATTGGGGAGGAGGAACAGTGATAGCAAAAGAAACCAAAGCAAAACTAAACAACTGGAACTACATCAAACTGAAAAGTTTCCACATAACAAAAGAATTGCCATTAAAACAAAATACAAACCATGGAACTGGAGAACATATTCACACAAAATGAAGATAAGGAAAAAAAAGGAAGAGGATGACAAGGAGGATAAAGAAAAGGGAAAGGAAAAAGGGAAAAAAAATTCAGATAAAAGCTTAATTTCTAACATATACAAAGAGCTCATACATCTCAGCAATAAAAAAGCAAATGATTCACTCAAACAATGGGTAATAGAGTTGAATAGAGACTTTTATAAAGAAGACACACAGATGGCTTAGAAACACCTTAAAAATACCCTACATCACTCATCATCAGAGAAATGCAAATAAAACTACCATGAAATACTATCTTGCACCACCGAGAATGGTCTATATTGAAAATACTGTAAATGACAGGTGTTGGAGAGGGTGTGGAGAAAAAGGAACCTTCCTACACTATTGGGGGGAATATAAATTGGTACAACTCTTTGGAAAACTGTACAGAGATACCTCATTATTTACAGACAGATTTACCATTTGATCCAGCATTCCCACTCCTAGGCATATACCCAGAGGGTACAAAATATCTAATTAGGAAAAACATCTGCACCCCTGTATTCAGAGAAGCACAATTCACCATAGCTAAGATACAGAAAAATCTAAATACCCAAGAACAGATGAATGGATAAAGAAGCTATGGTACATATACTCAATGGAATTCTATGCTGCTGTTTAAAAAAAAAAGGAAACTGTGCACTTTGCTGTAATCTGGATAGAACTTGAGAGAAAAATGTTAAATAAAATAAGTCAGAAAGAAAAAGAAATACAAGATGGTTTCACTAATATGTGGGGTATAATGAAATAAAACAAATGAGTATACAAATTTTAAAAATAAAGGACTAGGGACTAGTTATGGGAGGGATGGAGGGAGGAAGGATGAGGGGGGAAATGTGGTAGTAAGGGACACTGGAACTCTGGTGGCTCATGTGATGTGAAATATAGACTGAAATTTAGTTTCAATATCCTAAATGGAATTTAGCATTGTGAACTAAAGAAATAGCAATTAATACTATTTAAAAAGAAAACAAAACTAGGAATCAGGAAGAGATGGATATCTCAACTCAAGAAGAGAAAGAATTTACTCTTTCTTTGCCTTTTTATTCTACTCAGACTTTTAACAACTTGGATGATACCAATAAAATCAGTCAGGGCAACACCACTTTACACAGTCTACTGAAAAAAATGCTAATTTCTTCCAGAAACATCTTCATGAACACACTCATAAATGTTTGACAAGGGACTTGGTCATTCTTTAGTCAAATCAATACATTAAATTAACATATATATGATTTAATATTTATGTCTCTATATAACAATATATAAAACAATATATTCATCTATATCTATATATCTATCTAATCTATCATTTCTTTATCTGTATATTAGTATGTGTGTGTGTGTGTGTGTGTGTGTGTGTGTGTATCCCAACAATTGCTAACTGCTAGGTTCATAGGTATTTGGGACAGACATTTTGACTTAGCTTTTTATATGCAAAAATATAATTAATAATACCTACTTCATAGGACCATTGAGCCATTTCATAAAATGACTTATTGAAAGTGCTTAGTATGATACCTGGCATGCACTGAGTAATCTAGTAGCTGGCAGTAATCTCTTTCTCTCCCTTTTTTTTACAGCAAATACATTATTTCCAAAAAGCTATAGCAAGTTATCTGTGCCTCATTGTCCCAGCTTTTGAATACTGTAATTATCTTGATTCCACAGATGCTTTGATGACATTGGAATCTCCCTCCCACTAGTGTGCATTTTTCATCAATTTATTCTTTTTCTGAAAATTATAGTCAGCATGCATGCTTTTATGTTTCTTTTTCTATATACTTTACAGGTATTCACATCTTATGGTGCTTGCATGACCCTAAGGAAGGTTATCGATAGAATTACACCAGTGTTGTCCCAGTGCTATTAGATCATATATCTATGTGTCTCTGCAGTTTCCTATAATGTCTTCTTGAGTTCATTTTGACATCAGAATGAAAAACTTATTTTTTGAAAAGAAGAATCCAATATTTTGGAAAATTCTCCATTTGTATCACATAAATGAATTAACAAAGTTTGATTATTCCGTTAGTTTTTTTTTAATAATACTGGTTTATCAACTATGCATCCTAGAAGACTCACTTGACCTAGAATATGCTCTAAATGATAAATTTCAATCTACTTTGTTATATACAGATTAAGAATCATCTCAAAAGAATGTAAATAAATAGGCTCTGTAAAAACCTTTATTTCTTTAACAAAAGAAAAGGTTTTTAAACAAAAAAATGACTCCTCGAAAGACACATGGCAAAAAGTACACTTTCAATTAATTATATTTGGAATGAAAAATTTATTACCATATTCTTACGTCTGTAGATTAGAACTATACATCTCCTTATGCCATGACAAAGATCATTATTTATTTATGCAGTTATGATAAAAGCACTGTTGTCTTTCTTCTCTGAAATCTGTAGAAATAAAATACTTTAGAGAGCCTTTATATTTTATAATTTTTAAATATTATTGAATCTAGCTGAGAAAAAATGTAGAGATGTGGTTTCTTTTAGAAGGAAATTTAATCCTTAATTAATCATTCTACAAATCTATTGCAGAGAGTTCCTTTAGGGATTAATGAGAAAATATTCAAAGCATTTGCTCATTAATTTTCAAAATCTTAGATAACAGACATAGATAAAATCGCAATTATATTACCATTATAAACAACAAGAAAGCTAGAGTGTCAAGTAATTATTAACTAAATTTTAAGGCTGAAATATAAATGTGTTGAACTATTTAATATTAAATGGTACACAGTCCACAAAATGATATCTCAAACTGGATTGCAGGTTGTGCAATAAATATTTTCACTGTTTCACAATGAATCATAATGGAAATATTTGGTGACAGGTATAGTCCTTATTACAATTTTATGTGGTCAGTGTCATTTTGCATGTTGAGATTTTTATCATTAATATAGTCTATTGGAATAAACAGGATATAATCCAACCTAAAGCTTATTATTATGTGTTTGTGTCTAAGATGTCTTAACTAGTTGAGAATTATTAAATCAAACCTAAGAGGCATTTGTTTGAACACTTTTCATCCAGTAAGCATGTCAGAGACATAGAGATGAGAAAGTCACCTTTTTTTTTTTCTTTTAAAGGAAAGGTGCAGACAGCAATGAAAGCAAACAGTCGGGAAGGACAAGGAGAAAGAAGCACTTTTTATTATTTAGTTGTTCATCTTCACTGTTCCTCCAGGTCCTGGGTTGCAAACCTAGATCCTTGAGATCTATGTTGACAGCTCAGCTGGAGCAATGGACTTATCTGCTATGTCACTGAAGTGTGCCAAGAAAGTCACCTTCTGTATCTTTCACAATCAAGTAAGAAAACCAAGCCTGGAACAACATTGTGAACAAAGAATAATTAAGCCATAACAAAAGAAGTAGAAAATATGCTTTTGAGTATGGTTAGAATACAGTTAAATGAATTCTAACTTATGCTCTAGGAGGTCTTTTTTTAGAAAACATTGGAACAAGAGTCTTAAGCATAAAGACGCTTCTGAAAGTAGATGTAGAAATAAGGGTGTTTATCCCTGGAATAAGTGAAACAGAGAGAACAGGTGAAACAGAGAGACAAGAATTAGAGAGTGGGGTATGTTGCATGACTAGTGATTCAACATGACACAGGGAAAAACAGCCGCCTCAACAAGAGTTAATAAGGAATTGATCTGGAAAAATGACTAGGAAGGTTTGCCCAACAAACTTTGAGCACCTCTTGCATGCTGGGATAGCACACAAAGTATGAATGGGACTGTGAGGGAAAGGAACACAGGGTACCAGAGAATCATTTAAGAGGATTACCTCATCTGGAATGGGAAGGAAAGGACCAAAGAGAGCAAAATGGACCAAACCAGAGAAAGAAATGGAGTTGAGACTTCAAAGATGAAGCTACAGATTGAGTCACCAGATGGTTAAAGGAGGCACAGAAAAGATAAAGATTAAAAATGAATATGGGCACACCCTGGTGGAGTAGTGTTTAGGTCAATCACCTCCAAAGGAGCAAGCCATATACGCTTGGGTTAAAGTCCCAAGCCCAATGGGAAGCAACTAATATGAATAATTAAATAATAAAAAAAGATACTTCCCCCCATCTCTCTTCCTGCCTGCCTTTCTCTATGCACTTTCTTTTCTGTCTGCACCTTTCCTTAAAAGAATGAATATGAAATTATTTATCTGATGTAGGAGGGTCTAAGATTGCTAATGCTATGAACAGAGTTAGAAAATATAGAGGAGACTTCAAGTAGAAGACAATGGACTCAGCTGTGGGCATGTTGGACTTGAAGCAGTTGAGGAAAACTTAATGGGAAGCTCTTAAAATGCAATGAGATTTGGGTGTCTGCAGTTCACAGGCATCTCTGTGGGCAGTACTGATATAGAGAAAGGACTGAAGTCATGCTATTAAGGAGAAGCTCAGAGAATTAAAAGGTGGTGACAGCATTAAGATGGCACTATGTTGCATTAGTTACATAGTACAGAAGCTTCTATGTGGGACACTGCAGAAAAAAATCCCTTTGTTTGAATGTACCTAGCTATATTTAATAACTTCAAAAAAATTTGCCTCTATTTTTTTATTAGATGATTTCAAGTTGACTCCTGAATTTTTTTCATCTTCTTAAAAACTAATGATTGTAATGTTAATGTGTGGCTCCTCCTCTAGTGATGATTATTTTTGCCTTAAAGTTAAAAATGGTAGAGCAATTAGCACTCCCAATCTTCCACGTGGAGATATTTTAGGGAAACAGTAGCTCATTAAAGAATTATTTTGTTCAGAATAAACAGGATAATAAGGCCAAGCAATTTCACAACTGTCTTCAACTCATTTCCCTTAGATGCAGGGTAATAACAACTTTGCACAACCCTAGTTATTTGAATTTTTTTTTAATAATTGCTTGAAATCAAATAGAAGATGAAGGGAAACTTAAGCAAACAATCTCAAAGACCTATTAACATTTAACCTCTTAATGTGTGATACAAAGAATTTACATGAAAAAATGTTACAATAATGATTCCTGAAACCCTTGGGGGTCTTCATAGTACAGCAGGGTTATATATTTTCAAAACAGAGCTTTCACAATAACTCTAATCAGGAAACAAAGTGCTCATACTTTACCATAATTGAAACATAGCACTACTTCACCTCTAATGTAATCAAATACTTAAGTGTTAAATAACGATACTTTAAGTCTACATTACTGAAAGTACCATTTGTTTCCCTTAAGCATATACAAGAAGGAAATGTTTAACTTTTGTTTGTCAGCAAGATAAAAAAAGTGACTTTATTAGAAAAATCTTTACCAAGTCATTTCATGTTATTTTGAATCAAAATGATTTTATTTCTTTGCTGAGGAATTGTAGCTAGCTTCAGCTGTACATTAAGAATAATAGTCTAGCAAGATAGCAAATTCCAATTTCCTATGATCAGAGAATCTTATTATTTTTATCCTTTCCCTTCCTTGCTCACATAGGAAGTTAAAAGATGTTCATTTTGAATTTGCTTAGCTGTACATTCTCCTAAGTGGAAGGTGATGTTCTGAGGACTGGCCTAGCACAAACTGCATCTAAGATGTAATTCCAAAGTCAATACTTATTTCTTGTTGCTGTTGAATATCCCCATTTGTTGCTAACTGTGCAGATTGCAAAGTAGCTTATTGTTCATGACAACTTGCACAATGGTGGAGATCTGCAGATGGTGTGTCTTTCCAAATATGATAAATGCTCAATTTGTTGCTGATTTATGACAATCAGAACAATGCTAAGGGATGTCTTGAAAAGAAATCCAGGGGCAGCTGGCAGGCTCAGGTCTTGCATGAGTCTGTGGTACAACATAATAAATGTCAGCACTCAAGCTGAAGACTACCATCCTTATAAGTGAGCAGATGGAAGTTCAAGAAAGTCAAGTGACTGGGCCAAGTTCTTTGGGTCTCAGAGTGTCCTGGAGAGAGGGTTACTGGATAATCCCAATGTGATGTGTTTTTATAGGTATCCAGACAAACAATTTCAAGACTGAATTTATACAGAAAAAACTAAGCCAAATTTGTCTTTATAACCTAACATGGATTCTAACATACTGCAAATATCAATAAATTTTATAGAATAAAAATGAAGTAAAATTATTCAAAGTGGACCTTTTGCTAGTATTCTCCCTATTACAATGATTTTGTCTTACTCTTCTAATTACTGTTCAATTTATTTGCTCTGTCTGAGGGCTAGATACCATCCAACTCGTCCTAAAATGCTGTTGTGCATATAATTTATTTTCACTTGTTAAAAGAATTTAATTAATTGGATTAAAAACAGTATTTTATTTCCCTAGATATTCAAACACAATGCAAGATAATAAAAAAGTGGACTCCAGAGTCTACAGAGTCTTAATTTTCAAAGGAAGAATTAAGGATCAAAGAAGTTGAGTGCCTTGCTCCATTTCACACAATAGGTGAGTGTTTTGTTTCACAAGAAGGCTAGATTAATCTATCAGAATCTGCAACTCTTTAGCAAAGATTTGCATCCAAGCTAATCTTGCTTACCAAGTATTAGGTTCCAATGCCCAGAGAGTATAAGGCACAAGTAGTAGGCTGCATAGTTAACTGGATGTAAAATTAAAATATAAATAAAAATCATTCAATTTTCTGTCCATTTCTTTTCTACTGCACAACAAATACTTCGACTAGAATGGGAACCCAAACTTCATACATGAATTGATGTAAAGTGCTATACTTTTTAATGGCTTTGGAAGTCAAGTGTTTCCCATTTTCATACTTTTAAAAAACTATGTAATTTTTAATTCAAAAATGCTACATTTTTCTATAGTTAGTATATTTCCCATTTTATCCATTCATTTAGATCTTTCATTCATTTATGGAAACCCAAAGATTAGTCAATGCATGCTAAGTGGGGAGAATTAAAAAATTAATAAAGCTTACTCATTGATGTCATGGGGTTCATAGAAAAAAAAAGAGAACATATTATTGGGGTAAGGATATAGGGAGGGAAAGTCTATGAATGAAAACAGAGATAAGTAAGCAGACGTAGATAAGAATAAAGATAACTTAAACAAGCAGTAACAATATTAGTAAAATAAGAAAAAGCCCCTGACTGGTATTTTTGGGTCATTTAGAAAGAGATGGGATACTTAGGTGACATTGCTCTCTAGAAAAGGAGAAAGTTATTTTATGTATGCTAAATCCATGAAAGTTTATAAAACATATGCAAGAGGTAGGGTGACTGTCATTCACATTTCTCAGGAATCTTACTTTCTTTCATTTCTGACCTCCACATTAAATCCCATGATTTTTTGATGATTGCCATATTATTCCTAGTTACCCTTTTCATGTTTTATAAAAGTTTGGTCCAATCTTAATGGATTTTTCCAAAATTCACTAACATTAACACCTTCATTAGCATTTTCTTTCTTTGTCCACCCTCTATCCCCTCCGTCATTGAGAAATGCCTTAGTGATAAATAGTTCATGATATAGAAGGCTATTAAAAGAAAAGAGTTGTCTAAGAATTGATCCCAATGTCTTCTTAATTCTGTTCTCTTCTACAATACTCTAATTTATGATCTGACTCTGTAGAGGAGAAGTTCATGATGGAATAATGGTATTTATTATCCTATTCATAAGCTTTCTTCATCAGTGAGTATGGTGATAATATTTCACCACAGAAATAAATTTTCAACAGGCCACCTTGTCCCTTACTCAAGTTATTAGTACATCTTTCATGTGACCATCAACCTCTTGTTCAAACTTTGAAGGCCCAGATCAAGTGCCACTTCTTTTAGGGAAGCTTGCCTTCATCTAAATTATTTACTTGACCTTTCATTTTTAACCAAAGATCATGGCAAGGATGTTAGTATTTATAATTATATTTTGCAATTTGGAATGATGTTTAAAATTTTATTCAAGATAAATGAGTAGGATTCATTAATATCTGTACCTTTCAGTATATTCATCACACAAATATACATATATAATATATTGTGTATAGGCTATATGTATATTTAAAGAAAAGTTGCAGGCAGAAATGAAGTCAAATAGAGGCAGACAGATGGAAAAAGAGAGGAGGAAGAAGCACTTTAGTTCATTTAACTTGTTATTCTTGCCAGCCCTAGAACATAAACCCAAGACCCTGGGATGTATGTGAAATGCACCCAACCACTATTCCATCAGGGCACATCTCAAACACATATTTATTAAGTATGTACTGGGTGACAAATATTATGCTTAACTTAGAAAAGATCACCACTATGCATGAAGAAAACTTAGGAAAATATAAACATGATAACACATTGAAATATGCTATGTTTTATGAGCAAAATATGCCAGATGGTGTAACAGAAGTATATATTTTATGATGGTCCAGAGAAGTAATAGAATAGAATGGGGTGGTAAGAGTATTTGAAAGAGGTTATCTTTGACTATCTGAAGACTTTTGTGGTTCCATACAAACTTCAGGAGTGTTTGTTCTATTTCCTTGAAGAAAGCCCCTGAGATTTTTTTATTGGAATTGCATTAAATCTGTATAGTTATTGCTTTAGTTAGGATGGTCATTTTTACATTAAAGTGTCAATCTATAAGCATAGAATATTTTTCCATCTTTGTGTCTTCCTGTATTTCTTTTGTAAAATTCTTTTACTTTTCATTATAGAGGTCTTTAATCACTTTTGTTAAGTTTATTCCTAGGTATTTTATCTTTTTTGGTTCAATTGTGAATAAGATTTCTTAATTTCCTTTTCCTCTATTTCTTTGTATATAGTTATCTTAAGAAAAGAGAATAGTGGAGATATCATACTCCCTGATTTCAAACTGTACTACAGAGTGATCATCATCAAAACGGTATGATATTAGACCAAAGTCAGGTGTACTGATCAAAGGAATAAAATTGAGAGCCCAGGAATAGATCCACATCTATACAGTTGTTTAATTTATCATAAAGGAGCCACGAGTATACAATGAAGAAAAGAAAGTCTATTCAACAAATGGTGTTGGGAAAACTGAATAGACACTTGTAAGAAAATAAAACTAGATTATACTTTATCTCCAATCACAAAAGTTACCTCAAAATGTATTAAAAATATTAGTATAAGACCAGAAACCATAAAATACATAGAGGAAAAAGTAGGAAGAACATTCCATGTATTAATCTCAAATATTTCTTTGGTGAGGGAACATCTATAGAAAAAGAAACCATAGTAGAACTTAACACTTAGGAGCACATAAAATTAAAAATTACTGTACAGCCAATGAAACCACTACTAAAACAAAAAGGCAACTCACAGAATGGAAAAAAGATACAAAATATGCATCACATCAGCTGTTTTCAAACTCCAAAATATTTAATGAGCTCAATATATCTCAATAACAAAAAAAACAACACCCACTCAAAAACTGGCAGAAGAATTGAGCAAACACCTATCTAATAAGACACTGTGGCCTATATATTCAACGGAATTTTTGCAGCTGAAATAAAAAGGTGAAACTGTTGCCTTTGCAGCAACCTAAATGAAACTGAGGGAATCACGCTAAGTGAAATAAGCAAAAAGAAAGAGAGAAGTGCAGGATAGTTTCACTCATATTTGGAATATAAAGAAACAAAATAAAATTAATTTCCCCCCAAAGCTCACAGAACACAAAACAGTGACTGCCAGAAGTTTGGGAGTGGGGTGCGGGAATGTGGTGTTAATGGGCACTAGAACTTTGGTGGTGGGTGTATTGTAAAATATCACAGACTGAGGAGGGATTTCAATATCCTAAAATGCATACAGCTATATAAGCAAAATAAATAACAAAATTCTTTTTAAAAAAAGAGATAAAATTTATAAAATGGGGGAATTGGCTTTGGAAAGAGTTACCTCAAAAGCATTTTAGACATTTTGATAAATATAGCATGTCATTGCCTCTCTTCCCCTTAACTCTAAGTTAAGACTTAACTAAAGTTTTCTCTTTCTCTAATGTTATACTAAAAATCAATGACACATGTCCTGCCCTTCCTTGACATCTAATTTGTGTGTGTGTGTGTGTGTGTGTGTGTGTGTGTGTGTTAGTTTCTTTTTAAGCAGCTCCCAAAGTCCTTGAAGGCAGAAGTTTGTCCTTAACCACATTATCTCCTTTGTCTCTAACATGATGTGGGCTCATTAAATAACTGCTTTGCTGTTGCTAATACTTAAGGGACTCAATTCAACAAAAATTCAACAATGTTGTGGTCACATGGTAGTACAGTTGACAGATAGCTTGATCCATTTAGTGATTGAGTGGCTCAATGAGAGGGGCAGAAAAAATGTGTTTGCGTATTCTAAAAGTGGTTCTAGTTACTTTTCAGCAACCATTTAAATTTACCTAATAAATTTCTAAGTTTTGATGAAATAGTAAGAGAACCTTTAATAAGTCTGATGAATCAAATAAAAATAGCAGCTCACTTTTGACCATTAGCAATGAAATAATGCCCAGGTAGATAAACCTTACATGGTTCTACTTCATTAGGTTACTCAGAGATGCATCCATCAACTAATGGTCATTTCAGGAAAGAAAGTAATAACTAACAAACCGGGTTAATATTGGCCTCCAAGGTCCTAGAATTCCCACAGAAGCAAATAGTGCACATCTTCATTTACACAGAAAATCAAAATAAAACATGAAATTTCTTTTGGTTTTCCAAGTCAAGACACTGTTCAGATACAAAAAAACTTAGATAAAAGTACTAGTATTAGCATAAGCAAGTATCAAGTTATAAAGGAACAAGAGTATAAATATATGAAGCTATTCAATGGAAGCAAAAAGACTAACTCACATAATTTAAACATTAAAAAAAATTTGTGTATTTCTTCTCAAAGCACATCTTTCCTGCTCTTTATAAGAAAATAAGAACAGGCATATTCCAAAGGATCACAATTTTCAGAATAATTACAAAAATATACAAATCATGGGAAATCAAATCAGCCCTTAGAAGCTTCAGCAAACTTCCTTCTGGCCTGACTCTCCCTAAAAGGAGTAATGTTCTATGCAATAAATTGATGTGAAATAGATAAGAATCCTATTGATTTATACATGCTGCTCCATTTTAGAAAGAAAAACATATTGGCTAAGATTAAATAAGAATTTTTTTTTATAATATGGTTCAATTATCTGTCCATATCACTACTCTATAAGCTTCTATGAATAAAACATTATTTTTAATGAAAAATGGAAGAGAAGCATATAAATGAGTTTTCAAACATGCATTGGCCACAAAGCCAGATTTTAACATATGATGTCATCTTCTAAACATGTTCATTATAAGCCCTTTCATTCCAGGATGGCTTATCCTACAAAATATTTATAATTTCTGGCAAAGTATACTGTGCTTACAGCTATTATTAATAACACATAGGGTTCGAAAGTCCTTAATTATTATCTCAGTAATATGCAAATTTATTTGGTGGGTAAAAAAAAGTGTTTCCCATTCCCATGTTTTAACCATGAGGCAAATAGCCATCAAATAACCCTGTTTCTGATTCTACCATTAATTTACCTTCTGCTTCTTTGGCTATAATAATAAGAGTTTAGGGGATGAGAATGAAAACTATTTTCACATATAAGAAAAATATTTCACAATTTGTTCTACCCCTCTACAATACTAAGAGGAATGTTCAGTGCTATAATTGTTAAACAGACATATAACCTTCTTCCTTCAAAACATTTATGTTAGGATTATAAAGTGAGATTTGTTTTTATTGTGTGTACCCAGATGTTTCTGGAGCTGTTAGGGGAAGTAAATAGTAATTATTTCCACTAAAAAATAACAAAGCAAGACAACCAGGGTTTAGAGATTAGGTAACTTGGCTGTTTGAGACTGACACTTGGGAAAGTGGTCTAGATGGTGACTTGGTAGGCTGTATTGGATTACCTCTCCACAGAATATCTAGAAATCATCTACTCTTCAGATACACACAGCATGGAAAGGCTGGTCCAGACACTTCAGGCACAGACTTCAGAAAACCATCACCACCACAAGGGTCAACAATGGCATCAGGGGTTCAGAGATGAATTGCAGATTAGGGACTTCCAGTGTCGAGGAAGAAAAGCAATGGAAGGAGTAGAACTGCAGGAAGAGCTGAGGCTCCCAGGAGTCGCACTGAGGGCAGAAAAGAGACCACCCAAAGGAACTCAGATATGAAAAAGAGGGAGTGTGTTGGCACAAGATGGAAGGAGGATCAACATCCCAGTGGTCTAAGTGGGAGCTCTTGAAGTAAAATTGCACAGGGTGCATAAGAATCAGAAGGTAACGGCCACACTATCCCACCATATAGCCAGACACACACACCATAAGACTGGCCCCCAGGCTTTAAGGAAGAAGAGAGTCCCAGAAGAAAAGAACTAGCAACATTACACATAACGCCGCCCTGTAGATTGAAGCGAACTGCAGTGAGGTTGCTAATTGTGGGTCATTATAGTTCAAACTGGGGCACTGGGTGAAGACTCTGCATCCCTCACAAAAACTCCAACTCCATAGGCCAGCACTTGGGTCCCAACACAGGGTTTCCGAAGAGTGTCCAAAAATCCAACCAATAGTGATGCCACACAACTTAAGGAATCCCAGTGTCCAAACCAAGATCCAGACTTCTCTGGTGCAGCTCAAAACCCCACACAACGTCATTACTGCAGGGAAACCTAACCCACAGAAAACAGAATATCAAACAGAACGAAGACACAGAAAAATATATGTGAAATGATGGATACAATTAAAACACTAGGGGAAAATCTGAATATAACAGACATGTTCTGAGGATGAATTTAAGGCAACAGTGGATCATGGAGATCAAGAAAACAGCAAAGGAAGAAAACGAACAACAAAAAGTTAAGAGAAGAAATGAAGAACATGAGAGCTGAACTAAAGTGCTCAACAGAGAGACTCAAGAGCAGGATGTATGAAACCTCTAATAGAATCAGTGAACT
This sequence comes from Solenodon paradoxus, assembly GCA_004363575.1. NCBI lineage: Eukaryota > Metazoa > Chordata > Mammalia > Eulipotyphla > Solenodontidae > Solenodon > Solenodon paradoxus. The sequence continues at coordinate 227,035 of RJWH01000133.1, read as the reverse complement.
AGAAGATAAGACAGAGGAATTCACTTGAGCAACCCAGCAAAGAAAAAAAAGAATGAAAATAAAAAAAGAAAGCACCTATGGAACAACATCAAAAGAAACATCATAGGGGTCCAAGAAGGAGAGGATAAAAAAAGGGGGCAGAAACTGCATTTGAAGAAATAACTGAGAACTTCCCTAATCTGAGGAATGAAGCAAGCCTACAGGCTCAGGAAAATCAAAGAGTTACAAATAAAATAAACCCAAACAGACCTACACCTAAACACATTGTCATCAAATGTCAAAAATACAAGCCAAAGAAAGAATCGAAAAAGCAGTCAGAGAAAAATGAGTCACATACAAAGAAGTCTACATAAGATTGTTGTCAGATTTCTCAACTGAAACTCTACAGAACAGAAGGAAATGGCATTATATTTTTAAAGTGCTCAATGAAAAAGATTGTCAAGCTAGGATACTTTAACACTGCAAGATTATCATTCAGAACTGAAAGACGATAAAAAAGCTACTCCAGTAATCAAAATTAAAGGAATTCACTACCAAAGCAACTCTAAAAATATCAAAAAATGCTCTTTAAAGTGTAAGGAAACCCCACTTAAAAACAGTAAGAGGACAAATATAAAAAGTGGGGAAGAGAAGAGAAGAAAAAAAAGTAATGTTCAGAATTAGTGTAAAACTAATCTGCTTTCAAATAAAAATGGGAAATACACATATAATTCTTAATGTTAACTTCAGGGCAACCTCAAAATGTGTCTCTAAGGAAAAACAAAAGGAAAAAACAAAGGAAACCAATAAAAGCATAACTATACCTAAACCAACTAAAAAGAGGAGAGCAAAGGGACTGTCTATAACAACAACCAGAAGACAAATTACAAAATGGCAATGAACAGTTATATATCAATAATCACCCTAAGTATTAATGGATTGAACTCAGCAATCAAGTGATCAAATGGATGGAAAGAAGAATAACCCAATCTTCTGTTGCATTTAGGAAACTCACCTCTCAAAACATAAACATACATTCAAAGTTAATGATTGGAAGACAATCTTATAGTCAAATGGCAATGAAAAAAAAGCAGGGACAAGGATACTTAAATTGTACAAAACAAACTTCCAAATAAAAAGCATAACAAAAGACAGAGATGCACATTATATAATGATTAAGGGATCACTCCAGCAAGAAGACGCAACACTAATTAACATATATACAACAAATGAAGGAGTATCAAAATATAGTAAGCAAGTGTTATTAAAACTGATGAGAAACATTGACAACAACACAATAATAGTGGGAGATTTCAACACCCCACTAACATCAATGGAGAGAATAACCACACAGGAAATTCACAGGAAACAGTAGCTTTAGATGGACATTTGGAACAGCTAGGTTTAATAGACATATATCAAATGGCTCATCCAACCACTACAGATTTCACTTCCTCCTCCAGTGTGCAAGGAACGTTCTCTAGGATAGATAATATGTTGGGCCACAAGCCATATCTCAACAAATTTACAAGGAATGAAATCATATCAAGCATTGTCTCTGACCAAAATGGCTTAAAACCAAAATAAACCACAGAAGTAATGCTGGAAAACTCAAAAATTAATTGGAGACTAAACAATATGCTTCTGAAAGACTCTTGGATAAAAGAAGAAATAAAAAAAAAACTTAAAAAATAAGTATTGAGAATGAAGACACAAGCTACACAAATCTATGGGACCTAAAAACAACAGTACTAACAGGGAAGTTCATTGCAATCCAGGCCCTCCTCTAGAAACAGAGAATCACAAATAAACAATCTAACCTTAAATTTAAAACAACTAGATAAAGAACAATTAAAGACAATAATCCATAGAAGAAAGGAAATAATACAAATTCAAGCAGAAATAAATGAAATAGAAAACAAAAAGTCAATCTACAAGATCAGTGAAACCAAAAGTTGGTTCTTTGAATAAATAAAATTGACAAAACATTGCCTAGACTTACAAAGAAAAAAAAGAGAAAACTTTCATAGCTAAAATCAGAAATGAAAGAGTAGAAGTTACAGGAGATCCTACAAAAATGCGAAGTATCCTGAGACCACTATGAACACCTCTATAACAATAAAGTGGACAAACTTGAGGACGTAGACAGATTTTTAGAAAAATGCAGTACGCCAAGACTGAGCCTGGGAGAATTGGAACACCTGAACAGAACAATCACCAGCAAAGAAATTAAAGAAGTAACCAAAATTCTCCCCAAAATTAAAAACCTAGGACCAGATGACTTTTCTAAAAAAATTTTACCAAAACTTCAGTGAAGAATTAATAATTATACTTCTCAAAATCTTCCAAAATATTGAACAGGGAATACTTCCAAACATTTTCTATGAGGCTAACATCACACTGATACCAAAAGCTGATAGAGATGTCACCAAGAAAAAAATTTCAAACCAATATCTCTAATGAACATAGATAAAAATTCTCAACAAAATATTAGCAAAACAAATCCAACAGTGTATCAAAAAGATCATTTATCATGAACAAGAGCAATCTATCTCAGGGATGCTAGAATGGTTCACTGTATATAAATCTATTAATGTAATATATCATATGAGTGAGTATGGAGAAAAATCATATGATCATGTCAATAGATGCAGAGAAAATTTTGAGGTGATCCACAACCATTTATGATTAAAAAAAACATACAAAATGGGAATAGAAAGTACATGCCTCAACATTATAAAGGTCATATACAGTAAACATCATAGTCATCACAAAACTGAAAGCATTTCCTCTAAGATCAGGAGCAAGGCAAGAATGTCTATTCTCGTCAATGTTATTTAATATCATGCTGGAGGTCTTAGCCAGAGCAATTAGAAAAAGAAATAAAATTAATCCAAATTAGAAAGCAGGAAGTAAAACTGGTATTATTTGCAGATGATATGATTATATACATTGAAAACACTAAAAACAGTCAAAAACTACTAGAACTAATCAGCAGATGCCATAATGAGGCACTCTACAAGATGCACAAAAACTATCTCATTTTTGTATACAAATAACAAGATATAAGAAAACAAAATAAAAATTATGTCTCATTTAAAAGAAACAAAAAAATCAAGTATCTTGAAATATAATTAACAAAGTGAAGGACATGTACGTTGAAAATACATGTCCTAATTCTTAAAGAAATAGAGGAAACAAGAGATGGAAAGACATTCCCTGCTCATGATTAAGAAGAATCAACATTGCTAAAATGATCACCTTACCTAAAGCAATATAAAGATTTAATGAAATCTCTGTTAAAATTCTGTGGGCTTATTTCAAAGAAGTAGAACAAGAAATATTAAAATTTATATGGAACAACAAAAGACTCTGAATAGTCAAAACAGTCATCAGAAAAAAATGAATCTAGAAGAATTATACTCCCAGACATTGAGTTATACTACAAAGCAATAATGATCAAAATGGTATGGTGCTGGAATAGTACAGATGCACAGATCAATGGAAGAGAACTGAACTACCAGACCTCGACTCACAGATATACTGTCAGATAATCTACAACAAAGAACCCAGAAGCATATGATGGAGAAAGGAAAGTCTCTTCAGTAAATGGTGTTGGGAAAACTGGACAGTCACATGCAGAAGAATGAAGCTAGACCATTTTTTAACACCATTCACAAAAATCTACTTAAAATGAGTTAGATACCTAGGCATTAGACCAGAAATCATAATATTGTTGGAATCAAAATAGGAGAGACATTCCATGACATCAGTCTTAGAGAAGTCTTTGGGTACTCAACTACAGCAAAAGTTATAAGCTAAAAAGAAAAAAAAAATTGGGACTATATCAAACTAAGGAGCTTATTTAAAGCAAAAGAAAATAGCACCAAAGCAAAAAGACAACCTACTAACTGGGAGAAGATATTTGTGTTCCATATTTCTGACAAGGACTTAATATCTAAAATATACAAAGAACTCAAAGAACTCAATAACAGAAAAGTAGACAATCCAATCAAAAAATGGGAAGAGGTATTGATGACCCATTTTTCTCAAGAGGATATACATATGGTGAATAGGCACATGAAAAGATGTTCCTACTAGCTGATTATCAGAGAAATGCAAACAAAACAACAAAAAGATATCATACATCTGAGAGACTGACTATATAAAAATCTGGAAACAACAAATGTTGGTGAGGATGTGAGAAAAGGGGACACTTTTATGCTGTTGATGTGAGTGTAAATTGGCGGAACCCCTATAGAAAACAGTATGGAGATTCCTCAAAAAGGTGCAGATAGATAGAAATCCCATATGATCCAACCATCCCACTTATAGGTATTTATCCAAAAGATACAAAACACTAATTCACAAAGATTTACACATCCCCATGTTTGCCGTAGTCCTAGTCACAATAGCTAAGAACTGGAAACTACCTAAGTGCCTAATGTCAGATGAATGGATAAAGATGTGGTACATACATACATAATGGAATATTACACAACACTTAGAGTAGATGAAATCCTGTCATTTGAGTCACCATGGATGAATCTAGAGGGGATTATGTTAAGTGAAATAAGTCAAAAGAAGACAGTTGATTTCACTCATGTGGAATGTGAATATAAAAAACAAAAGAACAGATAAAACAAAAGCAAGCCTTGGATATTTACAACAGAACTGAAGTTACCAAGACAGAATGGCAGTAGTGGGGAAGGTGGTGGTAAATGGTGGCAGAGCCTGCTGGGCATTAGTGAAGAGCACTTGGTGATTTGGTGGAGGCAGGGTGTGTTGATGCATATCTGAGAAGCTGTGATTGTGCACATGTGGGGAACCTACACATAGGAGTTTATTTTGATTTGTGGAACAAAGATACTACAATAAAAAAAAAATAAAAGAATGACATTTTTGCTTTTAACCATTATTCATTGCTACATCCATAAAGTTAAAATGACTGATAGCTGGGAGGAAAGCTTAACTGAATACCAAGTTTCATATACAGAGGTAGCCATAAAAAGTGCCCAACCATAGGAAATCCCTGATCTCATGGCATCAATAATTCTCAAAAGTATTTCAGAAAATACGGTAATCTTGACTAAAGAATTTCATTATCATTTATACTAATGGGAAATTTTCCCTATCTGGATTCCACTAAGTGCAAATGAACTGTGTTTTAACTGTGGATTTGCTTTCATGGAATCCCATGAGTATGTCCAAAACTTATTCCAGGTCAGTGGGCATTATGTGACTTAAACAGAATTCAACCTCTTCTAAGCCTTTTGTAGTTGAATTCCAACTAAACAGAGGTACATTACTTGTCCTTTTTGCATATTGCACCCTTTACCAAGTTACACTGATTCTAAAGAAATATTGGATGGGATTCTTTTTATTTCTTACAAAAGAAAACCAAATCCCTTCCTAGAGATCTGAAAAATGTGATCTAGAATGAGAGGGTGTGAAGAGATAGAATGTAGTCCTAGAGCAAATGTTTTACCTATTTACCAATTAGAATTTTAATGGATATATTCTTTATTTTAAAAAATTGGTTCAATGATTCTAATTAAAAGGTAGGGTAAAAGAAAAACATGGCCAAAGTTTTACCTAGACATCAGTGAATATGTGAACTAATGTACTGATGACAGCCTGCTATAAATGCTCTATATTTTCAGCTATCTGTCTTTGACAGGTAGAACCATTGTGTTATCTCATATTAAGCACTAAAACTTGGGAGATGAATGAACTGCCATAATCCATCAAGAGTATTTATAGCTTTTGTCAGTTTGAGCACTGCCAATTATCTGAATTTATAATGGATATAAACAGGAAAACCTGAATTACACCTTTAAATTGCTCTCTTTCCACATTTGGTCTTCTTTATCTTTCCCATTAGAATCATTGCTAGTCTCACAGTCAACTAATACAGAGGAAACGTCAGTATAAGATCAGCGTATAAATCCCCATGGCATATTTGATGTTAAATTTTCCTTTTATGAAACACTCTTCCTATGGATTTAGATTGTGTTATCATTACCATTTCAGATTGACCTGCAAAATGCTCAGTAAACAGTGTAATTTTTTCTGTAATAATAGGAGTCAAAGGCATACTGGACAAAATTCTTCTTTTTAAATTTTAATTAAAGGATGATTAAACAGAACTTGAATTCAATCAGGAAATGTTTCCAAGTTCTAAAGAAATATAAATAGTATCAAAACATTTTACTTTTATCCAGAGATAAAAATATAAGGCTCAGTCTCTGTTGCTTCACATCTTTTACCTCTTTCTCAGGTTTACTTTGTTCTTTGTCTTTGTACATACTTCTCATATTTGTCACAGAAATCAATGCTTGAGTAGTTATGGGGACATAAAATCAAGCTAACACCCAAGTATGTTCATTGTATAGACATCTAGAGTGGCAGTAGAAGTTCAATCAGCTTGCTTCAATCAAAAAGATAATCATTCCTTATAAAGAAGCAAAGCACAGGAACAGACAAAACAAAAACCAACCCTTGGACATTGAGCAGCGAACTGAGTTGACCAGTGAGAAAAGAATTGTGGGGCAGGAGCAAGTGGTGGTAGGATCCAGTGAACAATGATGAAGGACTTTTGGCAATTAGTTAGTGAGGAGGGCATGTTAGCATGTATTTGAGGAATGGTGAACCTGGGCCTATATCATTTTGCAAGTTAAATCTATCTCAATACATATTAGATTAAAAAAGGAAACTAATTCCTGTGAACTGATTGTAAGATGCGGAAGTGGGACGGATTTCTAAGGAAAGCCTACAGCATATAAGATACTGCAGAGAGATACAATTTAGTACTAAAATTTTATCCTTTTTGTGTGTATGACTTCAAGGGTAAATTCAAAAATCTAAAATACCTATTCTTTTTGCTTCTTTTTTCCTACTTACAGTGGGTCTTTAAATCCTTTTCCTTAGCTTACCACATCTTTCTTATCAGTAGGTAATAGAAGAAGTCAAGGTAAGATTGACAACTTGGTATAGGAATAGACGCATAAACAAAAATCTGTACATATACGTATATACTGAATAACAAAGAGAAAGGATTATGAATCATGAGATAAATGATAACAAAGCCTATTTCAAACACGAGTGTGTATTCCTGAACATAGGTATAACTGAAGCAGTTATTTAAGGGAAGGAAAGCCATCACATGAATGTTAAAGAGAGAGAAATGCTTTATTAAATTTATTTCAGGAGATGATTATGTCGTGGCTCGTTAAAATTCCTTTAGTCTTTCTTCTCATTTTTTTTTCACCATAGGCAAGTGAACTTATGCTAATTGTATGGTGGTTTTATAAATATTGAGCAAGATTTTTTGGCTTAATAGTAAAAAGTATTTTGATTCTAAATTGGACAACTTTGAAGGTTACATTGACTCTTTCATGATGTTGGAAGACCTGAGGGATTATGAGGATTTTCAGACCACAGAACCATTGCTTCCACTACATATTCATTTTATTGTACCCAAAACACTTTAGTGAAACTAAATTTCACTAATTTACTTCTTGGGGAGATTTTGGACATTTGGAAGTTTTCAATAATCCAGATTGTTCACATAACTATGACTTCCATATTACACTTCATTGTTTAGTTATCTTGAAAATACATTGAGCTTTTCTGTGGGATCTCATCCAAGTCTTCACTTTCATTAAGTAGTCACTTTAGGGGACTTTAGATATTTATAGATCAAGATATTAAAAGATCAATTTAGCACATCCTTTCGCTGCTACATGAGGAGTATCAGGACTCTGCTAGGCTTCACACAAAATACTTTAAAAACAGTGGCTTAAAAACACATTTGAGGTACATTTTCTCATTAATGAAAAGTCAGAGATAAAGAATTACTTACACAGGTTCAGCTGTTTACTATTGCTAACCTGGATCCAAGTTCTTACCTTCATTCCCTTCATACTTCCTCGGCATGTTCACATTTTTTCTATACTATTACCTCATGTGTTACAAGATAGTTTCATCAGCTGCAGACATGACATCCATTGTTTTGGTGAGAGGAAGAAATGAAAGAAGTCGCTGACGAATATTTGCTTATCCCATTGTCCAGAACTGTGCAATACCATCAATCTAAGGAAGACTAGTAAAGCTAGTATCTCCTTAGGGCTAGACAACATGATTTCCCAAACACACTCAAAGTTTTGTCTACAGGGAAGAGAGGAATGGGATTGAGTTGGCAAATTAGGAATATCAGGTGAGCTATGATCAAAAACACAACTCCTCAATCATTAGAAGTGAAGTTCTTCAAAGTATTAGGGTAGACCTTGAGGAAGAGCTCCTCACACATTTGCATCCACTTCATCACCAATCTCTTTTTAGGGTTTTATTTCAGACTAGTCTTGCATTTCTGAGAAACTGTGGTCTAACAGCTAAGAAATAACAGAAGAATTCCTAAATCCGCTAATAACACTATTCAATAATTGACAACAAATGTGCAGCATTGAACAGCCCAGAGTCTTTTTATGTATAAATTGCAGGAACAATGAAGCAGGTCTCAAAAGCACGGAAATCCGTGCTAACCAAAGACACTTACCATCTGGTCAACAGCATGGTGGCGTTTTAGATGAAAAGGGTGTATTTTCCAATATCCTTTGAGGAACAGGTGGTTGTCTTGACCTTCCATCAAGAGGCTTTCATTTAAAAATGGCAACTCAAATGATCTCATCCTATATTTTGTAACTCTCTACTGAAGTATTCACAAAAATGGCCCAAATCTGTTAAAGTTTCTGTTTTCTCAAAATAGCTAAAATGAATTTGACTTCTCAAAGACAGATATCTTTGTAAGGACCCGTTATAATAAAAGAAACTAGATTTCTTAAATATCATTTGAGTCTAAAGTAGACCAACTCTTCAAAAATATAGAATACAAATTAAAATTTAGATAATGATTAAACTGAATATTTGCAGACAAGACAAAATTCAAATGTCTATCAGAAAAGAGTGATTTTTTTCTTTGAAATATTTTAAAGGATGTGTTTTATATATACATTTTAAACTTTAAAAAGATGGTAGAGATATTTTCTCCTTTTTTACTCATCTTAGAAATTCTCTAAAGAATAGAAGAAGCTTTTATTTCTAAATCAAAAGTAAGAACTTACTTTTATTCTCATACTCTGATTAAGATAAATCGAGAATAATAAGCAAAGTCAACTTATTTCCAAAAATATCCCTGATTTCTGAAACTTTTGCTTTTCCTATTTCTTCCTCTAGTTTTACTTTTACTCTTCCTTATCCTCCTGCTTCTTTTCCTCCTCCTCTTTTCTCCAATTCAGTAAACATCCTGCTATATAACTGGCATTTCCTAGTGGTCAATGAGATGACATTGTACTCTATAAATATTTTATTCATTCAGTAAAGACTATGTAATATACATGGTCTAAATTTCTACTAAATAGAAATTCTCTGTTTTAGAAATCATCTCTTATTTTCCATAGCTTGTATTATCTCCTTTTCCCAAATTTAATGTATTTTATTTTATTAAAGATCAAATTTAAAAAGGTGGTTAAAAACTGATTTACTTTGGTAATTTCCAAATGCATTTAGATAGAATTATCATCAAAGAAAGAAGATAAGAACTAAGTAAAAGGCAACTATACATGTGTTTTAATTATACAGATCCATATCATTTGAATAAGTATTTTTGACTTTTTAATTTTGAAACACGAACACAAGTACTACCTCACCTGTGAAAATTCCTTGAGCTAGAGTAGAATGACCATGTCTCAATTGAATATTTTCCATTCACTCGACAACTAGCCATGTGATACCTATTCTGAATTGTCTTTTATTTTATATCATGAAATGTTCACACATTCCTTATCTCCCCAATTAGATTTCAAAATTCACAAAGCATTCTGATTTTCCTCAGTGTCCTATATCCAGTAGACCCTTGACAAATTACAAACCAATTTCCCCAAAATAACAGGTAGTCTTCTTTAAAAATGAAAATCTTGTTTAATTTATTTAGAATTTATCTAATACAGGAAATCAATATATAATTAAATCCATCTTTAACTTACTTCCCAAAAGACTTGCACCATAAACTTTCTTTTCAAATTCTTGATGTTTACTTTCTGCTGAGATTTCAAGATTTTGAAATTTCTGCCCAGAACTCATTGTGCATTCTCTCCATCAATACTCAGTCTCAAAGAATCAAAAGCCAGCCAATAATTACTACCCAACCAGAGGAAATCAGATTTACATTTCTTGTTGTCTGCCTGGTTTTAAGTACAGCTGTAGAGCTGTTTCCTCCAGAAAATATAATACATGTTGTGTGATCTTAGTATAATAATAGTGCAAGATATTTCTGAAATGCTTGAGAGTTAAGATGTCAGTATTTTAAGAGGAAGAAGTACTGTTTTGCCAATCTGGTTTTAGTTATTAGCTTTTCTAGAAATCCACAGTCATGTGATTGACAAGCAAAAAGTAAAAAAATCTCTTTCACTCTCTCTCTCACACACACACACACACACACACACACACACACCCCTATCAGAAGTTGCCTTAGGTACACAAGCTGTCAGAAAGAAGTTGAAGAAGCAGAGAATTCATTTGTAGAAAAGTATCAGGAAAAAAATAATACAAAGGGACTAGCTGATTTGTTCCTTTCTTTCAATCTGCACCTCATACACTACCATCATCTGTAAAGTGCCTGTCTACATCAAGAAGCTATTCATTAATATTGAGTGACGAGAATATCTTAAACTGATTCACACAAAGTTTCTCATATAGCATCTCTTTTGACATTTAATTTTTAAATTAACTAAAAGTTCATGCCTCAACAGACTGTGTGATACATTAATAAATTCTGTCAAAATGAAACTAATCATTTTTTGATCATTTTGATAAGAATAGTCTTTTCATTCTCTTTTATCATCCCTTTTGTGGAAAAAAAAAAAGAAAATGCCAAGCACTTAACTCAGTCATAAAGAGTAAATTATCTCTAGCAAAAATTCAATCATTCAATACCAAAAGTCTCACACAAACATCATACATAAAATATTTTCATTTTATGAGTCAAATATGGAGAAGGAAATGAGACTTTACTCTGTATAGAAAGGCAGCCAAGTGCTTTATCATCATACCTTAAATTTGGATTTTATTCTATTATAATCACAATGATAGCCTGCGTGTTGTACACAATGCATTCTACAGCTAGAAAAATGGTTATATCTAAAAATTCCATCCCCTCCCTTTCTGTGATAAAGATTTGTTTTCAACATCATCAATGGCTGAAGTGATGTTCATCTGCAACCATCTGTTCTTTTTATGAAACAGTAGATTTTGGCAGAATTTTCAAGCACTGAGCTTGCCTAAACGTTAGAACACCTGTTCGTTCTTTGCCAAATCGATCCCTTCAGATAGCTGAGTGTGGGTGAGAGGCTGAGCATAAGGAAGTAAGGGCTTTATAAATTTCTTCTGAATTGGAGAAATATCAAATAAATTATTGAATTTGTTAAGGCTATTGATGAGTATGCATCTTCTGCTGTTAGGAAAAGTTACAATGTTGAATGTTGAAAATTATGACTAATATTTAAAATCTGTGGTCAAATGTAGAAATGAGGAAAATATAAAAATATATTTTTGATCACCTTTATATGGAGGCATAGTAATTACCATTTACTGGAATAAATATCCTATTCTTTGAGCAGTGTCAACACATTGTTGATATGCAATAAATGTGTGCTTAATTAAAAAAAGTGTGTTTATACTATTAAGCCAGAGGGGTTTATATTAATATTTTCATTTTACAACTGAGTAAAACTGAGGCTAAAATAATTTGCAGAACTGTAGTTCAGAATGAATCCTTCTGAATCCATTTTTAGTTTGAAAATATGATTAAGTTAGTCTCAAATGTGCTTCCTCCATTAGCACATTCTCAGTAGATAGTAGAAAGACTAGAAATACTCAAACCAGAGGACATTGATTTTTAAAAATTAATGAGAGGAAGTAAGTTTTGATTAGTTTTAAAGCAGCAAGTAACTTGTTTGGGAAGCCTGGAGGTAAATGGAGGAGGTAATGTGAATTCTGGGAAAAAGTTTGCTAGCGCAGTGCTACGGGGAGGTGATGAGAGGAGATGCTTCTATTTAAATGGAGAGAAGAATAATAGACAGAGAGATTTGAAACCTATAATTAGAAACTGGATTTGATACAAAGTGGAAAAGGGAAAGTGACTTATGTCATCACAACAGTGGAGGCTTCGTGCTGCTGCTGGATGAGAACGACTGGCAGACCTCAGAGCCTGGCTGCCTGAAAGGCCGTCACAGGACTGTGCACTAGCCCATATTAGTTGCCAATGGCACTGGATGTAGCCAAGACTGAGAAATGCTATTGTGAAAGAATCCACAAGTGTTAGTCTTGGCTTCTCGATGTCCTTGATTAAGCTCTTAATTTTGTCTTTTTTTCTTAAAACATAATCTTTTCACATCATTTTAGTTTACCACATTGTACATAACCTGAAACTAAAGGTTTTGTTTTGTTTTGTCATCAAAGCACTTACAAAGAAAAATAAGTCTGGATGATTTAAAAAGTAAAAATGAAATCACTTAATAATTGGAATTGGATAGAAATTAAAATATTATCTTCTCTAGATATTTCTTTTATTTTCAACAAGATAATAGGGACTTAGAGAGATGAAATGATTTTATCCATTCACCTATTGATTCATTCACCCATTCATTCATTCAGCACAGACCTTAGAATAAGATTCATTTTTAATACTCATTGAAGTAACTTCAATTAAATAATATTATAAGCCCAGATGTATAGATCCACCACATGTGAAATATATGACAACTCACTATACCCACAACCGAATTACCAAAAGTTCCCCATAACTGTCTACTGGACACCCATCACCACTTGCTACCAGCCCCCTAATCCCCTTCCACTCATTAACCTCAGTTATATTGTCATTGTCCAAGGATTTTCTGTTTGTTTGCTTTAAAGGAAAGGTGTAGGCAAGAATGAAGGTGAGTCAGCAGGCAGGCAGGCAAGAAGAAAGAGAAAGAGGCATGTATTTATTTTATTTGTTCATCTTGGCTCTTTCCACAACCAGCACCATCTTGTGTTCCTACTCCAAACTGGGTCCTTGGGATGTATAGAACTGTGCTTGCTGGAGGTCTTGGACCCAATTGCCAAACCACTGGGGTGCATCCAAAGGTTGATTTTGTTTTGCCTGTCCTGTTTATTTGCTTTGTGTCTTTATATTCCATATATGAGTGAGATCATTCAGTATTTGTCTTTCTCCTTCTAGAGTCAGATACATTTTAAATTTGAATTCTGACTCAATTTATTATCTGAGTAATAGAGAAGTCATTTTATTTTCTAAGTTTCGTCATCTATGAAATAAGGGTAAAGAGCAATAGTCATTATAACCAGAATAAAACACCATTTTCTGAGGCATGGTGATAATGATATATACTTTGGAGTCAGACTGTTTAATGCCCAACTCAGCCACTCACAAATAACGAAAACTTGTGCCAATTGCCTGATCTCTCTGTGTCTCATTTCCTCATCTGTAAAATGGGATATGTATGTCTACATTCAAATGGTATTAAATGAGAACATGTATATGTATTTTTCATTAGATTTTTATCTTAGACCAAGAGTCCCAGATAAATGCTAAATACAGCTATGGTGGTTATTGTTACCATTCTCACTCACTGTTTTTGGTGAACACCCTCTATACAGTGGACACTACATAAAATATAGAATATAAAGAGGAAAGACACAGATCCTTCTCTCAAGAACTGGGATGCTAGGCAGGAGATACAAAGTAACTACAACTACAATCCAATGTGGCACATACTAACTACCATGTAGTTTTTCCTCTTTCCTGGAGCTCAATGTGATCTGGGAGAATCAAGAATAAAGCACTGTAAATGCATCATTAGAGCTGAGAAATGAAATATGAGTAGTCATCTGCAGAACTTAAAGCAAAGTGAACGAAGAGTTTATAAGTGTTAGGAGTCTGGAAAAGCAGAGAACAAGTAAGCTGGACTAAAAACAGGTGCTCAGGGTTAAGGGCAATCTAATAGTTGGTTATTGTTCTGTATGGTAGATGGTTTATTTCACAGGAAGAGAAGTAAGAGATGGGAATTAATGATTAAATGGTGAATTGTTGAAGAAGTAGCCTTGCTAAGTGCATTGCAAATTTATGTGCACTTTATCCTGAAGGCAATGAGGTACAATGAAAAGATTTTAATCAGGAGATGGCCTGATTAGGTTCTCTTTGTCAAATATTTATGGATGCCCTCTGGGTCCTATTCTGTTTGATGATATGGATACTATAATACCATTACTCATGGAATTGGGTGTTTTGTCTTATGAGATGGTAAATTTTTGGAGCTCAGTTATCTGTCTTTCTATTCCCAAGCTCTCTCATGGTTCCTGCAAGAAGTATGTATTCACTAAATATAGAATGAATTAATTAATGGGAAAGAAAAGTAAAATCTCAATGAAGAATTCGCATCTCTTAACAGGAATCTAACAGTGCTAATGGAAGAAAACACAGAAGACAGATTCAAGAGATAGTTAAATAACAAAATTGACAGGTACTAGAGTTGAATATTTTGAATAGAACACAAGATTAAGAATTTATTTGGAATGTCCTTAAGATTTAAGTATTAGTCAATTCAGTGAATGATGGTAACAGTCATTGAGAGTGACTCTCCAGGAGTAAGTTTGCAGATGAAGATAATGAGTTTATTAGTGAGCTGGTCTAATTTACAAAAACTGTGGATCAAGTAAAGGGAACACTAGGAGACAAATAGAGAAATTTTCATTTCTTTTAATTTGGAACCACCCTGAAATTTCCTCTGTAAAAAAAAAAAATAAAAAGGAACTAAAACAACCAACCAACCCAACAACTAGAAAGCAAAAAAAAAACACACACACAAAAAAATAAACATTTGCACATAATAATTTTAATGATTATGAAATCAAAGAGGATGTTTTTGCTTGATCATTTGTTGAGAATGGCATTAAAAACAACTTTGTTTCTGGAAATGATAGCATCTGTGAGGGCCCGAATTGAACAAATTCCTTCAGGAGCTTTATCATACCCTTCAGATATAGTAAACACTCACAAATAGTTTGATTTTATTTTGTCTTTAGCATTTGTACCAGTGTATTTCAATGCTTATATTCATCTTTCTTTAACATATACAAGTTAGTTAGTATCATGATTAGTAGCGTGGATTTTAGAATTATGTAAGATTTAAAAAACTCAATTTGTCACTTAGTTAAGTAATTTGGGAAAATCAGTTAGCCTTGTTTTCTTCTATGTAAAATCCAAAGGATAGCACCTACCAAGAAGGGTTAATAATCTCTCCTGGCTTTTCCATTTTACTCAGCCTGGTTCTCTCATCTCATCCCATCTCATTTATTCTGCCTTATCCACACTGATATTCTCACTGTTCCTGTAGTACCCCAGGCATGCTCTTTCTCCCTAGAGTTCTCTTTCTCAACTACCTCTATGGCTAACTCCCTCACTGCTTTCAAACATTTTCACCAAAATCATATTCCATCATATATTTATAATAGGAATATGCTGTAGAATCTAATATGGAGCAAATGTATACACAGTGACAAAGACTGGAAAGAAATTCACTGTAAAGGAAATTGTATCAGGAAGAATTATGTATAAAACGTTCTCTTTACACACAATTGCCTTGAATGTAGTTTTGACATTTAAAATGCTATTAAAAGTTCAGTTTCAGTGTGAGACCTTCTCCAGTTCTCCTATGCAAAATTTCAGTTCTATACTTAACATGCCATATCACTCTTTTCTGCTTTTATTATTTCCTCCTTAGTATTTATTGCAATCTAGCATGCAATATATCTTACTTATTTGTATTTGTGTATCAAACAGGAAAATAAGCTTCTCAAGCTTGAGTATTTTGGTCTGATTTGTTCACTGCTCTATCCCCAGTTCCTAGAACAGTGCATAGCAAGCACTTAAATAATCTATCTTAAACAAATGATGTACATAAATTCCTTAAAACTATATCCAGAATGCATTAAATATTCATGAAGTAGTAGATGTTATTGTTGTGAATTTTGCTAATGTTTTATAAAATCTTTAGAAGTCATGAAATACACTGTACTTGTTATTTCTATTACTGTAGATATTTAATGGATGAATGGATGAGTCAGTTAAATGTAAGTATTAGCTACATAGGTCACAACTGGTGACATGGTATATTGACTTTGACTCAAAACCCAGAAAAAATCCCAGCAAGAGGAAGGATGAGAAGGAGTTAGGTCCAGCAATGACTCTTCAAACCTGAATACCCGCTCCCCAAATTTACCTCGTCTGAATTCCCCACATTTCTGTCCTCTGTAGCATTCACAGCCTCTGAGTCTGTGGGTCCCAAAAGTCTAAGTGAAAGCTAAAGTATTCTGCCTCTTTAATTCTTTTAAAATAAAAGTTCCTCATTGAATGAGAGATGGATTTAAAGCAATCTGATTGTATAATACTTCTTTTCACATGGAAGTGCACACACACACACACACACACACACATACATACACAATCTTGACCTGTTCATTTTTAATCTTTTCTCGTCTTTGTCTCAGTGATTTGCGGCATGTGTGAAGATATTCCCAAAGTGTTATTAATGACTTAGAAAGTGGGAAGTGTGCTGTCAAAACCAAGTTTAGCTAGTCTGGTGGCAGGCAGTACCTAGAGGCAGAGTGAACTTGGAGTTTAAATTACAAAGAACTATTGATCCTGACAGTAAAGCATGCCTGAAAGTGAAATTGACATAGAATGAATCTGACATTGAAATATTATCTTAAATCTTGAAAAGTATGATAGAGAATTCAATTATATAACCAAAGAGAATTGGAAAAAAATGAATAAATTGTTAGTGCTTTCTTTTAAACAAGTATTTTCCTCTCTAGGTCAAACTCGTTTTTCACATAATTAGTTCTCCTTGTTTCTCACTTCTTCACTTAATTTCAGTAACGATTTAACTTAATAATTATAGTGTCTTGAATTCATATTAAAACCAAACAAATCAAAAAAGCTGTAGAAGTAATTTGAGTCTGGGTTGTAAAAAAGAACTGTAGCCCAGGACTTGGAATTAATTAATATGACACCTTAATTAACAGTAGACCTCTGGGTTGGAGTCCAGGCCAAGCAACAGAGAACCATGAGCCAAAGGCAGGCCATTTCATCTCTGCCTTTAGGTGTGTAATTTGTGAAACATGAGCAGGATAATTCCTATTCCACTGTAGTTGTTCTGAAACATAAAAATGGTATTTGGGTGACTCAGTTATACATAAGAAGATGAATAAAATTCACTGCGATAAGTATCTGAATGAAACTGCTCCATAGGTTATGGGATCGAATAAGTCTATAAAGTCATGAGGAGAAATGTTTGCAGTTGTATTTCATAGATGTAGGCTAATGCTCAGAAGGGTTGTTACTTTACCTAGATACCAAGCAGGAGTTAAAATTCATGTCTTTGGAATCTTGGCCTGCTGTTAATCTTAATTCAACCACTTCTAGGTACGTTTACAATCTATTCTTGGAAGACGATCACATGCATCCTAGTAGGATCTATTTTCTCACCATTTTTATTTCCAAAGGCCTAGCTACACAACTAATGACCTATTTATTCATCAGATATTTTAGGAGTAGCTCCTATGTGCTAGGCACTGTTCTGTCAGCAGCGAGCAGTAGAACAAAAATCTCTACTCCAGGTGGTTTGTATTGTGGTTGAACTGATCCATTCAGTCGTGAGTGCTATTACATCCTAGACACAGTCTAAGAGCTAAAGACATAAAAGTCCTTGTCCTGACATTGTAGGAAAGGAAATAGACTAGGAAAGGATGAATGAAGACAGGGAAGGTTAAGAACTCTGCAGGCTCAGGCAGGGTGAGGAGCAATGAGATTAGTTCAGCCCTAAAGCATCCCAGAGATGGTGACAAATAAACGCGGTTTTGGAATATGAGAATGGTTACATCTCTGAAACCAATGTGAAAGCTTCCACCTCGAGATGAGATCCCCTATCTTTGAATAATTGCTATCCTTGGTTTAATACCTAGAAAATGGCATACCTACTCGGTTATTAAACCATGTGTTTTTTTGAAATAATTGCACTTCTAAATGAAAAGGAAATCATTGCACTTTTACAGCATGCAGTTTTTCAGTGTATTCAGAAATCATGTCAATTTTATGCATGATTATTATGGGCTGGGACCTTCATAATAGAATCAATGCTTTATAAGAAGACAAAAGGATCTCTCTAATAGAATACAGATGCACCAGGAAAAGACCACTCGAACACACAATGAAAAGCAGGGGTTCAACAGAAACTAAGTGTTCCACACCTTAATCTTGGATTTCCCAGCCTCCCAAACCATGAGAATGTCTATTGTTTAAGCCACCCAGTCTATGATATTTTATTATCACAGCTTGAAAGGACTAAGACAATGGCATACTTTTCTTGTAGGATTCTGTGATAATGCATGTGAAATTGTACATTAGCAGGCAAAGGTAATGGGGCCAGAAAGTAGATTGTATGTATTTAAATAAATATAATGGTTGTCAATGAGAAACTTATTTTCATAAATAGTGAAAACATTTATTCATCCAATCTAATGATTTCTGCTTATTCTTGCTATAATATAACAAATTAGAACCATCTCTAAGGCGATTTATAGCTGGTCCTTTAAAACGATCGACGTAAGAATTAAATTTTAAAATCAGCTAAATACATATAATATCGCTCAAAGTGCCCTGAATGTACTCTAAAGAACTAAGTATTAACAACACCTAAATTTATGATTAAGTCTGGAGCAAACTTGTGTTATTTTGATTTTGTTAAAGACCTATTAACTTTGAGCTTTAAGTACAGCGTTCTAGAGTACCTAGAATTTTTGGTACATTTTTGTACAGTAATCCTTTGTAAGTCTGCCTATTCAAGTTTATGTGGGTTTATCTGCCTGGTCTAATTTATTTTATTAATCCATTTCTCAAAGTTTTCCGTATATCTCTTAATTCTTGCCCTGTCATCCTGGTACAAAGTAGCATGCAGTAGTCATTTGAGGAAATATAATATCTACTATAGTAAAGAAGCACATTGCTTTATCTATTTATTTTGTGTGTAAATTTTGTTTTTATGCATTTAATGTATTTATCTATCATCCCCTGAGCAGAGTAGCCTTGCCCAGTTTTAAATATCTTAGAAAAAATTGATGAACAACTGCAAGAGACAGATATGCCATATTCAGGCATATTCAAAGGGAATATTTAGGAACATTTGGTGACGTATACTATGTGCTCTTTGTGCTAGAGATGAAATAAAAAGACATAATGCAAAGAGACTTGTTCAGTTGGACTGAGACTGAAGAGATATTGGCAGGACATGTTAAGGAAGAACTTCCTTCTCTCATCTCTATGTCACATGCCTAACTAAACGTTTATTATATGCTCAGGAAAAAATGTATGGACTCATTTACTTAGCAAATACTTCTTATCTATCCATTCATTCTGCTGGAAACCGAGCACACACAGATTAATATGACACATTTCCTACCTAAGAGAGCTTACAGCACTGAGAATAATCCTTTTGCTTAAAAAAAAGTATAGGACTCAGGTAAAAATGAAAATTTTTTTTTTCTTTAACTAAAATGAGAACTGCATTGGTCATGCAGTAGTTGAATGAATACTCTTTGCTGAATAAGCAAGAGCAGGAACAGTGTTTCTTGGTCACATTCTGGTCCTAGTTTAACACAATCCAGCACAGAGTAATCAGATACTCCATGCTTATGAAACAAATTCATAGATTGATTCATTTGTTCTGTGACTAACCCTCATGAAATAAAACTTCTCAGAACTACTATAATCCACTTATACAGGGGTGGCATTATTTTACATGTGCTAGTCTCTTTTCATTGATTAGACTTACAGATTTAATCATATAATTCCCTTGAGGAGATCTGGAACGGTGCTTCTGAACTCAAAGCATGAAGCATAGGGCACAGCTATGAGAGACACTCAACTATTGAATGACTGGACAAGGGGAAGTTGACCTGTGCTCAGCCATAGTGATGTCTCTAATCTCTTCCGATAGAGGAACACTTCCCAAGTAGTTCTCCCATAAGATTCCTCCTCCTTAAGGTACTTCTCTGGTGAGAGTATCTAAAAGCTCTCTTCTGCCTCTGCATTCACACCCTCTGTTAAACTGACAGGCAACGACTATGGAATTCCAAAGGGTAGCACTGTCATTACAGTTATCTGGTTGCTCCAGTTTCCCTCCCAGCATCTCACCATGCAGTTTCATGGTATGGAATGATGTGAGGCAAAGACGGAAAATTCACACTCTGAAGCTCAACGTGCCATGTTTTTAACCAACTCATTTTAAACCTGAATCAATGCCAATGGCCCAGGCAATCTAGAGTATGATTTTTTACATACCAAGTGGGATTAAATTTTGGCTCTTTCTTTACTTGATTAGGATAATGCATTTGGAAACACAAACTCAAAATCATCTATTATTCCACATAGAGAGTTTCCATTCATACTTTAAAGAGCAAGTTAGGTTAAATGACACTTTCTTCTCCAAATGATGGTGAAAAGACTGGGTCCTCAAATGGATGTAAAATGGATACATAGCAAGATGACTCAAGCAACAGATATTTCAAAACTAATTTTTAAGACGTACCTCTTTTCTCTCATGGTAGTACCTATATATACTCTATTCTTGATTTTTTTTGGGGGGGAATCATAATCTTTAGCAAAGCAATAGCTCTAAACAAAGCAATTCAGAGGAATAGCAACTGAAAAACATGATAAGAAATCAAGCAAATTCTTTTTTTATTAACATTATAGCATATCATTGGATAGATGTAGGAGAAAATAATTTTCATGAATCCTATATATTTCAGATTCCTTGCATGTTACAATTTATTGCTGAGTGCTACAGCATCAGGCTTTATTCTAATGAAATATAATCCTCATATGGCTATACAAAATGGCTGAGAAAGCTTTATATTTTACATGAATACATGTACAAATCCAATTAAATGCTAGGAAACAACTTTATAAATTACTTTTTAAAGTACAATCTATGCAACTTAGTGGTTCTGAAAAAACATAATTAAATAGTTTATTTAAAATTTTTGCAAGTTATTTTGTTTTCCATTATGGGTAATATTTAATTATTTTGTAGGTAAATTGACACATTATTTTCACTATTTATGTTCTATTCAATTTCTTTTTACTGCTATTTCATTTTATCTTGAATTTTACATCTATTCACATAGGTTTCAGGGTATACATTTCAGAGGCTTAAAAAGGGCTATAGGTCCAGGAAAATATGAAGACAGATGATTTAAGAAAGAAAGTTTAAAAAATGGTTAAAATGATTAAGACAGAAGTGTTAAAATAATACGTAGAGGAAATTGTACATTACAAAATATTTTAGCACTGTATGTAATGCGTATAAATTCTTGGATTATTTGGAGGACCTTCCGTCAGTTTTCTTCCAGGGACTTCATTCGAGTGTCAATTATTTTGCACAGAAAGATTCTTTAGGTCTAGCCAACCACAGGAAGTGTTAAAGATTGGTTGTAACATATATAATATCAGATGGTATTTGCTGCAGTTAAAGTAGAGCAAAAAATAAAATTGGGAGCATTCATGAAAAGTAACTTCCTAGAGAGCTGGAGAGACTTTGTGTCTCCTTTAGAAAAGAATCAGGAATGGAAATGAAAACAAAACCAAATAAATAGCATCTTGAATTTCTTCGAAATACATAGCATGCGTGTTCCAACAATCCACTTGCTATAAATTTGAATTAATGAAATATAGCAATTTCTGGGATTTTTAATGATTTTTGTATAAAACATGAGCTTAATATAATTCTCTTCAATGAGGAATGAGGTCAAAATTAAAATTCAGAGCTCCATAAAACTTTCATTGCTCTTACCTGCTGTTTCTTACCATTTTTGGTTACTTAACATAAATTTGAAGACTTAGGTGTGAGCCACTCCAAGAAAGTATCAAGTACAATTTCTAGGTTTTGTAAGAGAAGCAATGGTTTAGATAAATGACAATATTCAATTAAGTACATGATAATTGGATGCTTATCATATTCAAAGACTAACAGATATATGCCATAAATCATAATACAAGTCACGCATTTAATGTATTTTGTAAGCATTATTTTTGGTAGGTTTTAAAATATATGAATTATATTACAATGAAAATCAATTTAGGAGAATTTAAATTCAACTAATGCATTTAAAGCCGAATAAATATCATTAATTTTTAATTTTAAATATTCATAATGTATAAAAAGATAAAATGAAAATGATTCTATATAGATGAAAATAAGAGCTAAACCTTCCAAAGACAGAAAACTGAAGAGGATTCATTTCCATAGGTATTGCAGCAGATCCAAGAATTCTCTGTCTATAAACTGTGATCAAATTCAAAAACATGGAATCGAAAGAAAAGAATCTTGGTATAATAATTTTTAATTTTCTTAAATTCTTACATTAGAATTAGAAATTGCTAGTCCATTCTATGCTAAAAATCAATAAAACATAACTATATACATGTTTAGTTATATTTAAGTTTTATTATTATTTTGGTGATAATTGACATCTATTCATTTATTTAAAGAACTGTCTCTTAGACATACAGAATCTTCATCTGTAAATCAACAAAGTTCAAACAAATGATGCCCTTGACCTCATTAAATATACATTCATTAAATATAAAATATTTAATGTAAAAATAGTTGTCATTTGTTGAGTACTTACAATACAACAGATAATTTCTAAGAGTCTTACAGATATTTAAAAAGCATTAACATTTGTTAATCAAGCTTGACTAGACAAAAAGCATAAAAGAAAAATAAGAAAAATCTGTTTTGTGAATTTATGAAAATTTTGTTCATTTATAATTTTATGTAAATAGATATATCATAAAAATAATATTTTATTACTTCCTTAATTATCAACTAATTCCATTTCCCAGACACCAACTTGCTTTTCCAACAACTACTATTTTCTATTGTGATCTTTTCCCTTTCCCATTCCTTTTCAATCACCAAATTTTATAACCTGATCCTGTGGCTGAATCTATCTTGGTCTAATTTCCTGCTGGTATTCTCCTCAGGGTAGTCCAAATATGGAACATTTCAGAGAGGTGGCTGAACAGTAGAAAGTAGCTTCAGGAGTTTTCTACCTATTTTTTTGCATTGTAATGCAAATTAGAAAACAAAATAGGTTAGGCCTCCAAAATGCGTATTTAAAATAAAATGATACTTTACTGATTGCACTGAGTTGCATATTAGGCTTTTGCATGTTGTGATATTTATTATATAATCTATTATAATATAAAAGTAAACTATATTCTTCCAGAGTGTCCTAAGTATGCAAGTCACTGGTCTTATTTACCCATGTATTTATTAAGAAAAAACAATTATAACTCAATTCCTCCATTGATTTAGTTGACATAGAAAGTTTAGTAATGAATAAGATTTCTTTGTTAACAGTGACGCTTTATTTCATTTTACTAATGCAGATATGGTGCTGCTCATAAATTATTCAATAAAGTACTAAAAGCTTCTCAAGATTTTACTCTGTATAATGCCTTTGGTAGATGGATTTTTTCTTAGATGTACTAATTACATAAACTTTCAATTTTGAGTATAGAAAATCTTTATAAGAATATTTTAAAGATACTTAACAATTTTTAAAATTTCACTAAAAAATACCTCATGAATTTTTTTTTTAAGATTATGTACCCATTTTCAGATAAATGCTTCTTTAACAAACCAACTTAAAATAAATGATTTCTATGCTGTTTAGTAAACAAGCCACCAATTAGATCAAAGGTTTTTTTAAATGGCAATTATATTTAGTGGTGTACTTAGAGGATTTTAAAGACATATAAAGACTTCAAGATGTAAATAACAAATTGTATTGGTTGTTCTCCTCATTTTTCCTTTTTAAACTATAAAATGTTTAATCTAATTATCAGCTTTTCTGTGAAGTTTTATAATGGTTATTTCAATGGAAACATAGATGGATTTTCTGACAGATCTCCACAGTCATTAATATATGACTTTTTTCCTAAAATTTAACTGCAAATAAGGTCAAGTTATACTTAAGATATTAACATCTTTGTATTTTCAAGAGTCAATGCATTCTAATACAATCAATCAACTTAGATTTTTAGTTTGTTGGCATCTATGCTAAACAATAATAGAAAAGTTACTTTGTTTAATTAGGTGTGGTACAATTCTTTAAGGACAAAAATCCTGAGGAATTGGCAAGGTATTCAAATTGCTTCTTGAAAAATCATACAGGCATTCTTTATTCTATTAAGAGATCCATGATGAAGTAGAGACACCAAAGTAATCGGGAATTAGCAATACGGAGCAATCTCTTAAATACCTATATTGAAATAATTGAAATTGCAGACATACTAGCATAACTTTTATACATCAAAAGATTCCAGACTGAATCATTAAAAGACATTTAATTTAAAGGCACTTGGATCAAATACTATAATACAGCTATCTGAATACTTGGAATATACAATGGAACTGAGTGATCAAAATAAATGAAATCCTGTCATTTGCAACCACATCAATGGACCTAGAGAGAATTATGCTTTGTGAGATAAGTCAGAAAGAGAAAGACAAACATCATATGATTTCACTTATATGTGATATAAAGAGAAACCAAGCAAACAAACCAAAACAACAAAAAAAGATTTTTAGTTTGTAAAAATCAAATTAGTCATTACAAAAAGGGAAACGGAGAAGGGAGCAGGCAAATTGGACAAGAGGGACCTATTATATGATGAATGCAGAACTGGGCTGTTAGTAGTGAATTTAATGTGTTATATGTAGATGCTATTTACAAAGAAGCACACCTTAATTATATAATATTGTGATGCAATGTTCCTTCAATAATATCAATTGATTAAAATTGAAAAAAAAAATCCCCCCCCAAAACAAGAATAGACTTTTTCAATAAAAGATGACCTTTTCAACCCAACTGAAAAAAATGTAGAGAGGGATTCTTGAGAAGTCTAGTTAGTTTTTGTGACATTTAGGAAATTTGGTTTTTCCTTTTAGATTTGCCTAAACATGTGAGCATCTTTTACATCTACCCTAATCCAGCAAACTTCTAGTGAAGGCAATCTCCCTAAACCAAACAATCTTAAATTAATCTCTGTCATTTGGGGAGGTAAGCAGGGCAGAATTTACCAATGTGCAATTTTCCCTAAACTGAGATACATTCTCCCCTCAACAGTAAAGCCATGATAGATTTCTCCTTGACCTTGTTACACACGCGCAATACAGAAAATTGAACTGGGATATTTGGAAGTTGATGTCTAAATAGAGTAGACAAAAATTTAATGCTTTGAAATACTCAATTGAATGGGAATTAACAATTTTTGAATGTGCAAATGTCTGGCTTCTAGTAAGTCCTTTGAAGCTTATTATGAGACATGTATCTTATACTCATTTTCATGTGAAGCTTGTCATATGGGTATAACAGTGTAATAGCTTTATATAGCTTTATTAACTCTAATAGCATATGACTGTTTTCTGATACAGAATGCTGGTTTACCTTGCATGTTAAGAAAGCACAAATAAAAAAATGTATTTATTTTATTTCTACAAGAACAATTTTGTAGGTTGAAAGTAGACAATCAGAAGTCTAAGTTGTCAGAACACTAGAAATCACCTATCACAAATATGAATGGCATTTACAGTATTTCAGTTATTGAGATACTTTATCTCAATGACATAAGGCATTAACATAATAATAATAGTAATAAACACAAGTAAATTTTTCTATGTGTTAAGCATAGTTCTAAGTGCTTGGCACATCCTAAATCACTGACTCTCGCCCGAATCTCTTGTGGCAGCTTTTGAAAAATATTTATTTATTTTTATATATTTATATTATTTATTATCACTTATTTATTGTTTGTTGCCATTGTTTTATGTATGAGGAAAATAGACAGATTTACTCAGATTTATAAAGCTAGGAATTGACAAAGTCAACATTAAATCCAGGCAATAGAACTTCAGAACTTGTGTCATTAATCACAATTTATTTGCAAATGGAGTCAAAGTATTTATTATGTCTAAGGAGAAGAATATTATACAAAGTAGTTGATGTGTTCTCTGCAAAACTTTTATTGCAATAGATAATAAAGAAGACTAAGGAACTGCTTCAGAGTTTATGACTAAGAGACAGAGTGACTGCAGTGGGGTCTTCAAAGCAATTATGAAGCAGGGAAAACTCACTATAAATAATATGGTTGGTGTAATTAGGGAAATTTAAATGAAACTTATAAATTGATACCATTGCATCAATGTTAAGCTATCTGATTTTTATAATTACTTAGATGGGCATCTTTTCTCTTTAATAAATGGCATTAAAGTATTTAAGATTTAGGAAGAAGATTGTCCTCAGCTACAGCCCCTCCCACATAAACACAGAGAGGGGTAGAATGGGATAGTAAATGATAAAGCGTAAGTGGCAAAATCTTAACTATTTGTGAAGCTGACGAAGAGGTATATGGTAGTTCAAAGCACTATTCTTTTAACTTTTCGCTATAAATTGAGCTATATAGTGTTTATGGATAAGGTCCTTCACATGGAGAAGGGGCTAGAAATAATTTATGTAGGACTTTAGTAAACTGCAACACATTTTTACATGGTAGGCAATCAAGATGAATTTGTGTCTTAGGTTGGGAAGTGGAATGAAAAGTAATTAGCCAAAAGAAGAGATGTTCATGATATATTGTCCTTTAAGAAAGGTTGTGCAAAGAAATTCTCCTAAAATTTGATTTTAATCAAAATCAAGTATTAGTAACTATTTTATAGTAGTGATATTATATCAGGTATCCTTGTTTAGGAAATATGCAGAATGCTTGTGATAATTGCAATTAGCTCATGTCTCAAAGATCAAGAAATAACATTATTTACATTTAACTATGGAAATGTGTTTAATAAAATATCTTTACACCAGAAAGTCACCACATATGGAGATTACCTTATGACAATGACTTTTACTGTTTTTCACTCTTTGAATTCCAGTTCACAGCACCTGTACACACTGGCAGTTTGGCAAGAACATTTGACTTGACAGGACAAGGTTCAATCCAAGCACGGCCATCAAGAAAGCTTTGTTTCTGTGGAGACTGTATTCACTGTTTGAGTTTCCATGATATACATCATCTATGACTGAGGTAATAATGATCTACTTTCTGTACTATTGAAAAAATCAAGATAGATAATCATAAAACATTCAGCATATATTAAAGACATAATATTTATGTAGTTAAATACTTAAGTATATTTTAATGATAATTAGAAAAAGGAAGAGTTTGGAAAGGAGTGGAGAAAATAGCCACTATATCATGGTTTTGCTGAAGGTTGTCCCTGTGTGATTATTCATAATAATATTTAAGTGAAAGTACATTTTTCATGGTAAAGTTGATACCGGAGTACATTTTGAAAGACCTAGAAAAAGACATAAGCTTCCTTATAACAGCATAGGAACAATGAAAAATATAGAATGCCAGTGGTCATAAGAAAATATTATATTGAAATTAATGAAACATAGGAAGGTTTTTCTTTGAGATCTTGTAGACATATTTGCTCTGGCTTCCAAATAAGAAATCACTGGACATAGTTAAAATTTTTGATAGTCTGAATACTAGTGGTGATTTTCACATCACTTGATTTTTTTTATTTCTGTTTTCTTTTACAAGTTGTGTATGCACATAGAACTTACAGGTGATAACTATTTTTCAAATGAAGTTCATATTCAGGACTCAAAATTACACACAGATGCTATTGATCACACCTAAATTCTACTCTCTCTTTTGTTAAAAGAACTCATATTTTGTCACACAGCTCAAGGCTGAAGGGATGAATTTTGCTCGATTCATAGCAGAATTTCTCAAACTTGGATATTGATATGTTAAACTAGAATTTTTTTTTATTGTGGAGGGGTGCCCTGTGTGTCATAGGACATTTAACAGCATTAATGGCCTCTATTCACTAGATTCCAGTAGCAGCCAGCCTCCAACTATGTAGAGCTTCGCACATTACCAAGTGGCCACTTAAGAGGCATGTGAAAAGAAATCATCCCCAGTGGAGAACCAGTGTTTAAAACAATTATAGAAGCTCTATTCCCACATGAGAGAATTTATTCTAGAAACTTCTATTTTACCGTTGCTGACTAGATGCAAGGAAATATCTTCTGGGGCTTCTAGGGAAATTTCAGAAGATAAGTAAAGAGAAATGCTTTCCTTCCTCTCTATTTCCTTCCTTCGTGGAACATTGTCATGTGAATATTTAGGATTGGGGCAATGGAAGTCATCATGAAGTTCTGAATGAAAGAACAAAGTAATCTTAGAAATGTCAACTTCAAGCCTAGTCTTCACTGAACTGCTGTTCTGTCTCTGGAATACCACCCACGATACTGATCTTTTTCTCTAACACTCCAGTTCCCTTCCTTCTGGAAAGATAGTATTGCACTTTCTCTACCCTGCACTCCTGGATGTTAGTTTCTCTTAAATGACTTGCTTTATTCAGTGCAATGTCAGCCATCTTGGTGCAGAAGTCTTGGCATGCTTTCCTGCCGTGTTGATATAGAATCTCTGTTTAATGAACCTTCATCCCAACCCCCATCCTTCTATGACAATCATACCCACAAATCTTCATGTAATATGTTGCCTGTGCATATATAAACCTATGGGGTTCGAAGCCAGAGTTCCTAGGGTTGTTTGTTACAGCAGTATCACTAAACTTTATCAAACTGATTTACCTACTTCTAAATTGCTTACCAAAGAAATACACATCCATATTTTTAAGGTTTTTTGAATGTTTACATATTTTAGGATTCTAACAGAATTCTAAATAATGCAATAGATTTGTTGATTTTTTTAAAATTTTCCAAATAAATAGAAGTGACACACTCAAAATGATATCAAAAGTTCATGTCTAAATAATGAATACAGCAGTTCCACACATAGGTGTTCATTTTCAATGTCCTATAAACACTTTTCCATTGTTTATGTATACATTCAGAAATACATACACACACACACACACACACACACACACACACAAACATTTCTTCATACCTGCTGGAAAAGAAGCATGTGACCATGTGCAATAATTTAGGGAGAGCTGTTTCTCTCCAGTGCACAGATAGTTGGCATTGCAACTGGATTTCTCACATCCTTTCTGAGCTCTTATATGCCTATTTAAATTGGGACTTGAGCATAAGTCATTTGAATGCATATACAATTCAATTATTGTAAATGTAAATGCATAAACTCTCTAGTGGTTATTTGTAGACCTAATGGAACTAAATCATTTATCTATTTATCTGATCAGCAATTATTTATTGAATGCCTACTATGTAGTAGGCATTGTAGTAGAGTATTTTCATATACATTACTGTCCAGTTAGTCTAGTTTTAAGCGTTGACTTCCTCCCACAAGAAGTTAGCATATTCTCTGGAGGTCAGGATGGCTAGTCCTATATCTCAGTGCTGCTATACTATGTGTTTACTGATGGAACATTAGCACCAGAAGGTGTGATATTAACAAAAACAATAAAAACAATAAAAATAAACGTCATCACCAGAAACTGGACTTAAACCTACCTGTTCTGAAATCATAACTCTATACCTTTTAAGTAAATTACCTAACCTTTCCGAATAATAATCTCTTCATCTTTAGAATGTATGTGACAATTGAATAATGTGATTTATCTAAAATGTGCAGTCCAAAGTCCTAGAACTAAAAAGGAGCTTAATCAACATCCTCTTTACCTGTAGATTTTGAAAATCATTTTCAACTTTCTAGTAGTTTTCACTCTTTCCTTAGGGAAAAAAAATTCTTATTAAAAGTTCATGGTATGGTATAAATCCATACTTTCATGCTCTAACACTGAAAAAAATTGATAAAGTCAAAACCACTGTCAGATCTGTAAAAAGCCTAGAGGAATCATAAATTGAATGGATGTAGACTTCTTATATTTTTGTGTTTATTTTTATAGTTTTCTTACAATCAGTTATCTAGCTTCTTTTCTTTGAAACATTAATATGAATGAAGTATGTATGATGTTAAGCAAAAACAGAAAAACTTGAAACTGTCATTTCTTCAAAAAATCATTGTTCAATGTTGAAAAATATATGTTTCAGTACATTAGTATGCATGTTATTGGCTATTGTAAGAATTATATGAGATTGTACATGCAGTGTAGCATGATCCTCAGCACAAGATAGAGACTAAATAAATGATAGCTTATCATTGTTATTCTTGGTATTAACAACTTAAATTGAGAACCAAAGAAAACCAGAGAAAATATTTTTGTAAAAATATAAAAGGAAGAGTATAAATATGGAAGCAATCTAAATTAGTGTGTCAGGTAACACATGTATCAAGTCTAGCAATGCCCTTATATTTATTTATTTAAAATAGAGACAAATACCCCTAAACTTCTCTCTATAAACATTGGAAGGAGGGAAAGGGAGACTCTATAAGATGAGAGACTATTTAGTAAAGGCAACAACTGTGTAGATACAAAGGTAAAAACAGTTCTCTTGATAGCAATTCATCTTATCGTAACTAAATCACTTATAAGAACTCTGTTTGCATTTCACAAGACGAAAGCCAAAGTTGATTAAGATTTAAAGTCTTAAATATCACTGGGTTTAATATATGTAAACCCAGTGTTCCTGGCTTGCAGTCTTATCAAATGAATAGACATAATGGCAGGCTGTGGCATGATAAAAGCAGGATAGTACTTACATATTCACAGAGATGAGTTCACTGATAACAAAAAAATGTGTATGGGTGCCTGTTAGTAAAATACACAAAATAATCTGTCATTAAAAAACATAAACTCAGTTCTTCCCAGAAAAAAGTAGCAAACTTCGTGTTTACTTCCAAACTAACATGCATCTAATGTTTTATTATATTCAACTTAATTAAAATTACAATTTGGCATTGAATTTTCTTTATATCTTTGGCATGTCTTTTCTTGCACACCTAAATGACTCACATACTAGTATAATGTTTTACTGTGAAGGGGTGTTCTTTGAATATTTTGACATTTATTCTACAGAGAGAGAGAGAAACCTAAAGCGGACAAATATTAAAACATACTTTCATTCCAATTTGATGAAGTATGCAGTCTTGTGATAAAATTTTTTTAAAAAATGAATGATTGAATGTGTCTAACTTATCCTTTTTGTTTTCAGATTGGTACTTACTCTTCCTGCTACCTTTTATTATGACACTCAGAATAAGATGTCAATCTTTGTTCCACTGACTTAAAAAAAAAAACAATGATTTATGCTGTGCTTTTAATTTTACTGAAGTGTTAGGAGTATTAGTGATAACACAATTTGATAGCACACAATGTGCTGTAGCCCTACCTTGAGCAAATAATTCACCATGGAATGTTCTCCCACCTTAAATTCTTCATCTCCGAATAAACTGAGTACAAAACTTCATTATTTCCTTGCCATGAAGAATACATTTCTTCAAGCATTTTTTTCTGACTTATTCTTAAAATAATTTTAATATGGCCAACAGGTACTTGAAAATGTTTTACCCTTCTTGTCATTAGGGAAATGCAAATCAAAGCAACAGTAAGATATCACCTCATATCTGTGAGAATGACTATTTTCTAAAGGACTGGAAACAACATGTTAGAGATAATGTGGAGAGAAGGGAACTCTAATACACCATTGGAGGGAGTGAAAAGTGGTGTAACCGTTATGGAAAGAAGTATGGCAATGCCTCAGAAATTAAGAATGAAACTCCCATATGTTCTAGTTATTTCTTTGTTGGGCATTTACCCCAAACACAAAATACAAATTCTCAGAGATATTTAAATATATTATGATGCGTACCTTAAATGAAAATGTTATAATGCAGTGATCCTTCAATTAAATTAATTAATAGCAAAAAAAATTTAGAAAAACTGTTTCTAGTCTCCATATTTTGAATCAATATTTATAATTTCAACATAAGTTTATACGGTCTTGATGGATGTTATTTCTTATGTATTATATCTTGACATGCTTTACATATTTTCATCAAATTATTAGAACTGAATAATTTTTTCACATTTGAGAAAAAAAATCTATATTACTAATTTTTAATACAAGTCGTCCTTGTCTAACCAATGATGCAGAACAGAATTAATTTCTATGAAGATGTATGATTCCTTTAAAACACACACACATATGCTAATATGCCAACTAAGTGATTATTTCTGAATTGTAGCTCTAAAAGATGGACTACAGATTATATGGATGGATATTCAGATGATAGATAACCAGACAGATAGATAGACAGATGGATGGGTGAATAGATAGAGGAGCAGTGTAGAGATAAAAAATAGGGAGGGAAGGAGAGGCACACACAAAGGTATTAAATCACATATAGTTCACTGGGTAAAAGAAAATAAAAATGCAAACTGCCTTTGATCTTTCCTTCTATGCATTTCCAGATTCTTTTTTGGGTTTACTGTATTGACCTGGGGTACTGCACTAAGGTAAGATTCAAGATGCGTGGCAAGTGTGCTAACTGGGAAACTGACATTTACATAAGAGGTGAGAAAGGAGAACTAGCAGAACGCAAGGTACGTTCTCAGTGGGATTGATTTTAGGAAAGTAAATATAGAAGTAGAGATTGCAGAGACAGATTCTCTTTACATCTATTGAGGTACCACAGAAAGCCTTCATGAACCTTCAGAGGCATACAGGCTCATCAGAATACCTGTTGCTGAGAAGTCCTGCTGAGCTGCTCCTTGTCTCTCTCTGGCCACACTGGCCATTCTTCGGGCGTTCAAACATTCCTAGAATTTGTCCTTTGGGCCTGAGTACACTACCATTGCCTATGTGGAGGTGTGTGCTTTCATTTCCCTCTACATCTGGCTCACTGTCTCCCAAAGCATTGGGTAAATGACAAGTCCTTGGACATGCAATATCCATATCAATAACTCACCCTCACTAACTCATGTATACAATCTCTAGGAATTTCATGTGTTTCTTTCATAACATTTATATTTGCGTTTATGTTTTCTTTTACTGCTATGTGATCTCACACACTAACACCCTTGCAGACAAGAATCCTGTCTACCTTTCCACCAGGGCAACCTCCAGGTCTAAGTATCTGGACAGGTAAGATAAATCGATCAATGAGAAGCCCTCCAAGCATAAATAAAAGTGCAAAAGAACATCAGGAATTAACTATCTTTTTTGGCTGGACATAACAAGCTCCACTGCTCTTGCCACATTTTCACTGCATAAGACAATTAATTCTTTACTGTACACTGATATTGAAATAAAGTCCAGAATCCTACTAGGTAAATTTGAATACATAAAAAAATTCCATACAATTATATATAAGATCAAACTTTAACTACTACAGAAGATTTACTACCCATAAATATTCAGATTTAATCTCTTCAAAATACTGCAAGTATTTGATTACCAGGCAGCAAAACATAGAGGCAAAGAATAAAACCTTATCTTTTAAACAACAGCAATCAAAAAGACTACATAGTACATTTCTTTATTCAATTCTTGTTTCTTGGTTCATAACTGTCTTTTACTGACCCAGATGATCCTATTTCTTTTAACTTCATTGTAAAATTTGAGTAAATTAATATTGTTACACAGAAATGAAGCTTTTAGTCAGGGCATTAGCCAAAAACAAAAACAAAAACAAAACAGAATGGACTGAAATAATAAGAAAAAAACAAAAAAGATAAAACCTGTCAAATATAACTAAAAGTCACTAGAACGTGTTTAATATCTATATCTAGAAAAATTAAAGATATTCTAGTGCATTAAGCATTTTAAGTGGAAATCTAATTATACACAACACAATTAAAATAATTATAGAAGTGAAACATTGGGGGAAAAGAAAAAATTAGAAAATTACTGATATGATTTTAAGGAAATTCACCAATATTATGGAAGAAATTACTGCATTACTGATAGTCATAAAATGGCATTAAAATGAAAAGCTAATTTATAATGGGAGCAACTTTATTATGCCAGTTATAGCAATTTCATGGTGTAGAGATTTTCATTATTTCCTATAAATATGGAAAATTTGACAATATATTTAATGATTTCAACTCAGCATTTATATATTTTGGATTTTTCATGTTAACACAAATTAAACTCTTTTTAATGTATAAAAATACATTGACCTATTCTTTGACATAGTTGTCTTTCCAAACTTCCTCTGTTTGATTTAAGTCAAATTCTTCTCTGAGAATCTATAAAAGTCTATACCTGACACAACATAGACACAGGATGTTTCCTGAATGTATGAGTGATACAAGGAAGTTTCAAAAGATTTTTATTGACCAAATAAGCAATATCTATCTCTTGGATGTATTTTTAATCCTGATATACTACATCAGTAAGACTTCCAAATAGCTAGAATTCACCCTTCTTATTTAAAGTTATTTTATTTCCAAATGACTTCAGAACTCCTTCCCACTACCAAATTAGCTTTTGTGAAAATGAAACATCTAAAATTTTCTGAGCAATGATGAAACTCTTCAGGCTATAAAAATTTAGTTCACAGTAAACAATAAACAATAATTCTGACACAATGTAATACCTGTTTCAAATGAATGATATTTCTTGATGCTTAGACACCTTTTTAGGCATGATTTTATTGGTTATAGCAAGATTTTCTATGAGAATGTTGCCACAAGGCTGATTTAATGAAGTCCTATAAAGGTTTAATGTGTACATATTTCTTTTCCTGAGCATCAGAAATACAGAATTTAATCCCATAAATGAATAACTTTATTAGAGTTTATAGCATCTATATCATGTATTTTGTAAATTTTTGGATGAATTTAAAGCATTATAAAATGAAAACTACTCCAAGAATCAGCAAGCTTAGATTAAACACTGTGTTAACCTACATCATTTCTTTTTCATCTTAAAGTTTTCTCATCTCAATAATGGTCATCATATTGACAATAGCTACCATTTAGAGGTGTGACCGATATTAACTAAATGTGATTCTCCAAATTTCATGTTGAAAGCCCAACCCCTAATGTAATGGAATTTGAAGCTGGGACCTTTGGAAGGCAATTAGTTCAGATGAGGTCATGAGGGTGGATCCCCATGAATGGATTAGTTGCTCCCTGTCTCTTCATGTGATGATACAATAAGAAGGCATCTATTTGTAAGCCAAGAAAACTCTCTCACCAGATAGCGACTCTGACAACACTTGATCTTGGCTCTCCTGACCTCTAGAAATGTGAGAACTAAATATTATGTCACACAGTATATGGTATTTTATTATATTAACCTGAATTAAGATATTAAGAAGATAAAATAATACAAACCTTTTTATGAATCACAAATAATTGTGTGAGTGAAGTAATGGTTGTGAAAATAATGATAGTTCATTTATCTTGGAATTAACCATGTGCCCGGCATTGTGTTAATCACTTTTTACATGTTAACTTTTACCATATTAACTTGCTACATATTAACCCCACTAATCTCAAAAACCCACTGGAGCCCACATAATCAAACTCATTTTACAGACATGAAAATGAAAACTAAGAGAAGTCATGTAATTTGGCCAAGTACCTACACATAGTGAAATGTAGAGCTGAGACATATATGTATAAATATTAATCATAAGTTTCTTCTACTACTTCATATTCACTGGTTTGTGTTATAGATCTTCTATTTAAGCTTTGCAGTTTTGAAGACAAAAACTAAGTCTCGCATTTTATACCATCTTTCATAGTATCTAATAATATGGGGAAGGAGTGTCAATATTTATCAAATGCACTAATTAAAGTGCATTTTTCTTGGTAATAGAAATAAACAAGTGTCAATAAACAATGCACATATCACAGTATTATAACATTTTAAGGTAAACGTAACTGGAATGATTATGTATATATGGAAAGTGTCTGATACTAAATGACACATTTATTTGTCTTTATGCTTTCATTGTCCTATTCAGAGATGTTTCAATTGCATTAAATATCTAGGTTAGTATCCTGGCAGAAAGCAGAGGGCATAGTTACAGCTGGGTGATTAAGGAATGTTTAAGGAAGGTATTCGTTATAAACATATGACAGGTTAAGAGAAAAACAAAGAGCAGTCATTAACTACTAAAGTTAGCTAGATCTGTAAGTCATCACCAACCCATATACCTAAGAATGAAAAAGGTAAGATGAGTGAATATGGAGACACTTAATATCTTTAAGAGGAGGACTCACAAAATAAGCTAACTGTTTGAAGATAATCTCACACTGACAATTCACAGAATGTCATCAGGGATAAAGTCACAGAGAAAAATAATTAAGTACCATTCTGTTGGTCTTTTCATGTGAGCATGATTTCCATTAGTCAGAGGCAACATAGATCCAGAAAGCAAGATAACTTTTTGATACAATTCCCAAAGAACAAAGGGAGCTTGAGAATAGTGGGAGATGACTCTGGAGGAGTCAACTAGACTCAGAATGTTCAACTAGATATCAGAGAAGACAATCCACGTGAAGGAAACAACTCTGGTGTTCTTAGATGAGTTATGTGTGCATATAGAGGGTATATTCCAGGTACTCTGTACAGAGGCAGCAAAGCAATCAGTAAAACACAACAGCAAGTCCTGGAATGTTGCATAAGTACACACCAAGACAAAATATTCAGGATTTACTATGTCTTCTTAAATTTGGAAATATGGGATACATACTCTAAATCTTCTTTGTCTAATGCTTCACTGAGCAAAGGCAGCATCCCCACGAAAAATGTGGAAAGGAATCTGAATTTGTCAAAAAGCTGTATTTACTGTCCACCTAACATCACTAAGTAGATATAATTTATGAAACTCACTTGACTAATTCTTAAACCATGTTCTTAAATAGCTTCTGTATTCTTAAAAAGTATAAAGTGTAAATCTACATAGTTTTTTGAAAATATTAAGTGTGCTAAAAAGAGTTACCCTTCAACAAGACTGACATGCTTTAGAACAGTACTTATTTTAGCTATAGATATTAGTGAGTATGTCTAAGTTTACTTAATTTATATTAGAATTAAAAATATAATTTTGACCAAAAATTGGGGGTGGAGAGAAAGAGAAAAGCATTGTAGAGACAACTGAACTCTATCAGAGGCAGGTTATTAGGAGAGTCAACAAAGATACGGGCAAGGTGAAATAATTTTAAAAAATGTTTTGGTCAAGAATTTCTACTCTATTCCTTTGTTCTTAATCCTTTGGGGTATGATCAGAGCATCTATTTCATTTCTCTGTCTCATCAAAGAAAACATAAATTCTACATTTGGGGAGATAATTATTGGCTAAATAATTGGCTCCACACTACCATTTTAACCTAAGAAATAGGTTTCTTTATCCTTTTACTTAGAAAGATTACTAGAAAAGGATTATTGCATACAAAGGCACATACAGCCAAACAAAAGGTATTAGTAAAAGAATTTAATTGTCAATGAAGACATAATTCTTTACAATTCTGGACTTCTACATATGCCATTATACTTGGAACTATTTCCCTTTTTCCCTAATCAATTTTGAGTTTTCTCACAGACCAAAATGCAGTATCTTTTTTTTAATTCTGGGGAGGTTTCCTGGACCTTCTTAAACTTTTGCAGCTTCAGTGGTTAAATGAGTTCATATCACAGTGACCTCATTCATATTATTTTTCTTAAGTATTTGTGCCAACATTGTCCACATATCTTTTCTACAGGATAAGCTCTATGAAGAGACTGTCTACTCTGGTCACTTATGAATATACTCAGTAGACTGTAGAGAGTAGACACTCAATTTTTGATTGGAGAGTCATTGAGTACAGCACCTACTTTCATACAGTTTGTCAACTCACTGTAGTGTCTGCAATTTAGATGAATGTGTTCTTGGAAGAGGTGTCATGGCTGTGAGACAAGGGAAGTATTATCAAAAACAGTGTTCTCTACTCAAGACAAAACAGCTATGGTATGTTGCCTCTTTCTATACAACTGAGAACATGTAACTGACTATTAAATTTTTTAATTATCTTTTTCTGCAGCAAGATTTCTAAACCATCTACACTAAACTGCTACTGGATTTATGTTCATAATTTCTATCCTAGAAGCTTTTTGATCTCAGTACTGTTGATATTCTGCACTGATGCGTTTTTTGTTGTGGTGTCTATCTTGTGCATTGTAGAATGCTTTGTAGACCGCTAGATTCCAGAGCAGCTCCCCAACCCTCAGGCTGAAACAAACAAAAGTGTCTGCAGACATGGTCAAATGTCTCCTGGGCCACAAGAATTGTTTCTGGTTGAATCCCCACCCTGCTCTAGGAGGAATATCTGACAGATTCAAACAAATAAATGAGTGCAATGGAAAACTGCTGTTGAAATACTAGCACTAAGGTTTTCCAATATACTTCACAATAAAAAGGAATGGTCTGTCATGTTGCATGGACCATTAAGAGTATTATTACTTCAAATTGCTACCCTTCTTAATGGTTTTATTTTACAGTTTCAAAATAAC
The DNA here is from genome assembly GCA_004363575.1 of Solenodon paradoxus. Lineage (NCBI taxonomy): Eukaryota > Metazoa > Chordata > Mammalia > Eulipotyphla > Solenodontidae > Solenodon > Solenodon paradoxus. Next base: position 188,458 of record RJWH01000133.1, on the reverse strand, counting down.
TTAATCTTGTATTCACTTCTTAAGGGTTTTTAAGTAAAAGTTGAGTTATTATAAACCTAGAAATAATAGGCTCACCCAGGTCAGACTTCTAATATATAAAATTTCACTCAGGTTTCCTATGCTTTTAATTAAGACATTTGAATTTGATTTCGTTTCTCAGTACAAAAATCTCACTTTAATACTGTGCACATTAGCGTATATTGAAAGCCTGAAAAACAGAACTAGGCAAAATTCTAAAGTTCTGAAGGAAATCTACTTGTAGTAAATTAAGACTTCTAATATAAAAATTACTGCATATACATGGTCCTTGTATTTGTTCCGATATCAAATATGTACTATCCTAAGGAAGTTTGCGATTGATTTTGAAGGCTACGTGAATTTTCCGCTTTCTTTTGATGACATATGAAAATAATCTTACTGGGTTATATTATTATTTGAAAGAAAACTAAATGAAGGTAATGTTGACAATTATTCAATTGTTCAATTTGAACCAGTTAAATGGAGCAATGTATTCATACAATGTTTTTCTTTTGTGGAGTTAGAGATAAGATTGTTCCCCATGTTTTGATTTGTGTGTGAAACTTGTCTCAATTTCTGAATCAGCAAAATGGTTATTTTAGGAATAACTTCCATTTACTTTGGAGTAACTATGAAGGTATAGTATATAAGCAGATGTGCCATATGATCTCTGTGTAACAGCAATTGCATTTTAAGATCAATTGATAAAATCACAATGTGTTTTCATTTTGAAGTAAGTTTTCTGTATAGTTTGTATTTGTTAAAATGCCAAATTTTATTGAAAATAAGTAATTCCTGTGGGTTGAGTACAACTAATTTCACAATTACTTACAAACTCACATCATTCTATTGCCCTCCATATCCTTGAAATTTTGCATATACTTAGATTTTCATTATACACAAATGGTTGTATCTTTAACAATACTGAATATTATAATCTCAGAAAAAGCAATCCTAGAGATAACATTCACAGTATGTGTGTGTTAGGGTCAATTCAAATAGACTTTTATTTTTTTCGTTTTAAATACATTTTCTACATGTCTCTACATTAAAAATTACTAAATGTACTAAATTACCCTTTATTTTATAGAAGTTAAATTGCATTATAATACTACATAGACTTAAGGTGTGGATCATTGTAAATAAACATCTGTATATACTATAATACATTAAGTTACATAGGGTAGAGGGCATCAAAGAAAGTAGCGATTGGTAATAGAATTCTGGTGACGGGTTTGGTGAGATAGGCACATTGACTGAGGTATAAATCTTATTGTCCTGAAGCTTATATATGACTGTAAACCATTGATGCATTAATTAAAATAATTAAGGTTCAAACCCATTATATTTTATTTTCCTTTTACTTAATTTTGGGTTTTTTTTGGTGGGGGTCTCAATTGTCCCTAAACTAATCATTTGATGGAACTCCTTTTGGGATACTATGTAGCAAGGATTGTGTATTTTTGTTTGACAGAAAGTTCTTAAAATTAGTATTTAGTACTTAAGATTGTATACATAAAACTATTCCCCACCCTACACTAGTTTGAAAGCAATCAGTTTTGACAACCTAAATGAACTTCTGTGCTCCTGATTTATGCAATTCTGCACTGAGAGGGAGAGAGAGAGAGAGAGAGAGAGAGAGAGAGAGAGAGAGAGAGAGAGAGAGAGAGACCGAGAGACAGAGAGAGAGACACAGAGAGAGAGACACAGAGAGAGACACAGAGAGAGACAGAGGTAGGAAGAGAGAGAATGGGTCTTTTCCACAGGAATTATGCAATTCCTTTTGCCTATAAATTATGTTGTCTATAGATTTATGAAATATAATGCTAATTTGGATGGTCACAGATTGATTTACAATGTGACATTTTTTTCCCTCTTTTAAAGACTGAAAATTTTCCCCCTCCCTCCAGCATATTGCTTTTCAGTGGAAATGTCAGTTGCAAGCTTTTCTCAAGCAGTGATAATGGGGAGGTTCTACTTATGCATAATTTCTCATGCATTACATTTACATTAATGTTTGATGGAGAGGAAATAGTGATTATAAGATATGCAATGATAAACATGTGAAACATAAGAAAAGGATCATTAGCGCAATTTGTAGCTAAATTTGTCATTTTACAAATGCAATAGGAGTCTTTGACCTCGTCAAGTTATTTTTCAGCTCAAAGTGTAGACGTAAGAGTTTGGAAATGAAATACATCCTGAAGTTTTTAAGACGGTTTCCTTTCTTCAAAAAAAAAAAAAAAAAAGACAAGACGTTCTACAAAATTTGCCTTTTTTTTTTTAAGGTCTACAGAGAAAAATCAAAACAAGCAAAACCACACAATGTTTCAAGTTTTGTTTGCTTGTTTTAAACCTGAAACCAATTATAGTACTCCACAGTACGAAATATAAAAGAAATTTGGACAAATTCCATCCACTATGAGGATACAGATAAATAAAGTTGCTCCCTTCACCCTCATACAGCCTCTGGTCTTGTTAGACAAAGCAATTTTTTCTAGGAAAAGATAATTAGGATTCCAGAGCAGTATTTGAAAGTTTTAGAGTGAAAAGGAGACACTTAAGTAGAATATGCAAAGAACATTATAATTAAAAGCAAAAGCACCAACGTGCATGGATGAGCAAATATAAAATACAAAAATCTAAGGAAAACAAGAAAATACAAAAATATCATATTATTTTCTAAGCATGAGGCATATATATAATCTCAAAGCACATGAGACGATGGCTTTTTTTATATTTTTATTGTAGAGGAAAAAGAGCATCAAATCAAGCTCTGCTCTGAAACCCAAATTAAAACAGTGGGCAGACTATTCTGAATGTGTTGTTGGTTTATGGATGAGCTCAGAGGAGGTCAATGTGTGTACAGTTTCCAATGATTTATCTTAGAATTTACCTGGAAAACACATTATTTAAATTAGATGTCTCATAAGCTTTACTTTTTCCTCCCTCTTTTCTATTTTTTCCTTTTTAACAACTATATAATATTTAATGATATTTGAAATTTTGTTCTTCAGTGTGGACAAATAAATATCACTCATTCTGTGCAATAAATTTGATGAACTCAGAAGGATTTTTCTGAACAAAACTTCAGTCCTGTTTCCACACTGCAGTGAAACAGCTGGTCTTCGATTTAAAGACCTTATCTCATTTGGGGTTCTTAATTTCACAGGACCCTACATTCTGATATTTATGTTCTACCCTTTTAATCAGAAATGTACAAATCCTCACAGTCACCTATGTTGTTTAACTTTTGGCTTCTAATAAAGCACAGATTCAAAGATAAATAATTATGAATGATTGTGAAGTGATAGTCCAATCACTTCACTTTATAAATTTGTGTCTTGGATCAAACCAAACCATTTACAGTTCTAAATCAGCATATTCTACGGAATTAAAAAAATTATTTGCTCTTATTTCATAGAGTTATACTCCACACTTTATAACAAGCATGTGTGAAACATACTATTTAGTTCATCAGAGGGATATTACCTAAATATCAAATGGTCTCTCTTTATCAAGGTCATAGAATGAACTTCTTTAATGTTTTTTTAATAATTCATCTAAGCACTAGACTCTCTGAACTCTGTGATTTGTCCTGTTTCTCATCTTTATTTAACTTCTAGAAGACTCATACAATATTCTGATCCAATTAGAACACCTTTTCAAGGTTGTCATTCTGCTTTATCTTATTTTCCCCTTAACCATCATTTTCATAATGTATTTGTATTAGGTTATAATATATGTACTTCTGTATGTCTTTGAATATTTTTGTAATAAGACTGTTATAAATAAAAGAATGAATGAATGAATAGATCAATGATATAGTGTGTAATATCATAAATTAAAACTATACGCTCTGAAGGGAGTAATGTCAATTATTACTCTTAAAATATAGAAGTCAGTTTGAAAGCTTACTTCATTGAAACAAAAGGCAGTATAGATTTCACAAATAGGACGACGAACTTACTCTTTAGTATGCTCTTCAAGAATTGCTTACTAACTCTTCTAAACAACATATTAATCATTCATTTTTTTCCATCTCAATTCCCTATATCTGATACAGAAGATGGGAAGACGAATTTCAGAGTTCTACACTGTGAACTGCCTTTGTGATTTTTTATGACAATCTCAAAAAGTGAGTGACAGATTTTAATACTTAGACTTCTTGCCTTGGATGCACATGTATTTAGTCTAATAGAAGACTGGCACTCATTTGAATCATTACAACTAAATTAGGGTATTAAATATACAGTGATTTACACTTTAAACCTATATGATGCTATAAAATAAAATAAAAATTTGACATATACTAATTATTCAAGATTTCTACCCTATATCCAACTTATTGTAATTGCTATTTTTAATTTTTGAGCCCTTATAGATCTAAATGCATATTAGAGGAAATATAAAATAAGTTGACCAGAAAAGCCTAGATAATACATAGTTCAAAAATGTGAAGTTATGTACAGTGCAGCAAATCTTTATTCAGATTTTTTATTGATATTTTCTCTAGCTGTCATAATTTCCCTAGATTTTAATCTATCAATAACTATCACCACCTAGATTGTGTCTCAGTTCCCTTCCCCATATCTATTGTCTCCTCAAAACTTAACTTCTCTACAAAGAGCAACCAGGTTTAAAGGAATCACATTGATTTGTTCTGTGTCCCTTATATTCTGAAAATTAAACATTTTATTGATTGATCGCTTTTTCACATTCACTCAAATATAGATTTTAACAATTCTCAAATGAGTTGTGTGGAAAATGAAAAGTTGTGAGAAAATAATATTGAGACCAAAGCTAAGAATTGTGACAACTACAGAGTAATGATATCAGTTTAGTTTGTAGTGCCTCTGATTTCTCCTCCATCAAATGTGAGAGTTGTATGTTACGATATTTGAATGACCAGCCTGCTTTTAAGTACTTTCAGTTTGAATCTACTTTTAAAATGATTAGTATAATTTTCTATTTTTATTGGTGCATAAAATATACAAATTTTAGTATTTATATGCTTTCTATGGCTTTTTGAATGAGACCACTGAGTCTGATTTCTATCTCTTTACCATTTAGCTATAATTCCCATGAGAGTATATTGCATATATTAAGTGAATAATGAAAGATTATTTACAATGTTTTCTTGTATTTTCTACTAGGCTATTCTTTTTCCTCAAGATATTTTATATTTATTTTACAATTTAATACTATTTTTGACAAGTGTGACAAAATATCATCAACCTTTCCATATTTATTGGCCCCAGACAATAGCATGTACATTTGCATAGGTCACAGAACAGAAGTTTCAAAAGCCTCTGTGGCCTGAGAACATTGTGGAGATGGAACAATATACTGCCATGGTCTACATGCCCTATTAGCTCCTGTCTTCTCTCCCTCACCTGCCACAGACACAGTCACAGAGAAGGTATGTATAGCCAGTTATTTAAAATGCAGTGATAACTTTGTGATTTCTTCCCAGGCAGAATAAATAAAGCACAGAGTAAACATAAGTGAAAATTTAAACATATGTATATACTTATATACAAATACATGAGTAAAAATATTATATATGCAGCATTATATATTATAAATGTATAATATGTGTATGCAATAATATGTAATACATACTGATTATACACCATCATTAGATATTATCTATAGATATGACTATAGATAAAGAGATGGTGAGATACTAGTCTTAAAAACATAGACTTTCTGTTGCCAAGTCAGAAAACTGAAATTTAAAAAGTTTCCTTGTATTGTGCTTTATTGTCATTTTAATCTTAAAATTTTGCTTTAAATATGACCATAGTGTTTATAGCTTGAACCTGAGTTCAGATAAATGTGTGATACCTACAGGAATCCAGTACCTCAAAGACATAGACATAAGACTGGAAATCATAAAATGCATAGAAGGAAAGGCAGGAAAAACTCTTCATGACATCAGCCTCAAAGATGTCTTTGGGGAGGAATACCTACAGCAAAAGAAATCAAAGTAAAACAACACTTGGGACTATATCAAACTCGACAGTTTCTGTACAGTGAAAGAAACCACCATTAAAAAAAAATGACAGCCCATGGAAAGGGAAATGCTATTCATACAACATACATTAGACAAATGCTTTGCCTCCAAAATATGTAAGGGGCCCATGTACCTCACTATCAAAAAAATAAAAGATTCACCAAAAAAATAGGCAGAAGAATTGAATAGGATCCTGTCTAACGAAGAGACACTATTGGCCTACAAACCCATGAAAAAATGCTTCACATCACTTCTTAATTCATGCCAAGACCCAGCAGCACCTGTGAGAATGACCTGTATCAAAAAACTAGAAACCAGTGTTGGAGGGGGTATGGAGAAAAGGGAATGTAAATACAACTTCTCTGGAAAACAATATGGAGATTCATAAAAATATATAAAGATGCAAACACCATACAATCCAGTAACCCACTTAGGCACATATACCGAGAATACCAAAACTCTAATTTAGAAAAATAATCTGCATAACTTTGTATGTAGCACAATTCACAATAGTCAAGACACGGAAACAAGCTAAATGTCCATCAACAAATTACTTGATAAAGCTGTGGTATATATACACAGTGAAATTGTAGACAGCTAATAATAATTTAATTGCCTCTTTTGCAACCTGGATGGAACTGGAGAGGATCATACTAAGATAAATAAGTCAAAAGAGAAGGGGTTGGGGGGCAGTTGCAGGATTGTGTTACTCATATGTGGAATATAATAAAACAAAACCCAAAAAACTCACAGAACACAAGAGCATGAAGGGTGTACAAGGAGAAACAAGGTAGTTAGTGGTCAAGAGAACTGTTGGTGGGTGTGGTGCGGAAAACACGCAGACTGATGAGATGTGATTTCAATATCTTAAAATGCATTCAACAATGCAAACAAAAGAAATGAAATTAATTAAATAAAAACAACAACAAAATGCAGCTTTTATTTCCCCTTCGTGCAGTTGAGAAAGCAGATCAATGGAATCCTGTAGATTCGGAAAGTATCTGAGCCCAGGAGTAGTTGGGCAGCATAAGTATTCATAATACCACAATATACACTTGATGACTCATAGGTGAAAATAGATGGAGCCTAAGGAGACGTGAACGAAAAGTCTGAGGTAATGACTGGCGCCTAAAGGCAACTGGGTGCAGTTATGTGTATCATGGATTCCCTCTTGATGACAGGATGGATAACAGCCCACTTGAGAGACCAGATGGAGGATGAATCTTAAGGGTGATCTCCTCAAATACAGATGTAGAAAATACCCAGGACACACAGAACAAGTTATAACTAGAGAAATCTTGGTGAATAATAGTAAATGCCTTTCCAGAAAGGCTGGAGTCTTGGATCACTGTAGAGAGAATGGGGAAAAAAGATTTCTAGAAATATGCATTCTACATGCTACATGAAGACACTAATAAGCCCTACGGTGGAAACAGGGTTTGTGTGCTTAATTTTAACTTCAGGAAAATGATTAAAGTTCCATTTCTACACATGTGATACTATGTCTATAAATGCTAAGAGAGCTGCAAGACTTCAAGTAGAATCTCAGTTCAAACCAATGACAATGAAGTTGATTTGTGGCTGCAGCAAGGTAAGATAGTGCATCTGTGCACTTGTTCACCACTAGCTCCCTTCTGACAAAAATGAAAATAAATTTACTAAATGGTATGCGATGTGGCTCAGCTAAAAGTCACCACTGGAAGTATTCTCATTCTAGTGCACTTTCCACTGTGCCAAACAGCATGCAAGATGACTGTACAACAGTCTAGAACAGTAACTTTAACCAACCATTTTCGACTGAATAAAAAGATTAATATGAGTAAAAATAAGAGAAAAAATTCACTCACAATTCACCACTTTAAAAAACAAGAAGGCTTTCCACATTCATTCTCTTTTTATTCACATGTAAGCAAGCATGAAATGTATACATTTCCAATCCAGAATATATAAAGTCATATACTATGATAATATTATTTTGTAAGCATTTTCCATTTAACACATAAATTTCATCAAAAAAGGTAATAGTTAATGTATCCTTGTTTCTTGAGTCTGTTCTTTCCTTAACCATTCTCTCCTATTGAAATGCAGGTGATTCACAATAGTTTTAGGGGCACTTGTTCATAATTATAATGGGCATGTACAAAAATAACCTGTGGGATCAAATATCTCCAGAGAAAAAAGTAACACACTGCTCAGAACACAAAAGGTAAATATTGCATGTAGACTGGAAAGATCCCCCTATCTTATTAACCATATTTAGGCGATGAAGTACAGAAACCTAAATATAGGTATATCATAAGAATGAAACCCATTTACAGATAGTCAAATTCTACATTTGAGAGTTTAAGATTAAAAAAGAAAACCCTTAAAACTTGGAATTGAATTCTTATAATGAAAAAGACCAATACTTTATTTTGACCATTCTTTTCCCATTGAATTATGAAATACTTTATTGACTGGGAATTAAGTATTGATTTTTTAGAGCCATATTTAGACAATTTTGCTAAGAAAAGGAATTCATGCAAGTAGTTTTCTATGAGTATTTGTTCATAAACATGAGCACTTAATGCCCCTAATGGATTATGGTAGAATCCTTGAATCAATATTCAAAGTTAAATTATGTTTAATTAAATACAAAAAGCATCTAATAGCTGGAAATCTAGGTTCTAATGAATAGAAATAGCTAACGTATGATTTTCTACAAACTCACTGCAGAATTCTAAAGAAGATATGGAGCCATCACATTTTATCAATATTAATTTTTAATATAAAACTTATTTATTTAATGATGTTTTCTGAAATTATATGTGGTTGTCTTTATTTTAGTGATACTATTAGAGAAAAATTATGTTGCATATTGTACAGAATTGACATTTTTTCTATTTTTCTTGATACAATTAGTTATAGGTAATTATGTATTTCAGAATAGATAAGAATGGAGAAAAAAATCTTGATATGAGTTGAGCATTTTTAATAGACTTATTTATTTATTAGAGCAATTTTAGATTTACATAAAAACTGAGAAAGTAGTATAGAGAGTTCTCATTTACTCCACATCTTGTTTCCCATTATTATCATTTTACACCGTATTATGAATTTGTTAAATAAATGAATTAATGCTGCTTTCCCATTATTAAGTGATGTTTATCCTTAAACAAGTATCTCCATTTAATTTCCTTTCTCTGTTCCAAGATTCCTTTAAAAAAATAAGACATTTATTCATCATGTCTCTTTTGAGTTCTCTTAGTTGTGATAATTTCCAAAGCTTTCCCTATTTTATAATGACCTTGTTGTTGAAAGTATTGGACTGGTATTTTGCAGAATACCCCTCTGATGGCCTAAATCTGGGGATTTTCCTGTGATTGGAGTGCAGATCTAGATTTAGGGAAGGAAACAACTTAGGGAAAGTGTACTTACGTACCATCAGATCAAAGGTAAATACTGTCAATGTGATCTATCACTGGTGATCTTGACCTTGATCATCTATCATTCCTGCTTGAGAAACTGTCATTTATCTCTAATTTATGAATTTAATAATTATATACATCAATATATGGTTGTAGACATTTATTTTGCACTTTGGTTTGTAATAAAGTACTACTTTTTAAAATGTTATTGCTCAAATTATTCCAGCTTTGACCTTTGGGAGTTTAATACTTGGTGTATATTCTCTTTTGCCTGTTCCTATTAATGTTTGCTTGTTTTGTTTTGTTTGAGCACCGTCTTTCCTGACACTACAAGATGCTTCAGGATCATCTTGCATATTTCTTTCTGCAACCCTCAAAAAGTCCATTTTTCCAAAGATGCCTAAATGCCAGGTGTGCTCACTGCTACTGGGGCGTCATTGTTTCAAAGGTCTCTCAGCTGACAGAGCTAGGAAATATATGTATACTAATCTCTTTGGATTAATTTTTAATTAATCAAAAGATACATGTTTTGCCTTAACACAGTCTGTAGTCTTGAACTTGTTAAGTGTAACAAATAGTCTATTTTAAATATTTTTTTGCACTTTTAAGGAAAAATATAAGTAGTAATGAACTGCCAGACTTTGATAACTGATAATTGATAACTCATGGCATTACTAACAATTGATCATTGGATATCTATTACATAAAAATATACAATTTTAGTATAAAATATACATTGTCGATCTTCCTTTTGAAACATTATTCAGACGAAATTTTAAAGCGTTGACAGACTATTGTATGTTGTTTTATTTTACGTTTTGCTTTACCCAGGCAGCATAGCAGTAAAATAGCAATTTCTCAAAAGATGAAAGGTGGAATGGTCATCTGAATTTAATCAGCAGCTGCACAAAATATTATATTCAATATTTAAAAAAATTTGAAGTATTTTCATTATTATATGATGTTCTGTGGGAGATATGTGTGGTTAGTAGGAGGATAATTTAATTAATTAATATTATTACTCCTTAATTTCAATTTGTAACTGAGTTTATCTTGGATTTCATAAATGTTACAATGCATTAAACAAAATTTAATGCTTTATAAAACAAATTTTCAAGAAGAACAAAAATGAGTGAATTATTGCCTAAGTAACTTGGCAAAGTAATTATATAGATTTTAAATTTTTTGGTAGTATACAAATAACAGAAATGCAAATTTAAATATTTCACTTCTATACTTTTGTCTTGTTTTATTCTCCAATATTAACCAACTAATTATTATATTAATATTAGAGTGCTGATGCAATAAGGTTGTAGGTTTTCCAACTTGATATGATGCCTTGATCTCAGCAGTAAATCAAGAAAAGGAATTCACAAAGCTCATTTGACTCAAATACACATCTTCTAATTTTAATGTTTCCATTTCTTTATGAAAATTCATTACTGAAAAAATCATGTATGCTTTAAAATAAATAAGTTGGTTCAACTTTATACATGGGCCTTTAACTTACTACAAATTGTATTTCTGGAAAACATGTTATAAAGCTAATATAATTTTTCCATTTTAAACAATGTCAAAAAGTAAAAAAAGTCAGGAAAATGGTACATATTACATTTAAGCTAATAAATGTGATTAAAAATATTTTATACATAGTAGAAGATAATGATATCTAAACATTTAAATCTAATCTTGAAGTTTTATGAAAAAGTTCTGAAGTAAGGAGTAGGCAGAATTGGGGATTGACTAAAGAAACAGTAGCCATGTGAGTTTTGAGTTGTGTATTGGAAGTCCAATGTTTTTTCTCCTGTGTCTCCTCCAGTATGTTCTGAGAAGCATGAGTCCAATGAGTCATTAATAGCTGGAATTCAAGTAAGCATCCTCTGATAATTAATATGTGGAAGATACTGGATTAAACAAAAGAAACAAGTTTCTTTGTGAAAAATCAGTCTTTAATATTCAAATATGCCTGATGAATTTCTGAGAGCATTTCTCCACACTTCCTGACCAGACAAATAAATTATATGAGGGCACGAAACTCCTACATTCTTGTTAACAGAGGGGGAAGTATTACCATCAAGTCTACCATATTCCATTCACTTTACAGATAAAGTTACATTTCATCTTTGCAACAAACCCATATGCTTAGTACATCTTCTACAGATAAAAAAAACTGAAGGTAAACACATACATCCTCAATTAAGTAATCTTAATGTCAGCTAATTAGAAAAAGGTATTTAAAACTGTGAATCTCTTTCAACATATAGTTCCCCATCACTTGGTTAGTCAAAATAACTTCTGAAAAAATTTAGGACATATATTGTATTTTCTATATTCCATAGATAACTATATAAAACAAAAAAAAAGAAGATTGAAAGGCTATTGGAACTCATCGCCATTAATTACTATCCCCATCAGTTCTCCCTCAAAATCGTTTCAACTGAATGTTCAATTTAATTAAAAACTTTGTTTGCTAGGCATTTGAGAGTAAGGTTCCCCTCCAAATGGGGAGCCTTCTTTATAACCTTCTCAAAGGGAAATTTTGGATAGTTCAATGATAACGTTTTTCTCTTAGACAATTGACTAAAATGCACTCAAAAATAAATCACACTAACTTTATGTATTTAACTCTGAATAACTGATTCTTTTACATTTAATTAAATATTTATATAACTTTAAACACAAGCCCACATATAATATAGCATAATTTAATTCAAGGCACTTGAAAGTTGAAAACAGAATAGCTTAGCTTCAAGTTCTACTATTTCTAGTAACTAACACTTGTATTTGAACCAACTTGCCAAGTCATGGTCTCCTCTGTAAAAAGTGAAGATCACAATCCAAATAGGAAGCATAAAGACAACCTAGGTCAACAGAGTGTAAATACTGTGTAGAAATGATATTAAAGAAAAGTATGTAAATCACACAGATAAAATAAGGTAAAAAATCTTCTTCTTTACAGAAACATGTTAACATTAGTCAAGCATTTCCTTCCATGCTGCTATTTGATAGCATCTCTCCCAGATATTGCAAGGGCCAGTCAGTGTTCTCAAGTTAATGTTCAGACCCACATACCCTCTCAAGGTGAATCAGGTCAGATAGAACTTTGTCATCAATGGCAGTAGTGTCTGCTGCAGTTTGGGCAGCATACCCATTTTGTTCAGCCTTCATGTATTTGGGAACTTTAACCTATCCCATGTTGACTGTGTCACTGACATAAATCAATGGCAGAAAATTAGCAGAACACTCTCCAAGAATAATATCTAGAATTAAAACAAAAAAATGTCTGCATAGGAAATCTTATAAAAAAAAAAAACTTCAGTGGTAGCATCAGATTATGTCAGTAGACTGTAAGCTTCAAGGGGGCCATATGGGGTCTGTTTTTCTCTCTGCTGTACACAATATGCCTACAAGCAAAGCATGACTCGATCATATGGAGAAATTTAAACAGCAAATATTTATTGAATGAAGAATAAACAGTAAAATGATGAAGGAATCAAGTGAATGAGAATAAAATTGTGAGTTTTTGTTCATAAACGAAAAGACAAGCAGCTACACAGATTCTACTACTTGGGACTTTCGGCATCCTTAGTGTTAAATATTAAAAGAAAATGATTCTACAGTCAATTTGATGATTGACATGAAAATACATTTGTATCTCTCTTAAGGAAACAAAAACATGTGGACAACTATACTATCATTTAAGTTTCCACATTGCTCACATACATTTCTTCAAAATTTCTCTTATAGGTTATATTTAATTACATAATGGTAATATATTCATTTAGTGGCTTGTTTGGAAATTACAAAAACCAGTTTACTTGAACCTCTCCTATAAAATAAGAAAAGTAGATATCATTATCACTAGTGCACAGACAGAGAATTGGAATCAGAAATATTAAATGTTTTATATAATTTATACAAATATACCATATCAACTGTTTCATCCATTCCAGTTCAGAACAAAAATGTCAATAATTATTAAAAAAGCAAAAATGAAATAACAATAATTCAATTAATACCTCTTTAATATTATATCTCATGTATTCTTACCAATGATATTGCAAGGTTGGAATCATCTTAATAAGATTTTTCAGACACAAAATAAAGACCTGGTGAGATTCAATAACTTCACTGAGGCACATTTAAGTCTTGAAGATGGGATTCAAAATTATGCTTCCTGACAATAATAGGTCATTAGTGAGAAAGCCATCATTGAACTCTTAATTCTATGCTTTTACCACCATCTCTATGATTGTGTATGTTGAGATAATGGATAAAAGCATATTATAAAAACATATTTCTCTTACTATTATTAGTAGTATAGGATGCTACAGTCCTAGAAACTATATATGCATATGTAATTTTTCTCATATTCTTTTTTTTTTTTCTAGTAATGATGGTGGACCACAATCTACTCGAGTCACCTAGACCTTATTCTTTATTCCAATTATCAATTATAGGTCAGTTGACCATGTAAGCAGGATGTCTGTGACTTGTAGCTCAATTGTGTGTGTATTAGAATATGTATGTCTGTGATATTTACCGGTTGTTAATATATACTGGGGTATATGAGAGAAAGGAATGATCTTAGCATTCCCTAGAGAATTCCCAGAAAATGACCATATTTATCTTCCATGAAAGATGTAAGGAATCCTTTGGAGTACAATAGTAATGTATAGGACATTTACATCCTATAGTACCATTTCATGTCTCTGAATTGTGGCATAAGATTGCAAACTTTCAACAGATCTTCAGAATATGTGTGTGTACTAGGCATATGTGCATTACTCAATGATGTCTCTAACGTTTAGCATATGTGAATTTTATCTAAAATTTTATCTCTTTCATTCATTTCCCTCAATAGCTGAAATGCAAGCACTCTAGCAAGAAAAGTAGACATGGTAATTCACTCATTAAAGACTTTAAATGCCTTCTATATATAATCCTAGTGCAAAGTGCCTGGAATTTCTGTTGTACTTTCTTTAAGATATTTCACTTCCCTGGAATATATGAAAGCTAACTATCAAAAGCTCCGTTCTTCCATTGTTTGATTGGTGGGTATATTGTTGAAAAGAAAGGAAAATAAGAGATAAAGATGAATACATTTTCAAATCTTCTCTTTACACTCACACACACACACACACACACACACACACAATTTGCTTAGTCTCCAACTCCTTTGACAGTTTATATTCAATGGTGAATTTGACTGATGTAAGAAACTCACTATAGAGAGAAAGCTTTTCTCTGAGCAAAAGCTGGTTTCCATGGTGCTAAATAGTCTATTGAAAAATAAGCACGGTCCTTAGGTGCATTCAGGTGGTGCCCATGTCAATCACAAGTCACCCAGAGCCAGAAGGGATAAAACATCTGTACTGCATATGAACAGCACAAGGTCATGCAATTTGACTATGCATATTTGGGTTCCTATTTTTTAAAAAAGGAAATCTCATGATCTTACAGTATATATTTTACGATGAAGGAATTGTGTTTTTATTTTGAAAACTACTTTTAAGTTGGTAAGTGTGATTGCTTGGAGTTTAGAGAAATACACATGTGGCAGATGTGTCTTAAAATATCCTTCTCTACTACCTACTGGAATCCCCTTAGATTTGGGGGGGTGTAGGAAAGGAAAATGCTACTCTAAGTTTTTGTGTAGGAAAGAAGGCTATTGGGTGACTTCTAGTTTGCCTATATTTGTTTCTTTAAAATGCACGATATAATCAAAATATCTAATATTAATAAGCATTAGAAGTTGCAGCATACTCATTCATTTTGCATTGCTCAAGAGTTTTATCACCAGAGTGTGTAGGGTTGACTGCATTAATGAAACAGATTATTAAGTTTAAAACATCTAAGGTGAAAGATATTTTAATTGTGAGTGACATTATTATTTTTGCAAAAGGAGTATTCTGAAGATGTTTTCAAGAAATTAGAATTATCCAATGAAATTCATAATACCATTATCCATAGTACATAAATATATGCCTGGGTAAAAGTTAGCATTGGGGATATTTTCTTTCCTTGAAAATTAGATCCCTTATGTCTAGAGAAAATGTTTTTCACAATAGTAAGCTTTTTTTTTTTTTTTTTTTTTTTTTAATAAATGGGCATGTGCAGGGACAAGAACTAGATTCTGAATCTTTGGAAATCGATCTGTTAATGGCAAATCAGAACTAATAAAGTTACTGGGACATTTCAGCAGTTCAGGGGTGGCTAATGTCCTGCGCTGTCCTTACACTTGGCCAGTTCCTGGAAAGTGTGTGGTAGAAGCCCTGGAGCTCAGGACTTCACTCTGGCTGTCTACAGTGGGAGACTGGTGAAGCCCAGGACCCTAGAGGTGTCATCATCTCACCTGTAACGCTCTGTTCTAAGCAGAATTAGTTGGAGGAGATGGACAAATTGAGACATGTGGTTAGAAAATGAATTTAAACTTTCTATAATGGAAGGATGTTAAAGAAGATGAAGAGCTTTTTCAACCTCCCCCTTCCCGACCCCCTCAAACAACAACAAAACATTCAGAAATAGTTCAATGCTTTCACACACCAAACCCCAATGGTGGAATGGTGGGTGTTGTGCATTTAGAACGGTCCCAGCAAAGTCCACTCCCCCGCACCCTTATCCTTGTCTTTTGCTCTTTTTATGGTGTCCCAAGATTCCAACATTCCTAGCTCCTCTGAGATAAAAGTGCTGTCTCCTAGGGAGGTCCCTTGACTGGGACCTGGCTCAGCTCTGTTTAGGCAGGCAGGTAGATTAAGAAGCAGGTAGGAAACAGGTGAATGACAGTGCTTCCCTTACCCCTGAACCCTCCGCCAGAAGTTAGGACTTCTACTCTGCCCCACTTAATGAGCCCTATCGATTTTGGATACTCCGTGTGGAAGGATCCAATTTAGGAATAAAAACTTGGAGGCTTCGATGAGCAGACTCTGGGAAATCCCGTGGTCTCGGATTTCTATTACTGGACATGCCTGTGAATCCCCAGAGTAGGGTTGCCTGGGACAAGGTCTGAAGATCTGGATAGCTCGACGCCCACCAAGGCGCCGCGAAGAGAGCACCTCCGCGTTCAAGCAGCTGTGTGCAACCATGCACAAGCCCATACCCAGAGGAGGGTGCCAGCCAGGGCGAACCCGGACCCCTGTACTCAAGCCTCATTCCCAGATTGAAAAACCCGCCAACCATACCTTGCGGGAAACCCTGGCATTTGACAAGAGGAAAGCAGTGACGCGACTCTCCCTTTCCCTAAGCCCTGGTGTGCGCTGACCTCCAGCACCCCCAGCATCTGCCCCCGCGCCGGCGCGCGTCGCCTGACCCGGACCCGCTGCGCCCGCGCGGGTCGCGGGGAGCGAACGTGTCCCCAGAGCCGACAGCTGGGAGCGCTCCCTGGGGCTCACTCACCGATCCTGAGTACTTGCGGGGCGGTGTGAGGGAGGATGTAGCAGAGGAAATAGACAAATGCCCAGCTGGTGTCCCTGGTCCAGAGCCCTGGCAGGGCTAGGAGTGCGCGGCGCTGCATCTTCCGAGCTTCTTAATTCATGCTGAGACCCAGCAGCGGCCGCTCGTTGCTAGAAGCAGCCTGCTCCGGCCGGGTCCCCGCTTCATCTTCCCCAGGCTGCTCAGTCTTCACCCTGCGCGCTCCCCTGGGAGAGAGATCCTGGGAACCCGCGTGGGAACGCTGAGCCGCTTGGAGACGCTGGGCTCGCTCGGGGCTCGGGCTTCTTCTGCTAGCCCATCACTGCTGCTCCTCCTCCTCCTCCTCCATGGGCCGCAGACCTCCAAGCACCAGCGCGCTCCTGCTCCTGGAGCCAAGAGACCCGCGGAGGAAAGTTGCTGCCCGAATTTGCGGGAATATCTCTCTTTCGTTCCCCGGTCAGATGCAAAAGTCGGGGCGGGGTGGAGGGTAGGTGGAGGGTGCAGAGAGAGGACGGGGGAAAGGGAAAGAAGGCAGAGGAAGAAGCAGAGAGAGTACTGAGTGAGTTGGTGCAGGGGCTCTGAACAGACAGGATTTGCTCCAGCAGGTTAACTGGGATGTGAGCCACGCTCCTGCTTCTCTCAACCCTTGCTTTCCTCCTCCCTGCGCTGGCCACACCCTTTGTTTACTGCCCGCCGCGGCACCACTGATCCAAATACACTCACACACAGGAGCACAGGCACGCACATTCGCCTTCTCTCTCAACTTTGCGCTGTGCTGCTACAGAGGCGATTGAGTGTTGCATGCTCCACAGAGAAAATATAACCCATTGGCGAGAACAGAGAAGTGGCCTTTGCTTTGGGTGGTGAGTGGGAGAAGGGCCTTCCTGGTAATGTCTCTGTGCCCTGTTAAGGGTCGCTGGTAGAGAGAACCATGACTCCGCTCAACACTTGACGGAGAATCGCCAATATTCCGGAAAAAAGCAGACCTGTTTTAAACTTTGGCAAGGATGAAGAGGGAGGATGAGCAGAGGAATGAGAAACATTCAGTACTCTGAGACTAGAGTGGCTTCTTTCCTATTCAGACTCAAAATTATCTCTTGTGGCTGCTTCCATTTA
Organism: Solenodon paradoxus; assembly: GCA_004363575.1. Lineage (NCBI taxonomy): Eukaryota > Metazoa > Chordata > Mammalia > Eulipotyphla > Solenodontidae > Solenodon > Solenodon paradoxus. Next base: position 170,488 of record RJWH01000133.1, on the reverse strand, counting down.
CACACTCAACTGGGCAAGAGGTAGCTTTAAGTTTGCTTCGCTCCCTTCCTTGTTTTTTTTTTTTTTTTTTTTTTGACTGCCACATTTGAACGCTGTGATATAGGCCTATTTTAGCAATGTAGGTTTGGAGACTTTCTCTGCCGAAGGACAAGGACACTTCCTTGGGGAAATTATCAACATTTGATCATTTTGGCTTAATTTCCTTTGAGCATTGTGGGGAATGTTCTATATAAACATTTGCTAGCGCCATACCAACATTCGTAGAGTTTGGTTTTTTGTTTTTGCTTTCCTAAGTGTGTATTTTAGACAACTGACATAAACTGAGTCAATTCATCTGTAGGCATATCCACAGACATAAGAATCTAAGAGAAGTTTGCAAAAGAAATTTAATAAATCTTAAGATGTACACATGAATTCATTTGACAAATATTTACTGGAATTTTTGTATGTGGTGCAGACATTATTTTTTTTACCAAAGACTCTCTGATGGGGTGCATTTTCCACCCCAAAAGGAAACTTATAACCCCATCGATGAGCAATAGTTCAAGTGATGTTCTTAGTCATAGATACTCTGCAGGAGAGTTGACAAAACATAACCACAAATAAGAAGAATAGTTGATCTGGACTTAGAAATACTTCTTATGCATGGATTGGGGAAACAATACTTAGGAACACATGCTGACTGATCATTTTCAGAAATTTGAAGAGGGCTGGTGTTAAAGGAAAGTCGTCTTAGTTGATGTTCATTAAGTGAGAAGAAATAAGACTGTTGAATGAAAGTTGCAAAAGAGTAAATTTAGCCACATTTGATGGAGGGGCGTTTTGAAGTCAGGAAATCTTCAAACAATCAGAAAAAAATGACTTCATTCATGCCTTTATTGATTCCTTCATTCTTATACATTTATTGGTTCATTCAATGCATATTTGTGCAACTACATTATGGGCTGTACTGTGCCAAGACCTGGAGTCAGCAGGAATGTGGTACTGCTTTCATAAAACTCACAGATATTAAAGAAGAGTGATGAGTTTTACAAAATGGTACTTTGGACTTGATGAAAAGGAGGCATTTAACCTCATTATGACATTTGATAATACCTCCGTGAGGTAGCACTGCTTCAAAACTCAAAGAAGTGGTAGTTTATGACTGATCAGTATTTCTTAAAGCAAACTAATTATAAAGTCAGAGGATTCGATTTTAATATAAAGACTTGGTTTAGTATATTTGGTTGTTGTGATTGCAACATCCAGCAGCAATATAGAGCAAATATTGTGTGGCTTCATCTTGAGATCGTAAAGTCTAGAATTATGTCAACTTTTGAACAAACTGTGTTTGAATCCTGGTTTTACCTACTTCTAGTTTATAGTCTTGTTTAAATTACGTTATCTCACTGCATAGAAATTACTGATGCTTATCAATATCTGGTTCTCTTTTTCCCAGGCATATTAAAGCCTGTACCACTTGGTTTAGGTCTGAACTCATGACTATTTTTAGCCAATGAAGTGTGAGTGGAAATAGTATGTCCCATTTTGGAATGAGAATGAAGGCAACCCCCCACCCTGGAACTATCTTCCTTGGCAGAGTAAACTTAAAAGCCACAATAAGTTCTGGGGGTCAGATGAAAGTAGACTGGATCCCTGAACATATTTTAGAAAAGGGTTTCTCTGAATAGTTGTCAGACCAAAAACATACTGGTGACACATCAGTGACAAATCAATTTCATGTAGTACATGTAGTAGCATGAAGATTTTGAGATGTGTACCACTACAAAATAAGCTGCTCTATACTGACTAATAGATTCTTGAATACTCAATATCCTCATCTTAAAATGAGAATAATAATGACATATTAGAACAACTGGAGTATTAAGTGAGCTACTGCATATAAAGTATTTTCCCAGATCCTGTATTACTCAGTGCATTTTATTTGTGTTAATTACTTTTTTAGTTCAGTGAATGCATACATTCAATCCTAATTTAAACCTGCCTCAGATGGTATAGACTAAAATATTTTGTCTCATCAGAAAGGAGTCAATGATGTTGGTTCCATTAATTGTATAGTGACAGCAATTGGTCAAATATAATTTAGGGAAATTGCACAGCTGTTTTACATTCATTATGTTTAGTCTGTGAGTAAATAGTTATTTTTATTATTAGAACAATTAGAAATATTGCAGTTCCTAAAGTAGTTTCTTAAAGATTATACATTCATTATTTTATCATCTCTAGAATTTTTCAAAGCTTAAAACTGAAAGATATTTCCTTGTTAAAATGCTTCCCTTCACTGCCCATGTACACGGGCTCATAGTGTTGAGTTACTCAGGAGTGATTTGCAGCTGCTGTTAATTTATTTTGTGCTTTTTAGTGCTTATATGCATCTAGTGGTTGCTTTTTTTAAAAAAAAAAACAAAAACAAAATGACTTTAATCATTTCTTTTTCTCCCCAGGAAGATACAGGCAGGAATGAAGGCAAGTAGGCAGGTAGGCAGGAAGAGAGAGAAGGAAGAGGTACTTTATTTTATTTAGTTGTTCATCTTGGTTGTTTCCCCAGCCCCAGGACACACACCCAGGTTTTTGAGATTTATATGGACTATATAAGGCTGATTTAGCCCATAAACCACCAGGGCACACCTGTTAATCATTCTTGATTCACACTTTTCAAAGTACCTTAGAATAAAAGTGCCCAAGTGAATGCATGTTATCCTTTCCCAATTTCCCAAATTCTATGTGTACATTGATACATTGTCGTTAATAATAAAGTAATATAGTGACATGCAGCATTGTGCTTCTTGTGAGAGCATGTGACGTTACTTAGATACTGATTTATTTTAAATTATTTAATGTTTGGAAGACAATTAGAAACAAAGGAAAATAGCTTTAAATTACTTCAGAACCTAAACGTTATAATTGATTTTTTCTAAATATGGTGAGTATGCTTAGACTATTCCCCAGGACACTGAAAGCAAAAGATCAAGTAAATTTTAGAACCTCCTAGAATAGCGTTGCTGATTTAGAAATTCTCATTCATTAGCTAGTTTTTAATCTAGATGTTTTTCCTTAGGTGATGTGCTATGTGTCTAAGATGCTAAGTATCCCCATACTTTATTTTTTGCTTAGATCTTGCCTCTGAACTCCAGATTCATGTAGCCAAACCTAATTACTGTTTCTAACTAACTCAATATGTCAAACTCTTGATTCTGTGCTTTATCACCACACAAAGTCCTCTTCCAATTTAAAAAAAAAATTATTTCAGTATGTGTACCACTTTCCATCTAGTTATTAAAACTGGAAATTCAGGTTATCCTTAATTTTTCCCTTATTTTGTATTTGCCATATCTAGTCTATTTTCATACTTTGCCTCCAAAACATTGCTGTAGTTTCTCTATAACTCTACTACTGTCATTCTAGCCTAGAGTTTCTTCTCTTCAAACTTTTAGACATTTTGAACCATAAAATTATTTGTTGTGGAGACCATGCCATGCATTGTAGGGCATTTAGTAACTTTCCTGGACTTTATCCACTAGATGGCAGTAGTACCCTCCTTCCAAGTTGTAACAACCAAAAAATGTCTGCAGACATTGTTTAAATGCCCTCTGAAGTACAAAAGCACTGTAGTTACCCGAGTCACCAGGATCTTCCATCTGGTCTATTGGAGTACACTTTAATTGCCATCTTCCACCCCCTGCATATATTTCTCCATTCTACCCATCAGATCTAAATTTACTCCCAATATTAATCTCCCTCATAATGCTCTGCTTAGTTCCCTCACAGTAATTATACCACTCTAATGTTTTGTTTATTTTATTATAAATTCATTAATGGTATGCTTTTGTCTACTCTGTTTACTTGAAACTTCAGCACTTAGCACTGTTTCTGACATCTAGAAATCTTGATAAATTCAATGATTGAATGAACAATAATATCTTATAAGCCGCCCAACTTAAAACTCTTAAGTATATCTTTATAAAGTTAAACTCAATAATGAGCCAAATTTCTCTATTGGTTTTATTCAGGCTCCTTCATGGATCAGTTTATATTTGGTGGTGTACTCAGTACACTAAAAGAATGCATTCTCTCTAGCAAAACATAAATATAAACTTACATGTTTTTCTTTAAATTTCAATGAAATGCTCTGTGAAGTAGAGTTTCTGAAGGAGAAAAACATTCCATACAGGTAGAAGGCTTTATAAATGTTCAAAATGAAGCCTGTGTAACCACTGTGAGCTGGAAAGGGAGCAGGATGAGATGTGGCTCATCTGTGAGTCAGATGAGTTGGCAAATGTGAGCAGAGACAGATCCTCAGAATTCTGTACCCACCTTCCTAAAGATTTGAGGGTTTATTCTCAAGGCAATATGAGCATTGTTCCATCTTTCCTACCTACATTCACTTTTCATTATTCACTCACCAGTTATGTGCTTACTTAAGCCGAGTCCTTGCTATACTAGCCACAACAATATCAAACTTTTCTTGGGTTTATTTCTGGTGTTTTTCTTGATTCTGTCTTTGCAATCACATTGCATCCAACTCCCTTTCTTCTCATTTGGATCCTGTCTCCCTAGTTCCTTTCTGGTTTTCAATCAAGCCCAGTTCTTTAAGTCTAGGGATATTCCTCCTAAGCTGCTCCCAGCAGCTTGACTATTCTTTTCCTCAGACTTTTCCTAATTAAGGAGTATTCATGCCTTATATCTCATTACCTGGAGATGATTTCCTTGGGTCCTCAATGAAACATATGCCCACCTATTTTAATCTATCATGACACCCTATACTTATCCTTCAGCACTTACCACCAATTTAAATTATTTGCTCATTTGTTAATGGTTCTCTCCCTTTCTAGACTGCAGACACCAGAAGGGCAGGTTCTATGCAAAGATATTCTGGAACATTTGAGTCTTTACCAACTCCAATACATAATTGGACTTCATAGTTGTATACAGATTGAATTTGAATGGTTGGGATGTCCAGAGGTCTATAAGACATGACAAAGAAAATTCAGCTCAGGAAGGTAGGTATAAAATGGTATAAAAATATGACTGTATTTCTTTGATAAAAATAAATTAAAATTCATGACATTTCCAGTAAGAGGTATGAGGTTATCTTGTTCAATAACTAATATATTGAAAGTTAGCTTTTTCATAGAGTTTTAATTATCATTATTGTCAGCCTTCTTATAGGCTCAACTTATTTCAGTATTAGAATGATTAAATAAGTGCACAGAAACCTTAAAGAACCCATGTTAGAGAGCTAGTAATTGCCTTTCAAAAGCTGAAATAAAAGCTCACAAGTTACACCATTCTAATTTTTATTCAGCCCACCCTGCCTTATGGATTGGATTTACAATTTAAGCCTTCTGATCGAAAAACACACTAAGCTTCTTCATATTTAATGCATATAAATTAAAACAAGTTTCTGATCATTACATCTTGGTTTAATTTCTTTCCTCATAAACTCTTACTGAAAATGGCATGCAGTTTTACATTATATTTTATCAAAGATATGCATGCATAGAATTTTACAAATTAGATATCACTAAATAAAAACAGAACATAAAAACTCTTCCAGCTTCTCCTCTCTTTTTCAACTATTTTGTTAAGCATACCTACCCCATATTTCTGCATGATACACATAATTGATACTTTCCTGGTTTGAGTTATTAACTGTCATACTATCAAGGCATATGAAAATTTTGCTCTTTAACACCATCATCCCATTGGCTTTCCTTTCTCTTTTTCTTAAGTTTCATCACTATTTAGGATTTGTATTTGACTCTCTTGGTGAGATATGCAGTTGAATACTGTGGTGTGGTTATATTTTTCTTCTTACTCTTTGTTTTCCCTGAAGTTAATTCCTGTAGGGATTTTTTTTTTTCACTGACTTGGTACCTTCTTTCCATAGATTCCAATAGACTCTCTACCAAATTTTTGCACATCTTTTGTATTACTATTTTTTCACTTGAAGATATCCTCCATGGATAGTTCCATTTTCCCTACTTCCTGTGATGGATTCTTTTGGCCTTCAGCGTAGCTGTCCTTTTTATACTTCTTTTCTCTATCTGTCTAGGTTATTCCTGTCTTTCCCTGAGATGCATTCCCTATTTTTTGCATCTCATGTTACCAGAGCTAGCAAATTAGGTTTGAGAGTGCAATCCTCCAGACTCCCCTCACAGCTAACACCAACTGTATGTTTGAGGGAATTCCAGTACTCCACTCAAACTCAGTTATTTGTTAGAAAAGTTCACATAAAAACTTATACAACTTAATACAAACATATTCACAGTTTCAGCATATTCCAAGAAGATGCATATTAAAATGAATAATATACAGATATTGATTTGCTATGATGTACACCTTATATCTATATAATGTTATGCTACAATGTTCCTTCAATTTAAAAAAAAATCAAAAGGAAGAACATAGGGCAGAGTATGGGAGAATTCCAAGTGCAAATCTTCTGCTGTCCCCGCTGCTTGGAGTAGCAGGATGTATTCCCCTCCTGGTGTATATTATATAAGTAGAATGTGCCAATCTGAGCAACTCACTTTAACCCAATATCCAAAGTTTTTATTGCGACTTCGTTATATAGAATTGATTGACTCATTGATTGATTGATTGATTGCCCATAAGGTTAAATTCAGTCTACAGGTCAAGTGATACAATGTAACTCAAATTCTCCACCCTGAATCCTATGGTTGGTCTTTTTCCCATGATCAGGCTCTAGCCTAAGAATATTAGGTGTGGAGAACTCCCCCGCTAAAAAAAGACATGCTTGACAGGTATGATATAGGCTAGTTATCCCAAACCTAGAGCCAAGGTCAGAATTTTCTTTGAGCAAGGCCAAATTCATTATTACATGCAAGTAGCCCTTGATTTTCTCCCTTGTTTTAGTAGAACAAGTGTTCAAGAATCTTAAAAAAAACTGAATAATGTCAAATGTGGTGATTATGATAGTCCTTGACATAGGTATTTTTAAATGAACACTGCTTTGATCAGGACTGGTGGCTATTAACACTCAAGTCACAGTTTCCCTCTTGGAATACTACTTCCACCACCATCTTGAGGATTCTCTTTTCCCTTATTTGTATTTCATCTCTGGTGATTTTTGCTGTTGTTTTAACTTTGCTGAATCTTTTATCTTTCTGTTTCTCCTTCTCTTCCTTGTCATTCCATTCTCTATCTCTGCCTCTGTCTCTGCCTGTTTCTTTTCATTTCTTTCAACCTATCCTCAAGTAACTGTCTAAGCAAAAGTGCTTAAAAGATCTCTTTCTGAAATTCAGCTTATTCATTAGGTATTGTTCCTAAAGTATTAATAACTCCTTTTGTTAACCTGTGTTAATTTCTGAACATTTTCTCTATTTTTAATTCTCTTATGATTTTTAAATTTTTCTGCTATTGTTGTTATTTTTTCTGATTAATTTTTTTGTAACAACTTGCTGTTTTTTATTTATTTATTGTAGTTTTTTTTCTAGCTCTTTGAGGATATTATTGGAAAGTTTTCCCCCTAAATAATATCTGTTGCTTTTAAGATAAATGTACTTGCATGTATGTGAGTCTGTGTGTATGGTGTATGTTTGAGTGTTTATTTGTGTATGTTTATGTGTTTATTTTAGTCTCCAGCTTTCATCCTGGTAATTTGATCAAATATCTTAAACTCTTTGTTGGTTGTTTATGCTTAAGGAAGGAAGACTAGCCTGCTGATTGCAAGGCTCTGAGTACAATAGGCAGGGACTGTGGGTTTCACACTCTGCTAAAGAATAAAGAGAACTGAGCTTAGGATACCTCTGATGACAGTGTATTTCAGTTTTCTCTTGGGCTGACTACATTCCCCAGAGAAGGCTCTTCTGGTGCCCTGCCCTTCCTTGAAAACAGAGATCTGAGTGCTTGTGAACTAAGAGACTAGAGAAAGAAGAGAGCCAGCTCACTTAAACTTCTGTTTGCCTCTGTGTTTACTTAATCTTAATCTAGACTGTTATTCAGTTGTGCATTCTCCATTTTATTCTCTCCATAGAATATGCCCTCAGTTTTAAATGAAGGCCATGGGGAGAAATTATCAAGTGGTGTGCATATCTCTGCTTCCTAAAGAGTTTTCCAGAGATCCTTTATACATTAGATGTCCATTCTCTCCCAGGTCCCTGAAATGCTCCAGGTCCCTGAGATGCTCCAGGCTCCCCACTTTGAGCCCTGTACTATTTTTTAACCCTGAAGACAAGTTGCCCAGGCCAGTCAGCAGTGTTCTATAGTTGCCCAGTATGTTTACAGACCACCAACTGCATTTACTCCTAGTTTGTGTATTACAGTTTTGATGGAGTTTCTGGAAGAGATGTGTTCAATCCTCTACTTTATCCAGAGACATTTACTTTATAATTTTTAAAGTAAAATTGTAGCACCAGATGCTTTCAATGCCCCACCCATATGCCCAAAGCAGTTACCTCTGTGTGGGAATGTTTCTGCAAATAGCTGGGACTCTTGAGGGTTAGCTTCCATTACCTTATTTATTTATGTATTTTTTATGTATGTGTGTATACATGTATGTATGTATGTATGCATGCATGCATGCATGTATTTCTGGCTATGGGAATATGTTCAGTAACAGACAACGAATACCCCTAGGAGCAGTACCTTAACTAGGAGACTTCTGAGGTGTTTTCTATACTTTCTCCCAAACTTCCCCAAAGGAACTCAGCTCCAACTGCCTGCTAAGGTAACTTGCTGGGAATGCATCCCTGTGGCTTCTTCCCCGTCTCTGTATTATCCTCACCCCTTAAGCCTCTCTTCCGGAGTCACCTCTCAATTATAACAATCAAATCCAGGTCTCTGCTTGCTTGTAGGAGACCTGAAAGTGTATTTCCATTGCTGTATCTCAACTTTTATATTATGTTTTACCGATCCTGTAAATTTAGTTGGTTCACAATGATCAGATAATTATAACTTTTGAGAGTGGGTTTATTAATCTGATCCTTACTGTTCTGTCATAGCAACACGGACCACAATCACAAGAATATATTTGGTCATCTGTTTCATTAAAGCAAGTGATTTTCTATTTCAGGAAAGCATTGCGTCTCCTTATGTTGGAATTCATACATGTTCTGAGACATCACTTCACTAAAGTATCCTGAGTTTGTCTAGGGACAGTCAAATTTAAAAACATCCCCAAGCCTGTATACTAGTTGACCTCAGTAATAAAAAGCCACTAAATTTCTAGTGAGTGAAAACAGAAATGCATTACTTCTGTGCAACTCAGATGTTTGAGGCATAGGAAATGATCTCTAAAAGCTTGCTACTTAATGAGAAAAGAACAGATAAGAGCCCAGTTAGATGGATATTTATCCCAGGGCAGGGTAAACAAATTTCCTCTCACCACAGCAGAAATTATTGAGTTGAAAATTCACTGTATCAGTATATCAACTGATTTTCTATTTGTCTTTTAAAAATCCTCAAAGATAGCCCTTTGTAAAATACCATTACAATGTAGCTGTTCTATAAAGTTACTTAGACGAGTAGCTGAAAATCTTAAAGTTACATTGATTTTTATCATTGAAAAGTTCTGCAATAATCAATGAGAACCTTTTTTTAACTTCACAGCAGTTAAAAATATCAGTGTTTTAACTCTCTCTGTTTTCTTCTCTAGCAACCATAACAGGCAATTTGGAGTATTGAAGGTATCTGCTCTCCAGTAGCCAATTCATTTCATTCTGTATCCCTCTTTTTTTTATATTCTCAGCATAAAACAGCTCTTACTGTTGTGCCCTCCACAGAAGTGTCACAGACATTTGGAACCATATGTTCAGTACACACCATGACAAAGTAGAGAATTTCAAAATAGCCACCAAATCCTCCATACCATTCTGCTGCATCCCAGAGAGCAATAAGATGGTAATCTACACTGATTGTTGGGGAAGGAGCACACTAAATGCACATTCTCTGTTGTCTTTCAAAATCACCTTGAGGATGCTACTTACATCTTTGGCTGGTAACAGAATCAGAAAATTGCCTCCATATAGCCTTATAGAGCTAATTCAGTGGTAAAAACCAAAAGATTGAAATGAGATGCAGGACCCAGAGCTTGTGGCTTTGCTCTTCTGCCCAACCCTTCCAAAGATGATCTAAAATCTGCACTGGACCATCACAAGTTTTAGCCATCATTCAAAGCATTTGTACAATAGATGATGCTTTTGCTAGATGATTCAAGAGAAAACTGAGTCTCTAAGAGGCTTCAGTGTTTTTGTTCTAATTGATAAAGCAGATTTACTCTTTCTGTTTTAGTTTACCCCATACATCGTGGTACTTTTCAACTTAAAGTTGTATTTATCAATATGATCATGTAGCAATGTTGATTCTGTTCTGAACAAAATATGATGACTTTTGTGGAGAAAAGAGAAAATTATGTATGATTGAAAAAATGAACCGAAAGTTAAATTTATAAGCTACTCAGATAAATCACATAAAATCGTTTTTTCAAGGTAGGATTAAAAATAGCAATTAAATTCATCTTTATATTTGTTCATAGCAGTACAATGTTGGTTTTCCCTTTCTCTGTTTTATTCCTAAAATCACATTCTGCCCTACAATTTCAGATATTTTTACCAATCTTGTTCATATTTAACTTCCAATTGCTCATTCAACTTATTTGAATAATCTGGTTGACTTTAGAAAATGGGATGAGAGGAGAGAAAAAGATGGTTGGGGTGAGGGTGAGAGGAAGGAAGAAAAGAAAGCGAGAGAGAAATAGGGAGAGAGAGAGAGAGAAAGAGAGAGAGAGAGAGAGAGAGAGAGAGAGAGAGAGAGAGAGAGAGAAATTCAATAAAAGACAAATGTCATATATAACATTATGCATGTGAATTTGAGACTTTAAAGTATTTTATATTTTTATAAAGTGGATGTTTCTTATTTAGTAGCAGCAATTTGTGTGCCTTGGAGTTTGCAGTAATAAAAAACATCCAAAGTTACAAAACAGTGTATAGTTAGTCATAGATGCTATCTGCCTCAAAATAGACTTTTATTTTTTCCTTTCTTTACCTTAACCACATTCAGAATTAGAGAGAAGAGTGACGAGAACCAGTAGGAACAAAAGCCAACAGAATCGTAGAAGTGTTCAGACAGCCAGCTAAATTCATTGCACATCTCTACCACAGAAATATTTCAGGTGACTGTTTTTAACAAAATGTGGGAACCACAGGACCTACAACACTTACAAGCAAAGTTCAACAACTCTAATAATAGTTACAGAAGTGAAAGCCAATTTGGATAAATTAAGACATTGACTCAAGCCCTCTGAGAGAAGATTTTTGAAAACAAAGTTTACAAAAATCTCATTTTGCCTTTTGAGAAATCACATTCCCTCTTTATACCTTTGCCTCTTTTTCTGGATTTCTTGATTACTGAGAGAATTTTCCCATAGCCAATCTCCAACTGACATCAAGCAATGTGATACTTTTTTTCCCCCTATTTTTATCATAAAGTGAATAAAAGTCTATTTCATGCTCTGTCCATGGAGCATGTACTTCAGATGAGTAGGGTGGGGCACAGGTTATTCTGTGTTTCAGAGGGTTTGCTATCTCCATGTCTGTAACTATAATATACTCAAAGGTACTCAAACAATTATATCCATAGTCTCTATCAGTCCATTCTCTAGGAAAAGAACAGTTACCATGATTTGCATGGATCAATATAAACTATTTCATTTGTTGCCACTTATTCTTTAAAATCGTTCATGTCAACACATGATCAGAAACTTAGCAGATCGTTGAGTGTTGACTCGATTTTACATACAGTGTTTGAGATGGTTTCCTAGGTACCAGCAATCCATTTTTATACCTAACATTTGAATCATGTTTATGCATGTTATTTTCCCACACCAATCTAACCCTTTGTTTATTTGAAAATAATAAAATAAGTGAAAAGTTGCTGGATGTTTCCAAAGATCAAGGAAGAAGAGTGACAGCACAGTTTTAGTCACCAGGGGGTTTGGCATAAGTGGAAGAAAGTTGAATACGGAATGAAAAATCTCTATTCTGTGTCTGTGTATTGGTTGGGAAAATGCTTTTGTTGATTTATGGAACCTCAAACTCCTCCTCTGTTAAATGGAGGAGCTGGGGTAAATGTTCATTATGATCCTTTGTTTCTAATTGTCTATTTGGTCTCCAGGTTCTTCTGCCTTGCCTGTTTGCTCGTTCTCCTAACCAGCAGTTAAATTCTGACCGGATCAAATCTGTGTTTTATTAAGATCACTATGGTTATAAAGAAGAAGATAACTCGAAAGGGAGAATTCCATTGAGGTGATACAGGTTAGAAACAAATGTATTAACTTATGGGTAAAGAGATAGTTAGCTTATCTCATGGCAGGGGCTTGGGAGAGATGATAGGAGTTAAAGGATGTATATGGTGTTAACATTTCTAGAAGCTGCTTTACTGATCTGGATTGGTGAATAAGGAGAAAGGAGATGTTAAAGAGAATACTCAGACTTCTGGTTGAGGCCATCTGCTCAAATCAGTGCCCTTCACTGAAATGTGGGACACAGCAGGAGCTGTGACTTTGGGGAACAGAGGTAAAAATGTGATTTTGGAGTCATCCCTTTGGAAAATCGTCACCTGACTGTTTCTGTAGACTTGAGAGAGGACTTTCACCCAGCACGTATCTGAAGACTATCTCACCATATGCCATAGCATATAGAAAAGAAAAGAAAAAAAAACAACCCACAAAATTCAAGTCCAATAATACTTTTGAAAAGTAATGCGTATTTTTATGGAAATTTCATTGGAAAGCAAGATGAATGTGATTACATGTAATATATTAAAATGCCCTTAAAATCATCCTCAAATATTGCTCTTTGTCTCTATCTCAGTTCTACATAACAATTTAAAATCGTTTTTCTCCCACTCTTAGAATAATACCTGCCTCCCACCATCCTTCAAAAAGTCAAAACTTTGTATCCGTCATTCATGTAGACAAAAAAGTTGAGGAACCTTTTTTGCCTTGGTAAGTTTTAGTGCATCCTGTTCCAGTTATATCTCAAATTTGTTACTAAGATTTACTACATTATATTCAACTTATGACTAAATTTATTACATTATAGTCTTATTAATTATTCAGTTGCCTCTATTTTTTATTTGATGCTGAGCTTCCACAAGGGCATAGTCAATGTTTCTGTTTTGTTTTTCTACTTTTGTAGTTTTTTAATCCAATACCAGAACTTAGTTTAGATTTATATTAAGTAGAAAATCCATATTTATTTGTGAAAAGCAAATTGTATTTAGGATCTAGCTAATTATTTTTTAAACCATATCCTTTTTCATGAAACTTTCCTAGAGATACCAGATTGAAATAATCTCTCATATTTACTGCCAAAACAAGTTAATTTTGTTGCTGGTTTTTAACTTTCATTTGTCATATGCTACAACATATTAAGGCAATCTCATATATAACTATGCTAATAAAAATTATTGGTTTTTAAATTACCAATACCAGAACTATGGTTTGAATATATTAAGTGAACAAAAAGTATTTTTGAGGTATATTTGCGAAAGTCTAAGGAAACAAATGCATGAATTAGTGTTTAAATTTGTTTGAATATTGCAAATTTTTATTTTCTCTCCACATATAAAACACTTTCTGATTCTGATAGATCATCCTGTGCTGTGTTTACCTATTTTTATTTGGTTTGGGAACAGGGACCATTCATTTCCCTGTTTTGTATCCTTTCATGTTATTTCTTACACATTTTAGTAATGCTAATTGCTTAAAAATATTAATTGAATGAAAACATGCATTCATAGTCCTTTGGGATACCAAATCTGCTGTCCTTAAAATATCATGCTCAAATTTGAGAAAGAGATAAACACAAGTAATTAAACAATATTTTTGTCATCTTAGTGAGGAAGAAAGGGAAGAGTTATTGGAAAAGCAAATGATATCCACAGGATGTCGCATATTCTCAAGAACATGCTTAAAATTTTGTATCTGTTCAAAGGGAATTTCTTAAATATCAATACTTTGCTACACTAGCCTACATGTTTCTTTTTCAGCAATATGTACATCTGAGGGTTTTCTCCATTGGATTAAGTGCAGTAGCAAGTATATAGGTCTTATATACCAGCTGCAAGAAATGTTAAGCATTTTATTAATCTTTTGGTAAAGAAAACCCTCATCAACTTTAAAGTGCAAAACACCTCTACAAGATTATATAAAACACCTTAACTATACCAAACAGTCCTTCAGTGTAGAAAATGAGAAATTTCCCTTAAATTAGAATGACAGCAAAAATTTAAGAAGGCTGAATTTAATGTAATGAGCATTGGAAAAACCATTATTTAACATAATCATGTCATATTTCCTTAAGAAATAATTTCAGATGAGTCAATAATAGTATTTTTATATCTTTTTCTGAGCCTGTTCTAATTAAAAGAATGTTGAAGATTAACTTGAGAACACAGTCTACATTTTCCTATTCTTAATTGTAGTCTTTCACTTGGGAAGTATGTTTAAAACATTAACTGAGATTTCAAAAATTGATACCTATAAAAATAAAAGGTATATAAATGTGGGAAGCAAGAATATCGAACAAGCAGTAGGGTATAGAGGAATGAGGGCTAGTACTTAAAGATAAGAGATATAACTGCACAACTTCATCCTGTATTAATGCTGCTTGTCTTCTCACATTTTTTATTGCAGAAAGAAATTTTACCATAAGCACATCTTGAACTTACATAGCATTTTAAATTGTAAGTTGCACGTGGCCATTGCATGTCAGGTTTCCCACCTTTGATTCTTCTTATTGAGCACAAACTAAGATTAGGGTGCTCAGTTTATTAAGCAGAGAAAACTCACATAAAACAGTTGTTCTACTCTGTGGCAGAAAGGGAAAAATGCTATGAAAAGAATTGTGTTACACCACATTAAATGAGAAAAATCATGTTGGAAGAGAACTAATATTTTGGTGTACCAATGGAAAGAAGGGAGCTGTTTTTTTGTCTATTTCAATAATTGCACATTAAATGTGGATTTGAATGTTAGCTTTCATCACTACTGATAGTGCTTGATGTATATTGGGGAGAGCTTTGGACTTGGAATTTATAGCACCTCTGCCACTTTACCAATAGTAATAATAATGACAATCAATGTATTGATGGCATTGTATGTATTATCTTTTTTAGCTTTCACGGCAATCTTCTGAGCTAGTTCTTATTATCATTATTCCCATTTTTCAGATGAGTATTTGGAAGCAAGAAAGTGTTAAACAAGTTGCCTCCAATCACTTAGTCAATAAGATATGGAACTGGGATTCAAATCGAATACTTTTATTTTATAAGCCTCTGTTGTTTGAAATTTAATGTTCTAGTGTCTAGATTTGTACTGTATACTATTATTCTTTATATTTTCTATGATTTTCTTGTGCTAATACAGTTTTATATTGCTTAAGATAAGATAATTTTTTCTTACTTTAATTATATTGCTCCCTTACACATTTATTTAATGCTAATAGTGTATCTAATAAATGCTAATAAATAGATGGGGCCAAGATTAAAATAAAGTAATCTAGCTCTATGAATTCTGTGGTCCTCATCAGGGGACTCCACCACCCAAGACAAACAAGATTTCTTTCTCCCTCAATTTTCTCACCTGTAAATGTAGTACATGGGGACTTAATGGTCTTTAAAGAGTTTGTCATCTGAACAAGTTTGGTTTTGTATATTGTCATTATCCTAGGCCAACACAAAGCTCAGGAAAATAAACTTTTATATGGATCAGAACAATAAACATTGATTTACCAGAATGTTCAATGGCTTGAACTGGTCTTGGTTTTCATGCCCGCAGGACCACAGACTGAGTCAAGAACTGGAATGTAAGTTGTTTGGGAGCTGAACCCATGATGTTCCAATAGGAAAGTGGACTGGTAATGTGGTGTGTTATCAGTAAGTGGCTTAATCTCTCTGAGAACTCTGAGAAAAATAGAATACAAGTAAGGAGCTATATTACTCATGAGGGAAACTGCTGGACAATTATTACCAAGTGAAGCTCCTTTGGGAGTGTTTAACTGTATACAGAATGGGCTCAGGAGATCAGAGGAATGTAAGTGTTGCTCATTGAAAATCAGACCTGACCAAACTGAAGGTCAGAATGGTGAATATACCTGGAGTATTTTCCACAAGGCTGTGTGACAAATAAAAGCAAACAAAAAAATAGAGATATCCTGAAGCACTTGTTAATTTGTTTGTTCTTCATGGTAGATTTAATTTTATTTCCTGAAACTATACAATCTCCTCCCTTGTTCTAGTAAAATAGAATGTAAAGAACACAATCCAACCTCATTGATGATTAAGTGCTTTGCAATCACTTAGTGTCATTATTTAAGTTTAAATATAGGCATTTTCATCATACATGAGAAAATAGTTTCATATAGGATGATGCCTCAGAGAAATGATTCCTAATGAGATCTCTGCAAATACAGCTGAAGAACTTAGAAGTCAAAGTGGTGACTGTTATGCTTTTCTTCCTGGACTTAGAAGAAAGCAATGATCATAACTGCAATTTTAATATTTTCAGGACAATGATTTCCAGCCTTATTTGTGTGACATCCCAGAGTTCTTTTAAGGATATCATAAAATACTCAGGGTTGAAAAACACATAGAAGCAATGCAATCTTGAATCAATATAAACTCAATTTGATTTTCAAAATGTAGGTATAGCATGGAATGCTTTTTAGGAATTTGTTCACCTAATGAAATAAAACCAAGATAATAGATGTTATAATTTGAAAAGCTTGTTAGTAACTGTTTTCTGAAACCAGGAGAGAATGAAAAATATGGACATTGGAAGCCTCATGAAGGGATATATGTGCTAGCACAAAGTGGAAATTTCTTGAACTGAAAAAATAATTTACTTAATGGAGAAAGAAGACAAATAGTTCACACAAGTGTTGGACATTTCCATGACTTCCATAATATTATCAAGCAAACCAAATTTATTGTTACTCTTATGCCTCTCTACTTCTTAATAAATTATTTTTTTACGTGAGGTTCTCTCCCTCTCTCTTGCTTTCTCTCCCTCTTTCTTTCTTTTTCATTCCTTCCTTTGTCCTCCTCCTCCTTCTTTTCTCCCTCTCTCTCTCTGTCTCTCTCTCTCTCTCTGTCTGGCTCTCATAACCAGAACAGGTAAAAAGACAAATACTCTTGTAGAAGTTTCTTGCACCTAAAATTCAAAATATTCTCTAGTGATTTCAAAAGATGGGTACTTGAAAAATGTATAGATATTGCTTTGTATTTCCTCCCTTTTTCCTTTTGAAAAAAATGATGAAATAATAGCAAATTAATTTGCTATACTATTTTTCTAGTATCCTTTTAAATGGAAGTTAATTTAACATTAAAGGTGAACATACTATTTTGCTTTGAACATATTTCAAGTTGTACCCTAATATATTGAAAAGCAACAGTTTATTTTTAACAATGATATTATTGCAACTGAGCATTGTTTAAATGGCTTTGTAGGTTCCCCTGCTCTCTCTCATATATACGTATATATACATATACATACATATATGTGTATGAATACACACACACACATATATATGTATATGTATATATACACACACACAATTTAGGTTCCAGAGAGTAAAAATATATTCTAGTTTGTATTGATAACATCTCTTTGGAAGTGACAGTTACTAAAATATGAAATTCACTGAAATTCTTTCTCACCTTCCTTTATAGTAAGAGTCATAACTTGAAATATGACTGTTCAAGGAAGGACTGTATTTCTTAATTCTTCCTGAAGCTGATTTATTTATATGGTCACATAAAAGTCAATTATATGTGTCTATATAACAATGGAATGAGATCAAGAAAGATGAGTTCTAATTATGGTCTTTAATTATGAGTCTTAGACTCATAGTAACTAGGCATATGGTTCTCCATGTCTTTTCTTCTGCCTCTTGTAAGGAGCATAGCTTTGAACATTCAATTAGGTAGAGGGAGAAAATCAAATATATTAGAAGAACTTGAGCCCTAAATGACTGCATTAACCAGCATCTTCTGCAAATACACATTGTTTACTGAAGAAGTTACATAGCGAGAAATAAAGGTCCTTATTTTTAATACTGAATTTTGGAATTTCTTGTTATAGCAGCTTAGTGTTCACACTAACTCATGCATTTCTCAGTAGTCAATGATAGTTTACTCCCTGTAATCATGCAAATTATCCCAAAAGTTAGTGAACCTCCAGTTTAGGCAGACAGGTACAGCTGTTTATATTAAATTTTTGGCAGCGAAAATTTAAGAAAACAGCATAAAGTTTTTTTTTCCCTACCAAATAAAAAGTCTTATTGATTTTATAGTAACAGACTGAGCTTTAATTCTCAAAGTAAAATGATTATATTTGCTTAATGTGCATGCTTAATGGATTTGCCAACAAATATTCTGGTAGTGAGAGTGAAGAATTATAACACCATGAATGTCATTTAATGTCATAGATGATATGATTTTGGATTTATCACTCCAGCATGGGTTGACAAAGATAAGATTCGAATTTTTAAATGATCATGATAATTATGTCTATGATTAACTCAAAAGCAAATGAACAAAAAAGGGAGAAGAGAAATATATAGTTTTGTATTTGATAAATGTGGACCCAGTCACTCAATTGCTGGAGGATGATAGAGGAGACAGCACCTGGTGTGTGGGTATTCCTGGATCAATGTCAGTTCTCTAAAGACTATCTTCTTTACTTATATTAGTAAAATTTGCAAGTCTGTCACACTCACAGTGTCCTAGGTTACTGTTACAAATGGTCTCAAACTAGTTGGATTAAAACGGTGCATTGTCTCACAGTTCTGCAGGTTAGAAAATAAAAATCAAGCAGGGTATATGCCCCTCTAGGTCTCTACAGGAAGATTCTTCCATATATCATCCAGCTTCTAGTAGTCCCAGGCATTCTTGACTTTGTGGCAGCACAACTCCAACTTTTGCTTTCATCTTCACATGACCATCTTTCTTCCTGTCTTTCTGTATCTTCACATTTATTTCTCTCTTTTTCTTACAAGGCCATCTACCTTCCTTCCTTGTGCGTCTCTCCTATTTATAGAGACAACAGCCCTACTGCATTGAAGACCCACCTTGCTTCAGTATGACTTAATCACAAATAAACCAATTATATCTTTGATGACCCAATTTCCAAATAAGGTTACATTTGAGGTACTGAGGGTTAAGATATGAATATATCTTTCATTGGAGACAACATTCAATACATCTTATTTGTTAAAAGGACTTACATTCCCAAAATTAAGAAAATGCAAGCATGTCTATTTTAGTTCTTTTTAGCATATTAAAGAACTAAAATATCTGACTTTATAACACATTGAACAAAATTAAATGTGTAACTGAGGCATGTCTGGTGGCTCAGGCACTAGGCTGGTAGCTGGGGCATAAAACATGTGAAGTTCAAGGACCCAGGTTCTCTACTAAAGAGCCAAGAATAAATAAGCACATAAATAAAAAGTGCTTCCTCCTTCTCTTCCTTCCTTCCTTCTTTCCTCTTTTAAAATAAATGCAACTGACAGTTAAACTAGTGCTTCTATTTTAAGATAAGGCAAAATTATGTTAAACTTCTAAAAGATTGTTTTCACAGTCAATTCAGTGACCTTCATAACTACACACTTCTTTACTTTTTTCTAGAAATAGCATTGAAGACTAAGTAGCTTGAATATCCTACCATTAAATTATATTGGAAAATAAAATTAATTTAACACACTTTTTAAAAAGGTTTCACATGTAGAATCAGATCTCTAATGTATAGACATTAAACCTACCAAGGCCACAAATAAAAATCCACTTGTAGCAGGTTAAAGAGCTTATGTTTCTTAATGACCTTTTATATGGATTTCTAAATAAAACAATTCAAAGTTTCTCACAAAATTCTCCCAACATTTATATAAATATTAAAGACTAATAGCTACAGATAATTTTCAGTACTTTTGGTCTTCGTTAGTTATTTTGACTACTTTGTTCTCTTCTATAGTGTTTCATTTCTTGTCATGTATTTAGAAATCAAAAGTTCTTTCATCTATTTTCTCTGTTCCCTAAAACAGATTTATTTGTATAGGAACCAGTGAAGACTTGGGCAAAACTTCTTTTTTCATAAAACTGGTGAGAGTTTTGACAGTCTGGCTGCTAGCCTGAATTTTGTGGCACATCTGTAGTTATAAATATAGAATTTCAATTATGCAAATCACCTTAGCAATGTCTTGTTAAAAGTTAAAAAACACTGTAGTTTATCCCCCATACACTTTAGTAATATTCTTATGAATTAGGTCTCTATTACCAAAATAAAAAAAAACAACAACCCTACATTATATGACATTTTTTCAAAAGGGGGTTTTAGAAAAGATTTAAGTTTCTTCTAATGAAAGAATAGACTACTTCATTTCTTGTGTTAAAGGTGTAGAAAACAGAGAAAAGCATCCCTGTCTCTAATTGCTCATAGTTCTAACAGTATAAAATCAGAGCAGCAATATAATTAATAAAGGCAACTGTAGAATCACAATTTTTCTGTAAGTAGGATTATGTTTTTTTCTTTTCTCTTTACATCTTATAGCAGCATATATTTATATATTAGGCAATGTATTACCTCCTTGAGAACAGAATTATTACTTCATTTTCTTCCAATTTTCTTTGAAATTTCCTACGAAGACAGGTGTCTTTCAAATCTCAGTCCCCAGCATAGATCTTGGAATATATTCGATACACAATAAATGCTTGCTGTGCAACTGAAAAATCAAGGGGAATATAAAAAGAGTGGGGTGGGTGTGAGAAGTAAAGAAGTTTTCATTGTAGTGAAGAAAGCAGGCACTAACTTTGCACAGTTTAAGTTCTAGTGTTTGTCCTTGCTTTGTATTAGTGGCTCCGTACTGACAAGTGGTATCTGTATCAAAGATGATCTTTCCTAGCAGTAGCATAGATTTTTTGCAAGTATTGAAAGTCTTCTCAAAGGACATTTTTGCATTTTCAACATTCATTTGGAAATCATCAAGTACTCTCTAAGGATTGCAAATTAAGATACAGCGCCCTCCTCTGGCAGGAGACCTTTATTATTCTGTATTTTGGTTCAGAATCCATCAATGTTACTGACTTTCTTAAGAGGAGCTGTATTAACAGAACCCGTCTTTCTGTTTGTATGTTGTTGCTTTTTCCCCCCTTTGTAATCCTTGACTTCAGCCTAATTCACATTCTGTCCGCTCTCTTATGTTGCTGCATGAATGACTTGCCTTCACTAGCTGATGACTTCTCTGTTACTTGACCCTGCAGAAACACTTTACTGCCTTTTTGCTACAAAGCAGGACAGGGTAATATATCTCAGTCAAAATATCTCATTTCTCTCCGCTTACTGTATCTGAAAATTCATATTTCCAGCAATAGGTGCTAAACACCCACTTAGAAAAATAGTGAAAATGTTCTCACTTGAGAAGACCATTTGAGCTGTGCCCTCACCATGGAGAACTTCAAGGCCAGGATAATTCGCATTTCCCAAATGTATCCTAATTAGGTCATCTTTGACATAGCCTCCAAGAAATTCCCTGGAATGCCTCTGAACTGCAGCAATCAATCATTTGCTGTTGAGCAATGTCCATAGCTAAAATTTGGGCACATGATGCAATATTCTTAACTATAGTAAGTACTTTTTAGAACTGAGATATTAGATGGTAGCATAGGTATATTATCATTTGTATACATATAGATCCTCTCCATATCCTGATATTATAAATCCTTAATCCATGTCATGAAACATAATCAAAATAAAAAGGAAGAATACTATTTTATTATTTTTAAATGATTTTATGAAAGTAGCATTGCATTATAACATTATGTTTTAGATGTACATTACTATAAATCAACATCTATACATAAGAACAATGATCAATATTTTAAAACTCAACAATGTCACATTTGATGAATATACCATTTCCTTTAATTGTACTTTATAACTTTTTGAATTGGTAAATGCATATCTGATCAAATATTATGAAGAAGGATATTTAGTGTGGCTTTTTAAACAAGTTTTAGGGATTTTGATAATCTTTTCTCCTTCTTTAAGTTATAGAATTGCTTATATACAGAGATTACACTGTGATTTTCATAATATTCTTGATAAGTCTAAAGTCATATTTTGGTCGCAATATAAATTGCATTTTCATAAATTACCTGGAGGAACTTATTAAGCACTACTTTATTTAAAAAACAAAGCCTCCTGATGAAAATTCAATAATTTCTGTTTTTAATTTAAAGTAATTTTATTTAATTTAAAATTATTTTCAGGAAGTAGAGCTACCTTTTAAACACTTTAGCGGTAGTCATCAAAAAATAAATAATGCTGTGCAATTCTTTGAAAGAGTATAAATATTCATATTCCAAATCCAAGAACAATGGAATCCTGGTACTAAATCAAAATAGCTAAATATTCATTCTATGATGTCTCTTAATAGGTGATAGCTTTCTTTCCGAGTTATTTGTAAATGCCTAAAAGTTTTTCTTCAAATAAATTCATGGAGAAGCAATTCGAAGTCCAATTTTTTAATGAACAGTGTTTAAATTTTGATCGCAGTTATATCGCTTCTGCAACTTCAACAGAGATCAATAGTTGAAAAAATGAAATAGCTATAATGTGTTAATTCTCACCATACATTTGACCTTCTCTCTGCAAAACATGAATGTCTTTAGCCAAAATCATTCTAGGTTCTTAATTGACCATGCAGCCTAAAGAATGTTAGAGAATGTTCAGTTCTCTGTAGTTTGACCTCCCTGTGACTAGTCAGCATGACACAAATGGTCTACCTCAGTCCTGCTTTAGTCCTTGAGGCTATCTGTGATCTGAGAGACTGTTAATTCCAACAAAAAGTTGCATTTCAGGCAGTAGTCAACAAGTAACTAGCTCTGGCCTAAGTCTTCACAAAGATTATCCTCAATTCTCCCAATAGACTTATGAAATAGATGTTTAATTTTAGGAATGAGTAAACTGATGTTTGTAAAACTAAAGCCATGGCTATGCACTATCTAGCCATGTACAAGAGATCATGTGATTCCAACATCCATGTACTTAAGACGTCATGAGTTAGCCCTCGTTCAACTTTAGAGCAATTTGCTCCTGAAAGCTTATTATTTCATGACAAATACTTCATTGCCTCAGCTCTGAGAAATGTGATCCTGTCTCTTTCCTTCATCTTCCTCCAATACCTTATCTTGACCTTTTACATAGACTCAGTAACCTACACAGAGAAGATGTCCTTGATGTCTTATCATTTACCTTCTGGGATGTTGTGATGTCATTTACTGAGTACCCTGGTTGTTCTCAGTTTACACTCCATTGTTTTGTATGAAATAACAGAAGAACAAATGCTCTGTGGTACTATAATTTATTTTCTGAAGCCATATGTCTAAATATGGATTCTTGATTGTGCAAAAGGACTAACTTCTAAGACTCACAACTCAATCTTCCCCTCCTTAATGATCCTAATTGACTAAGCTATAAAGTTAAATATTATGATAACTTATGAAAGGAGTTTTTGCTAATTGTTATATTTAACTGGCATGTGCAATCATGAAATGACACTGAAAAGTGATAGAAGTGTAGCAGTGACTGTATCAAAAGGAAATGATAGCTGCCACTGTCTAGGTTCTCTTTAAACATTGCCAATGAGATGGAACTCACCTTCTCTACTATCTCCCATATCTTCTGCTATTTCACAATTTGACAAACAGGTTTTGAGTACCTTCTTCATGCCAGCAACCGTTTTAGGTAACAGGGATATGTAAGTGAGCAACAGAGCACAATTCTACCTTCAAGCAATTAAAATTTCATTTGAATATGGGTACTGAGCTCTGGTTATAGTCTATGAGTTAATAAGTAAAAAAATTATTGAATAAAGATAAGCACTATGCAGAAGGTAATGAGATGTTATAGAAAACTGCTGTTTTAATTTAGTAGTTTGAACAGTTTTTTTTTTCTTCTGAAGAAATCAAACTTAATCTTATTCGTTAACAATAAAAGGAAGCCAATTCTACAAACATCATAGGCATCCAATTAATATGCATATGTTCAGCTGAATTTTATCAAGAATACTTGTAAGTCACAGAAAGGTAGGCATCTGAAACACTGTGCTATGAAAATGAAACTTATTGTTGGGAATTCCCTGGATGGCATCACCAACATTACACCCTTCTCAACTATGTTCAGCCTCATTTGTTTTGTCAGACTCAACGATAATAGCTATATGTTGTCTGTGCAGGATGCTATCTAAAGGTGTTAATGAAGTAACATCATAGGTAATCATATTTAAAAGAGATATGTGTTTATGGTACTTTTAAAACTGTATGATTTAAGACTGTATATTTGTGCAGGTTGACCGGATGCTTTATTTGACACCAATAACTGTCTCCAGATTTTAGCAACTCTCAGTCTCCTTAGCCCTGCAATGTTTAGATCATATTTGTTTTATTCAGAGAAATTATAAAATCTACCAACACTGAGGCATAAAAAATAAAATTATTTCACAAAACATGTTCTAATTATTTTAGACTTATATCGTTAAAAGTGTTGTGACTTTAAGAGATGTTTTATTAAGTTTTGTAATAATAATGTTTTATCATTTCTGCACGATAAAAATCACAAAGTTCAAAATTTGTGGAATATTTTTTGGAATTAAAGTATAACACAGAGAAGTGCCCCCTGTCTTTAAGCAAATATCTATCTGAAGCTCATAGGTCTAATTTATTTTTAAGATTGTCAAAGGAAGCTGTCTCTAAAGTTTGCATGGAAATTATCTTAACTTCTTTTTGCTTTTTTAGAAAGGAAGAAAAGGAGAGGAGAAAGATACTTTTTTTGAAATAAGGAAAAGGAAAAGCACTTTGTTTGTGTGTTCTTGGTTGGTCTCATGAACCGTGGACTTAAAATCCGGTTCTTGGGCTTTTACATCGTCTACACTGCAGTCACTGGCTTAACACTCAAACTACCAGGACTGAATATTTTCTCATTTAAAGGACAATAAATTGATTTCTTTATCAAGCATAACTCTCCTTTTATGTACTGCATTAGTATCTTCATGGTATTAAAACACAAAATAGTTTATGAAAGTTCTAGAAATAATTAAAAAGATTATTAGCTCTTTTCTGAGTGAAAAATATGTTTCTATTTCCTTATAATATTTATATAAACTGTATATACATGTCATATGTGCAAAAGGATATGACATGGCTTACATTATTAAACATAGAACAACAGAAATTTTAAAAATGAATCAAACTCTTGACTTCCATTTCTACCATGACAGCATGAATACTGTGGTAGCTAACTTGCTCTCCTGAGGAAAAATATTTACAAAATTGAAAAAAAGAAAAATGAAACTGTAATCAGATTCTCATTAATAGGCAACACAGGACTGCAGTCTCTGAGAAGAGTGACAAATTAGAAGAGTCCTAAAGTCTCTCTGATTTTCTGCTTGAGCAAGGAGAATACAGTAAAACATGGATTTTGACTGAGAAAAGAAGACAAAAGTTAGTGAGTTAGCTGGGATTTGTCTGGCAGAGTAACAGAAAGGAGGAAGCTATACAGAAATTGCTCTCCAGATATATGCATTGGACTCTCGTTGAGTATGATCTTGAATATCAATTCACATATACAGAGGGTGAAACTTCATGAAACCAAAAGCTATCAGGGACTACAAGTGGAACTGATCCCAGAATTTACACAGGAATGAGTGATGTGTGAGTTCTGACTAGCCAACGTAAAACAACCTTGCTAAACACCAAGGTTATTTGGAAGACATCGCATGAACATAATATTTTGGTAGTAACACCTCTTCCTATAGTAAAGAGTATCTTAGCTTTCCCATAACAAACTTAAAAATAAGTTTAAAAATGTTCAAGATGATTAATTTAACTGAACTAAAACAAAATGCAAATTATTTGAAGGAAGAAAACAAAATCTAGACTTTACTCACCAATGTAATATTTGCGTTGTTCAGAAATGAATCCATTTTGTCAAAAATATCAAGAAACAGAAATAAGGAAATCATAACCAGTAGAAATATGAGTCGATTGAAGCAATTTTAGAAATGAAAGAGATGATGAAATTACTAAGCAAGTTCAGGTAAAATGCCAACAATTTAAAGAAAGAATGAATACCATGAATCACAAAGTAGCATTGTTGAAAAATGGAGTTGGGAAATCAAAGAAAATCTGTACAGAATGTTGCAATGTTTGCAATATTTTTCTGAGGTGTGAGAATAACAGCAAATTAGAGGGTAAGGAAGAAAATATCAGTGAACTTTTAGCCATAGCATTAAAAACTGATAAAACTTAGCACCTAGAGAAGAAAAAGACTTTAAAAAAGTTTAGCAGAACATTATGAACGTGACCTGTGGGATAATAACATAGAGAAAATAGGAGTCCCATAGTGTAAAATAATAAAAAAATTAAGATATAATAACCATAAATTTCCTTTCTTTTCTTTTTTTAGGAAATATGCAGGCAGGAATAGAGATAAGCAGAGATAGACAGGAAGAGAGAGGAGGAAGAAGCACTTCATTTATTTTATTTATTTGCTAATCTTGGTTGTTCTTCCTGGCTGGGGGATGCAAAGTCAGGTCTTTTGGATGTATGCGGATTGTGTTGGTGAGGTGGCTGACCAAACCACTGCTCTACCAGAGCGTGCTACTGTAAACTCACCAGTATCAGTGATCCAAGCAGGATAAAGAAAAATAAAACCACTCCAAGATATAGCATATCAAATTTCTGAAAAACAGAAAACAATTATAAAGACAAAAAAAATCATAAAGGCCATTCAAAGAAAAAAGACTCTATATATAAGGTAAAAAATTTAAGAAAAAATAAAAGCAAGCATGGATAAAAATTTGAACTATAATTCTAAGGAAAAGAAGTCAAATACAAGGAAACATAATTCATTTTTTTCAAATATGCATTCTATATATATGAAATTCTAGAATGGGCAAGAGAAAATTTTGGTGACAGGAAACAGCTTAATGCTTTTTCAAGTGTAGCACTAGTGAAAATAAAGGCACAAAAGCATATTTTTGAGGTAACATCTATGTAAGCTCTTGACTGTAATCATGTGGTATGTATGTTTGTTAGAAAGTATATATTTAAATGGGTACAGTTGATTGTACTTAAGTTATTCTTAAAAAATTGATTTCAAAAACAAAATAGAGTAGTGGTCATATTATAATAGGGAGAAGAGGTAAACAAGTACTTGACATGAGCAGACTAACGAAAGTGAGCATAAATTTGCTGGTGTATGTTGTTTGTCTGTTCATTTATTTGTTGTGTTTTGCTTTGCTTTTATTTTCTATTTCACCAAATGGCAAAATCATAAAAATTCACTTACTGAGATAGTTTTTTTTCAAGAAACCCAACCAGGTAAGGAAGGTGTTAGTTGAATAAGAAACCTTTACTAACACAATGGCTAATATCGCCAATTCTAGTTTTAGCAAAAAAACAAATGCAGTAAAATAAATAATTTATACATCAAACATATTTATATAAAGTAAGAATCATTTCCACAGCAGTTGAGACAATATGGCTCAGGAACACTTACACTCTCACATAGCTATTCTAATTTATTAATGAGTTCATAAGATCTAGGAGAATGCATAGCTAGTATGGCCATTAGATGAACTCTTAAATACCTGGTATCTTAAATGAACCTCTGAGAAAATCTGGATCATAATTAATGAATCATTGGATGTTCTGAGAAGAGCTTTTAGTGCAGATATTCTAAATTGTTGGCTTCAGAGAATGGATGCACTTCAAATACCAGGCATATGAAGTTGCCTTCAATGTGAACTTTAAAAAGTGAATTTGTGCTTTCATACAAACACAAGGCCAACACTGTTTAATTCAAATGTACATAAAGTGATTAGATGCCGAGCCATGCTTTTATCTAAAAATAAAATGAAATTATGCATTGTCTCAATGTTTTAGCAATAAATGGTTCATATTTCAGTGGTATATACCACATGATTTAAATAGAAATGTGTACCTGTTTTTTCAATCTCTTGACATGGCTGTGTGGCCCCATACACTTCTGAAATTTACTGTATCTTCTGAAAAATGAGTTTAGGCTTTAGGTATTGGTCAAGATGGAGTACTCCACTAAGGTATGTCTCTCCCATCAATTACATTAAACATTCAGGTAAAATACAAGCAGTTACAACAAAAGATTCTGAAAAGCAAGACACTGGAGGTGTTATATGGGTGCTCAAGTTCTGGCAGAGTAACACCCTACCTAGTAGATAGTCCAAGGAAACCACAAGAAGACAAAGTGGGCAAGGACAGCTTTGATTCTGTTCACAGCAGGTGATTCCAGTGGTGGCGGGTGGGATGTCTCTGCCTCCCTAATGGAGGTCGATCAGGCATTTTTCCCGAAAGTTAAGTTAAGGAGCGGTGTTCTTTTAAAGGGGATAGCAGCCGAAGAAGGTTAGTGAGCAGGGAACAACAGAGAACAGCCGAGCGGGCAGGGACACCAAAATTCTGGGGCAGGCTGTCTCAGGGGCAGTCAGTACCCGCAGAGGCAGCTACCATCCCAGAAAGGCTAACTGTCACATTCAATTCCGTGCGCAGTGCTGCCAAGCATGGAGCACACTTTCAGTGTGGGACATGGTCAGTTCTCATGCTACTCCACAGGAGAGGAGTAAAAACTTGAAGAATATCCTAAGCAGAGTGATTAACCTATCTTTGATCTGCATGGTAAAATCCCCCCTGAAAAAATATGAAATGATTTCTAGCTACAGAACTATGCAAGGACTGCACACAGAAACTCCATGAAAATCTCCATCTTTCTGACCAGAGGATCAGGGAAAGTGGTCGATTTGAGCTAGAAGTTATAGGAGAAATTGCAATTTTTAACTTCCTTCTCTCCTATCTCTGACCTAAGTCCAGTCTCAATCAAAGACCTGTATACTGGCAAAAAATGTAGTTAAAATTCTTAGAATAAGCCAACATTTTTGAACAGGAAAACTGAAAAAGGAGCTCAGATGGTCCAGAGTTTGAGGGGAATCACTGGCATTTTTTCCTGTCTTTTTCCTTACTGCTTTGCCCTGATAATATTACCAGCGCAAACAACTATACATCAGCAGATTTGCTGACAAAACTTCCAAAAGAACTGCTCTATTTCTGATCAAAGGAGAAGGAAAAAGGAATTCCCAGGAGTCATATGTATAAATATATCCAAGAAAAAAAGGGACTAGAACATGAAATCCCCCTAACTCTTTGTATGAACATGTACAAATCTCAGTCTGGTCCCTGAGCTACACAAGTATGCTACAGAGTTAAACCAACATAGTCAAAGCTTTGGAAACTAAATTGTAACTATGAATTACTACCCAAGGTCCAGACTAGCTCCTGAGTAGCATGTGTCTGGAAGAAACAAGACTACAAAATACTGATCATGAAAACTGAACCAACATCAGAACCACTGCCATAGAAGACCAGGCAGAAGTATATTCTGAATCTAACTGGGTGACTGCTTTCTAAAACAGAAGAGCAAACTACCGTCATTCCGAGCAGAATTATCAAGAGAACTCAGAGTCAGTCTTACAATACAATATTTAAAATGTTCATGATACAATCTAAAATTACTCAATAAAAAATTGCAAATAGGTGACCAATTCTTAAGGAAAATGATAATCAACTAATCAGTTTGGGGGTGAATCAGATGTTATGATTTTCAGAAAAAGATTTTAAAGCAGTTATTATAATAAAGCTCCATGACAAAGGAAAACTTGTCTTTTGAGTAGTTTTTCAAAAACAAGAGTATTGAAATGACTCAGAGCATGTCTTTAATAACTAGAGAAAAATGCCCAGAACTCATTTTATCACTACCTACACAATGCCTTAGTATTTATTCCTAAACCTAACAATATTTTTGAAATGACCTTTGAGTAATCAAATGTTTAATAGAAACTGGGCATGATGCTTTGTTTAATTAGCTTCATGTTGATGACTCCTAATATGAAATAGTAAAAATTATGCAGCTGGTCTCTTTGTGGGAGACATCAGATGTTAACATAACTTTCTGATATGTTTTGTCAGATTATGCCAAGAGAGGTTCAAGGAGGATCTTCCATCTTCCTCTCCATTTTAATTAGTTCCTTTCTGCTTGAAAGGCCAGAGAAATTTCACTTTTATATATTGAGAAGCTCATCAAAGGAATTGGTAGCGTTGTAATAAATAAGCCTCAAAAGCACAGCAATAATAAGTAGTTCATAAAAAGCCAAATGTTAGGCACACCCTTGTGATTCAGTCAGCTGAGAACTCAGCATGCAGACCACCTGGGTCCTAAGAACTTGGGCTCAAGACCCAGGGACAAGGTGAAAACTCAAGAAAATGAACAACAAAATAAATGGGGATGTTTCCTCCTCCTCTTCCTTAAAGGCTTCTCCTTCACCTTCCCATACTTTTTCCTTTCCTTCTTAAAAAAAAAAATATATATATATATATATATATATATACACACATCATATGTATGTATATATTTATACACATATATATATACATACACACATACATATATGAAAGTCAAGTGTTAGCTAAGCTTTACTTTAGAGTGACTGTCTTTATATAGACATGAAGACTATTTTTTTCAAACACACAAAAAAATCTTGTTCCAAGACAAGCACTAATTATGTTTCTTAAAGAATCCAAAAGAGAAGATGAGAATCAGCGTAACTTCAGTGTCCTCCTCAAAAGGGGTAACTTGCTTCCTTGATGAATTGAAGATGAGTAGAGCCTTTTACTTTGTCAGCTAAAATTAATTCATACTGCAAGGAAACATATTTGGATGGTATTCGGAATTGCTTTAAACAAATACAGGAAGGCTGAAGTGCTTATGAGGAACTTTCGTCAGAGAGCAGTTGGCAATTTTATACTGATTCTCTTCTCTGTTTTTTTTTTTAAATCATCTAGAAATGTCATGTATTTACTTTGGTTGGCAAGATTATGTGACCGCACTAATATGCATTTTCTTCATGTGTACCTTACTAGGGAAGTGGAGAAAGAGAAAGGAGAGAAAGAAAATGCATAGGATGATTACACTGCAAACCTGCACAATAAAAATAATTCAATCAGATGAATGAAACTCTCTTTAAATATACAGGGACATAACTATTTAATAAGGCTCTTCAAATGCAGAGACTGAGGTAATTTAAGCAAAGTAATGCTGGTTGCATAATTAATGTGACTATTCTGGCCTTGAAAACAGTATTTTTATTATAATGCTCCTTTTCCCTTGGTTTTGGGGATTTCTTTTCCAAATGTAATGCATTGTTTCACATTGAATTTAGAGTGAATGGATTCATAAGGACTGGAATAATTTTATCTTTCAGAGTATTTATTTTTTAGGCAGCCCATAGTAATACCTAACAAGTAGCTAAATGGATATAAGGTAAAACATAGGAATTCCAGGTTAGCCTCTTATTTTTACTGGGGTCTCTAAATGTATTGGTCATCAACTGAAGAATGAATACTTTCGTAGCAAACAGATTGTTATATCTGCTGGAAACAACAGAATTTTAAACAACAATCGTGGGCTTTGTCTTTCAGCCAAGTAAGAACAATAATGATTGCCTCTCGCATGATTTTTCTAATTCCTTTTATCTCAATGAATAACAAAACCATTTTCCCTTAAAAGAACAGCTCAGAAAACAATGTAATGAATTTGACTCTCTGCTGTTACTGTTCTTGTTAAGATGGAGTGGGCCAGAATGGGGCAGAATGGGGAAATGACAAGAATCAAACTGCCTTACATCCTTATGGACAAAGGTAAAGAGATGGTATACAAGGTTAAGGATGACTAAATAATTTGTAGATCTCTCCCTCTTTCCAGCATTTCTTGAAGGTGATGTTGGATCCCATGCCACTGTCCTGAGAGAGTAACAGGCACCAGCAGGGACTTGGAATAGCTAGTTCCAACAGTCAGTTTGCAAAGCTCTTACTAACAACCACACAACTATTCTCTATTTCCCTCTAATTAAAAAACTGCGTTGTGTGATGATGAGTGTGGGTTCTAGAATTTCCATGTAAGTGAAGTTTAGACATGACCATCTGATTTGAAAAATGATGAATAAAAGCATAACTTTGATATTACATGCAATTTTTACTTCTATTTTATTATAATTTGAGGTTGCTTTTGGTAGCTAGTGCAATATATTTCAGACCTTGTATCTACTTGAACCCCAAATTGATTAGACTGAGCACTTGTATTTATCTAGAATGTGTGTTTTAAATAAGGTAGGCTATGTTAAATTTCTGCTTTCAAGGTGCCAGCCAGGCTAGCTGTTGGTGATGTCACTGAAGTGATCAAATCTTTCTCTGGATCTCACCATCAGAAATTGATGCTCAATTAGCTCAGTACATAATTCTAATTTTGCATCTTAGCTCTTGTATCACTATAAGATAAACTATGTGGCAATTTGTGCTGTTCAAATCCCTTAAATGATTTAATGTTTTTTGAGCTACCCCTGGGAGATAGTTGATTGCCATCACATCTATTTAGCCTATAAGGAAACTGAGGCACAGTAAAATTAAAGATTCTGCCCAAAGAACTAATATTCACAAGCTTACAACTGAGAAGGTTAAATTGCATTTTGTGCTCTTAAGAGAAAAAAAATTCCATAGGCATTTTCAAACAAGTAAATGTTTATCATTTATTTATATGGATATAAAATTAAAATTATATGGTAGAAATGATGCATCTTCATTATTCTCCCTAATATAGCATCTCTTATAAATGACAATGAAGGGAATTTTACTAAATAGAAAATATTTGAATGGTATTCAAATAAAGTAATACAGAGTTGAATGTGCAAGGAAAATTATTTTTATTATAAGGTCATGCATATTGGTAGCACATCTTATTGTTAGGAAGTGCTCATTAAAATTTCTTTACCATAAGCTTTCTTTTTTATTTTTTTGACACTTGAATTTCTTAAAGGCTAAGAATTTATAGTACATTTAAGGAAAAAGTCTGTGAGAGGGCTGGTTATCACTGAACCGTGGCATCAGAGTAATTCTGTCTGCCTTGTACACTTCAATTATGTGAATTTAAAGTTAGGAGGTGAAGGAAACTAATGCTATCATTACTGAGATGTTAGTAGGAAACTACCTAAGAGTGCCTTACATTAAAAGTAAACATCAGTGAACTAACATCCATTAAAATAAGTTTTCTCTGCCTGTCATATTTTTTACCTCCATTTTAGCAATAAAGTTTTTTACATAGTAAAATAGCAGTTGTACCCAATGGAGCACCTATGAACTTTGATTTCAACCAAAAAGACACTTGTAAAATACCTTGGAAAATGATTTGTTTCTTTGGAATTTTAATGGGAATAATATCACATATCTGGTTCAAATTATTATATCTCACACTTAAGGTTTATGATAGTAAACCAGCAATTAGTACTAATTATAGGAATACTCATTTTATACAATTTTAAAGCAAATTTTTTCATCATAAACACTTCTGAAATTTGGAGATGGATGACTTTTGCTGTCATCCAATGTTATTCAAAATTGCCAAGATATATAAATAACCTAAACGCTAATTGGTAGAGATTGGAAAATGAAGAGGTGGTATATACACAATGGAATACTACTCAGTTTTAAAAATGATGAATCAGCAATGTGATCAAACAACAATATGGACAGACCTTGAGGGGATTATGTTTAGTGAGATAATCAGATGCAGATTAAGGCTATATGATCTCATTCATATATGGAAGATAAAGAGACAAAGCAAGCACACTATCAAAAACAAATCCTTACATCCTGGCATCAGAATACTGTTTACCAGAAGGGAAAGCTGATGGGGCAAAGAATTGGAAAAATGAGTAAAGGGGGTTAATTGTATGA
Organism: Solenodon paradoxus; assembly: GCA_004363575.1. Lineage (NCBI taxonomy): Eukaryota > Metazoa > Chordata > Mammalia > Eulipotyphla > Solenodontidae > Solenodon > Solenodon paradoxus. The sequence continues at coordinate 136,597 of RJWH01000133.1, read as the reverse complement.
TGCTAGATAGAAGCTAAACTTTTGATTGTGTACATAGTATAAAGATGACAAAATATAAATCTGTACATCTACTATACTATAAATCAATATTTGCTTAGCAAAATAATAAATAAATAAAAATAGATTCAATAGATTCTGCTGAGTCAAGGAGATGAGCAAATCCTGTATAGAATAAATTCAAAGAAATCTATATCAAGACACATCAAAATTAAACTTCTGAAAACTAAATACAAAGTAAAAATAAATTATAGATAGCCAAGGAAAATGAGGTATTCCCTATAAAGTATACCAATTTTAGAATGAATTTCTTATTTAAACCTATGGAGGGCAAAAGAGGGACAAAGACAAATTCAAATATTAAAAGGAAAGACAGTCAACAATGAATTTTATATCCAAGGAAAATACATTTCAAGAATAAAGGGGAAATAAAGATAACATCTGATGAAAAAAAAATTCAGGTTTCTAGCAAACCTGCATTTAAAGAATTGCTAATGAACATTCTCCAAATACAGTTCAATGGATAACAGAAAATGATTAAGTGGATATTTCAAAAAAGAAAGAAAAACAATTAAATGGGTAAAAGTAAGAGCAAACATGTTAGACTTCTACTCACTAATTTATTAATATTTCATAGTTTAAATCATTGCATTCATAGATAAGCAATAAAAATATATTATAATAAAGATAACATAAATTAATGTAAATGATAATGATACAAATATTATGTTTATTCAATGTATGCAAAATAAATTTAGTAATCTCAGGATAAACAGATAAAATAAAAGTAAACCTACGATTCATATGAAGTGATAAAATGTTGAAACCAGTGAGCTATGATAAATGATACATGTACAAGATGGTGCACAGGAGAACACTAAGAAAAATACATAAAGAAATATACTTGAAAACATAAATGTAAAAAGCTAGAACACTAAAATATTTTTTCAGATAATCCACAGGAAGGAAATAAAAAGGAAAATAGACAAGAAATTGAGATATTAAGCACAAAAATAACAAAACGAAAGATGTAAACCCTAACATATAAAATAATTACTTAATTACCTTAGGTGGAAATAGTATAAATACACCAATGAAAAAACAGATATTGAAAATGTGCATTAAAAAAATGACCCATCTATATTCTATCTATAAGAAATTGTTGAAAAATAAAAGCATAGGTAGGTTAGAATTAAAATAATCAGATATGATAAATCATGCAAACATTAATTAAATTAAATGTGGTTATATACCAGTTAAAGTAGATTTCATAGCAAAGAAAATAAAATTGATAGGGACAAAGTCGTACTATACAGTGATGAAAGGTATATTCATCAGTAATATATAGCAGCTATAAATGTGCATCAACAAACAAGAGAATTTCAAAATAAAGACAAATTCAAATTTACCACTGGAGATAAAAGCACTCCACTGTTAGCAATGCTGAGAATTACTATGTAGATATCATAAGGATATCCAAAAAAAGGAAAAAAATTCTAGCAGTAACATCAGTTAACAGAAGATAACTGACATTTATAGATTCTGTCCAAAAGTAGCAGAATAGAAATTATTTACAAGTGCCTGCATAAAATTAATTAAGATAGAACATATACTGGATCTTAAACAGTATGAAATAATAGAAATTATGTTCCTCAAATATAATGAGCTTGAGGTAGAATTCAATAACAATAAATAAGACAATCTGTAAATATGTAGAAAGTAAACAAAACTTTTAAATTATCCATACTCTAGATAAATAAAATATTTAAGTTAAATTGAAAATGAAAACATAACATGAAAATTTATGAAATACATCTAAAACAGTGGTGAGAGAGAAATCATACCAACAATAATTATGTTAGAAAAGAAAACTCATTAATAATCTAAGAAGTTGAAAAACAAGAATAAGTCCAAAAGAAGAGCAAAGAACAAATAGTAGATATCAACAAAATTGGAAGCACAACAAATAAAAGAAATTAATAAAACAAAATCCAATTCAAATCAATAAAATTATAAACTTTCAGTATGTCTGATAAAGCTAAAATGAGTTAAGACCTACATTACCAATATCAGAAATAAAATGAGATATCTCTACACATTCTACGGCCATTAAAATAGCATGAAGCTCTTATGAGAATACGAGGAACAATTTAGCAACTTCTAGGAAAGAGAAGAAGTTTTCAAAAAGCATAAATTACCAAAGGTAGCCAAATTAAGATAATCTATCAATAAACATGGAATAGTCTTCCATCTCTTTGTGTATTATATTTCATTTGTTAATGTCTTTGAATTTTCCATGTAGAGCTTTTCACCTCCTTTGTTAATTTTATTCCTAGATTTTTAATCTTTTTTTGGTGTTATTGTGAATGGAATTTCTTTCTTATGCTTTTTTTCTAGTTTGTTGCTTGCATATAGGAATATGATAACTATTGCTATCTTTAGGAAAAAAAATAACAGTGACTTCAAACTATACTGGAGAGTGAGTGTCCCCCAAACAGTATGGTACTAAAAGAAATAGTGAGACAGATCAATGGAATAAAATCATGAGCACACAATAAGCCATTTATCTGAATATTAAATCTATGAGAATGAAGCCAAAAGCATATAAAGGAAGAAGGAAATTTTATTCAATAAATAGTGCTGGAAAAATTGAACAGATACTTGTAAAAATGATACTTGATTACTCATATGCACCATACATAAAAATTAACTAAAAACAATCAGAAACGTGGACATAAGACCTGAAACCATAAACACATTCAAGAAAACAGGAAAAAAGTTCATGACATCAGCCTCAGTCATATTTTTTGAGGAAATGACACCTACAGCAAAATAAACTGAAGTGAAACTAATAATTAGGAAATACATCAAACTAAAATGTTTCTGTACAAAGAAGCAACCACAACTGAAACAAAAAAGCAGCCCACTGAATGGGAGAGCATATTTACACAAGGTACATCAGACAAGAGTCTAAACTCTAAAATATATAAAGAACAAATGACTCACCCAAAAATGGGCAGGAGAGTTGAATAGACACCTTTTCTTGAGAAGATGCACAGATGATCCAGCACTATGTAAAACACTCTACATCACTCATCAACAGAGAAATGAAAATAAAAATCACAAAGAAACATTACCTTATACCAGGGAGAATGGCATACATACATACATACATACATACATACATACATATATATATATGATGAAAACAACGAATACTGGAGAAATATAAATTAGTGCAAAATCTTTGGAAAACTGTTGAAGATTCCTCAAAATATCAAGATGAATCAGTCATTTGGTCCAGCAATGCCATTTCTAGGTATATACCTAGAGATGCCAAAACACCAACCAGAAAAAAAAAAAAAAAACAGAACTGCACCCCTATGTTCATAGCAGCACAGTTCTCAAAAGCAAAGACATAAAAACAGCCTAAATGCCCATCAGCAGATGACGGGATAGAAAAAGTGTGGTGTATATACTCAGTGGAACGCTATGCAGCTATTTATAAAGATAAAATTGTACCCTTTGAAGTAACCTGGATGGAGTTGAAGGGGATCATGCTAAGGGAAGAAAGATAGAAGTACAGGATGGTTTCACTCACATATGATATATAGAAATAGAATTATAAAGAAAAGAAAACCAAATGAAGAAACAAATCTCAGCAAACGTCACAGGACACAAGATGGTGGCTGTGAGGAAGGAGGGAGCAGGGAGAGAAGGTAGGAGAAAATAAGGAAGAAGGTAGTAAAGGGAATTAGAACTGGTGATGGGTCTGGTGTGAAATCACACAATATGAGGTGAAATTTCAATACCCTAAAATGCAATGTAAATATAAGAAACACTAAAACTATTTAAAAAAGAAGAGCAAGCCGAATAATTTCCAAACTATTAAATAATGTGAATTTCTAATTTTAAAGCTCTCAAAAAAGAAATCAAGTCCAAAGCATTATATTAGAGAATTTTATCATAAAGGAAAAATTAATGCTAATTTAATACAATTTCCTTCAGAAAATAGAAGTAAAGTTACTTAATAACTTCTATTATGAAGTTATTACTCTGATGCTAAAAACAAACAAATATTAAACATAAAAGAAAAATATATACCAATATACCTCATAAACATACATGCAAAACTCCTCAATAAGAATTTATCAAGTAAATCCATCAATGCATAAAATAAATGATATAACTAAGAGAAATACATTCCTGCTCTTCAATACTCAGTATTAAATGTTTGAAAATTCAATCATTGTATTTACTGGATCAATAGACTAACTAGAAGAACAATAGACTCATGACAGTAAACCCAGAAAAACTATTTGACAAATTCCAACACCCACTCTTGATGTAAATCTTCAGAACAGTAACAATAGAAGAAAAATTCCTCAGCATCTTAAAGAACATCTTCAAGTTGTCAGTTTTTCTCATATTTATATATATGTTTGACACATCTACAAATATTTCAGCAATAATTTTGTAGACATAAGTAGGTTATTCAAAAATTTAAACAGAAAATGAAAGGATCTTGGAGAGACAAAACAAATTTGCAAAAGAAGAATATAGTAGAAGAATCACACTTTCTGATACTAAGGCTTACTCTAGCAACAGTAAAGAAGACAGTGTGGTACCATTGGAGGCATAGATATGTAGACCAATGGAACAGAACTGAGATCTCAGAAACAGACCTAAACACATATATGAATTAATTTTTAACAGCAACCAAAAAACCCAATTTAATGGAGGAATGAATCTCTTCAATAGTACTGGAGCATTGGATATGTAATGCAGAGGACCCCTGAATTATGATGGTTCAACAATGATTTTTCGACCTTATGATATTGCAAAGGTGATGTGCATTCAGTAAACACTGTACTTCAAAGTTTTTATCTTTTCTGGGGTTAGTGATTTGTTGCATTGATACTTGCTCACTAGATTGGGCAGTGACTGCTCCCAGTTAGCTGGAATCATTTAGAGTAAACAACCTACACACCACAGACTGGTTTTCACTTTCAATGCAGTATTCAACAAGTTACATGGGACCTTTAATAAAATAGGCTCTATTTTAGATAATTTTGCCCAACTGTTGGTTAATGTAAGACTTCTGAGCAAGTTTAAAGTAGGTTAGGCTAAGTTATTTCCAGTAGGTTCGATATATTAAAAAGCATTTTCAACTTAATTTTGTGTTTATTGAAATGTTACCATTTTACTAGTTGAGAAAGATATGTCCAGGAAGAATTTTAAAAAATGACCTAAGTTTTACATCTCAAGGAAAAGTGTTTCATGTACTAAAAGTAAAGCAGAAAACTATAGAACTTCTACAATAAAGTAGGAGAAAAATTTTGTAACCTAAGATGGATAATCAGTTCTTAAAATTGACACCAAAGCGTAATCCAGAAAAATTGAAAAAATAATTATTGATCTCATAAAAAAATTTTAAATTGTGTTGTTTTGTAAAACTGTTAAAAAGATGATAAAAAGATTACAGAAATAATATTTGCCTGTCATATATCTGAAAAAAAAAACACATTTAGAATATATAAAAAAACTCAAAACTCGACACTATAAAGACATTAGAAAATGGACAAAATACTTGAAAAGACGTTTAGCCAGAAAAATGTACAGATACCTAGAGGGACAAAGAAAAGATGTTCAAATTCATTAGTCTTTATGAAAATGAAAATGAAAACCACAAATAGCACCATACAACTGTTGGAATTACCACCCTTCCACTCAGTAAATAGTAGCAACACTAAATGTTGGCAATTAGTATAGTGACTGGATCTTGCATACACTACGTGATGGAAATGGGAAATGGAAAATAACTTGGGAACAAGTTTTGTATTTGTTATTTTTTTAAATAAGGTAATGTTGATTTACAAAATAATGTTTATATATGCAGGCACACTAGTCATTAAATATATGATAGCATACCACACACACCACCAAATTACTAACAGTGGCATTTGTTTTTAAAATGCAAAATGGACTTAATATGTGATCTAGTAATTTCACTCCTGAGAAATTCCAAGAGAAATGACAACACATTTCCAAAAGAATCTGGCACGTGATTGTTCAGATCAGTTTTATTCGTGAGAGCCAAAAACTAGAGACAACACAAAAATCCTTCAATGTGTGAAATAAGTCCATGGACTGTTACTCAACTATTAAAAAAGGAAAAAAAAATAATGCATACCACTTAGATGAATCTCAAGAAAATTATGTGCAGAAAAGAAATCAATATCAAAATGATATACAATGCAAGATTGCATTTATATAACATTTATGAAAAAACTATGTTCTAGTGATGAAGAAAAAATAATTGTATGAGGTTAAGGATGGGGTGGACAAATGAACGCATGAATGTACGCATATGCAAGAAGACAGAATGAGGGAGTCCTGAGTTTACAATACTATATAGTTAAATATTTTGATTGTGCTTCTCACATGAAATTTAAAATGTGATAAAATTGTATAGAGCTACACACACACATACACACAAGCACGCATGCACCACACAAGCACATAGGCACAACTTTGTGTGTGTGTGTGTGTGTGTGTGTGTGTGTGTGTGTGTGTGTGTGTGTGTGTAACTTGTGAGGCATGAATTAGCTCTGTAGCTTGTGCCAATCTATTCCCTCATTTTAGTTTTTTACTCTTATATGAGACATCAACATTGTGAGAGGGTTCCTGGGAATTATAACTTTGTGTAAATTTATAATTCTTTGTAACTTTCTGTAAATTTATGATTATACTTCAATATAAAAATATAAAAGGAAGAAGATAATGCAGACAATGTGAATGTGCAGGTGTATTACATACATAGGTGAGCAGAAAGTGGTTCTAGTATTGGTTGCCTGATGGACAACTAGATGCGCTGGATGCCATCTGCTTCTCTTCCCGCTCACAGGCACGCTATCTCAATTTTCTGCTGCTGAGGAACTCCCTCCCCCCAAACCCCTACTACTTTCTTTTAAGTGTGCTATACTGGGACTTTTTTATATGCTATACAAAGTAATTAATTCTAAGTACATTATTCTCTGCTTTCTAGAACTTTCCTTCTTTCTGATAACTAGAGAATTTGGGATATGGACATTGAATTGCTCAAGCTTAGAAAAAGATGACAGAGTCAAATAAACATTTATATCTGAAATTGGAGCAATGAAACACTAAGCTTCTTTAATAGGATAGTGCCTAAAATAACAGTTGCTTCAGTCAAATAAAAGTGAGTTGTTTTTTGTTTTTGTTCTTATTTTAATTTGGCTGGTCAACTCAGGAAAAGCTGCGCTGTTAAATGAGGTCTCTTTGATCCAGTTTCTCTCAGTCTTGTTGCTCCAACTTTTCCTTGAGTTCACTTCTTCCTATGATTGAAGCTGGATCTCTGCCAGTCTATGTTCTTATCAGAAAACAAGAGATAAGGGATTTCCCAGAAAGCAAGTAATGCATGATTTGCATACACTGCTTCAATGAACATGCTATAGATGAGAACTTAGTCATAGGCTATCTCTAATTTTATGGAGAACTAAGAAATGATGCTTAGTTGGGTAGCCATATAGCCCATTCAAAAACATATTACTATGCAAGAAAAATATCTAGCATTTTTCTCAGGTATTCGAGGATTTTTGTTTTGGACAAATTCAGGGCACAATAAGAGTTTGGAATATATGATGATATGCCAGGGTAATTCCTCCCCAAACTTTAGTACTTACAAACTTTGTAATGATGTTATAGGAGGAAGGAGAGAAGAGGAGAATTGAATGCTAAATGATGCTGCTTCCCTGAAAGGTGTGTTGCAGCTGGTCTAGCCTCTATAAGTCAGGACCTGGTTAGCATTAGAGAACTGTGAGATAAATTCTAGGTTCCAAGGACAGAAAACATTCCTGCTGTACTTTTGGAGTGGTACCTGGGAAGGCAGCAAACTTCATGGAGAACGTTGACCCAATTAAGTTCTGGAGTAATACTTGGGTTTATCTGAGTCAGGGGCTTCATACCAACCCTCAGGATTCTTAAACACTTCAGCATAACATTGGAAAAAATAAAGGATATTCTCCTGGGTTCCAAATTATGCAAATAGATGCTAACAATGGGCAGCCTTATGGTCTGGGAAAGTATGTACAACAGAGATCTATGGGAAACTGAAGTGTCTCGGACAGGTCAACAGCAAGAGATAATTTGGGACCAGTTTGCCACAGCAGAGCTGATACACTGTACACGACCCTGAGTAGAAATTAAATCTGGTACTTTGCAAGAATGATTACTAACTATCTCGTATTACCGTATTAGATGAGAGTATGTTTTAATCAACCCAGTGGAATGAAGACTCCAGCAAAAAATTGAGTTATACCAAAATGTTACACTTTTGAATACATTTATGCTTTTCTATTTTGACTCCTGTATTCTACACCCTTTCTTTCTGTGTCAGGACATGTCTTCTCTTTTATGATATTGTATCTATTTTTACTCACTAAACGCGTATAACGTCTTTAAATTCTTTTACTTTGAGTTCAAATATATGGAAAATAATTCAAGAAAAGAACTCTTTTCATGAACTTCAATTAATAAAAAGCACACTGTTGCTAAAAGCCAAGTCTCCTGGTTCTATGTAAGATATTGTCCAAGACACTAAGGTTTGAGAGGTTTTTTCCCTGAAAAAAAAAGTAACATTAAGTGCAAAGAAAAATAGCCAGAAAAACTGGTACTTTTCCTCTAAGGTGACTTTACAGCTTCAGTTTACTACCTAAATTGTAACCTCTTCTAGACGGCATGATAATAACATTGTCACCATTAATGTTAATGCTCAAATCTTCCTTACAAACTTTAAATGAAGAAAACTTTACATATACAAAGATAATGGAAGAAATTAAATTTAAAAAAATCACTTTCTAGAGACAGCGGATTTGCAAAGAGCATTTGATGTTTCTGTCCTCACAGACCCTTGTCTGAGCCAATGTCAAAATAAAGACAGCATTTGGAGATCTTCTAGTTGTGTCAGTTCCATATAAATATGGCAAATTGCTTGCTTTGTACTTATGTCAGAGATAGTGATAAAATTTTAAAAATGTATTAAAGGAGACAGTTGAATTGTGGGGCAGAATACAAATTTCAAGTTTAATTGAAAGGTCAGAGAAAACAAGAAAAACAAAACTCAAAATGCACACTGACTGAACAATATTGACTATTTATAGATAGTATCAGCTCATGCCATGCTTTCATTAAGGTGACATAAAATATATTGATTAGGTTAACAAGAAAGATAGAGTAGGGAGCCAAACTTCTATGACAGACTAAAGTATGAAAAATATTCAAAACTGAAATGCTTGTACCATGGACGTGATTTTTTTCCAATATCCGCACAGAAGTATATTTAACAAGATGTCAGAAAAACCATTTGAAGTAAATAGAAATTCAATTAAGAAAATAATCAAAGATCCTCAGAGAAGCAGAAATATCAGAATTCACACAGCAGTGCTCAGTGAACCCTCTGTTTTCATCAAGGCAACTGGATTCCTGTCCCCAGGCTACTTTATGCACATACTCTCCTCAAAATGCCTTCCTCCTGCCAGGAATCACTGTGCATCAAACCTTGTCCATTATTGCTTTAGATGCCTGGGCCCTTTCATTTTAAAAGTGACTTGTGGTAACTGATATATCTCAATTTATTCTTAAAATACGGATGAAGAACACTCCTTGTATGCCAGGCAACACTACAAACTAAGATTGTAAATTGACCCCATTACCAGAATGTTAGAAGAATTTCAATTAGTGTTAATGGAGTGCTCAATCATGAAGGGTAATGGAAGTGAATGTAAAATACAAAAATGAACTGTCTTCATTCTAACACCACCCCATCCCACCCCCATCTCTTCTTCAGATTAGATTTAAGATTTGTTGAGTTACTTGTGAATTATAACTATATAACTTCTAAGTTGTTATGAGTGAAGCAGTGTTTTTCCTCTCCTCTTAAGTACCTATTTCATACATAGAGACAGCATGTTCCACTAAACTTTTGTCTAGCAAAAGAATAAAATATAGGAAGAAAATTTAATGTAGCTAGCCTCTGCAGCAGAACAGAAAGTTCACTTAAAAAAAAGTGATTATCAACAATGCATTCTGAAGATTGTAGTTTTAAAGAAACTAATATTAGAGACCGTTTCAGTGAAATGGATTCATATTAGATAAAAGCATAGAAGACAAAGGTGTGAATACAGATTAATTTTTAAATAGAGAGCAATGTTTAAAGAAACCACACATTCTGCTTATTGGCAAATATCACTGTAGATAATAAATCTTCCCTTTGCCTGATACTTAGTGAACATGTGACCCAAAAAAAAGAAACAAAATGTATGTCACTCTAAATTAATATGTAAGGAGCAGTATAGCAAAATAAAGAAAACAATGACTAATTAGAGGAAGGATTCATTTTTAACACTTCAAATAGAAGCACAAAAGTAGGTCCAGGGATGAATCTACAAGCTAGATATGCTCCAAAGAACAGAAGCAAATAATAACGGTTGAGAAGAAAGCTTCTACAGAGGAACCTGAAACAAGACTGCTGCTTGAAGTTGGGTTATGGAAAGTGCTGTGCTACCTTTGAGAAGAGATTGAAAGAAAATAGTACCTATTGGCTAAACATATGTTTTGGGGATGTTTTGAGCTTGGAGAAATGAGATGGCTTAGAAAGAATCTTGCAACAATGAATTGACTTGTTTTGCTATATCACCAATGTCATCATAGATTTGGAGATAAAGCAGGAAATCAGAGAGAGACAAAAACAAAGGGAAACAAATCTGGAAAGCTTTGGTTGAAAATGATCTCAGAAGCCAAAGAAAATCTGAAATTGAAATATGAATTCACTAGCAATGAATTAAGTTTCTGGGAGCAATTTGACATAGACTTTAATATAGGTGAGTGAAGGATACTTAATGAAGGAAAAGTGTTCATTATAAATGAAAATATGAAGAAAAATAGGCATAGACAAAAATAGATTGATAAAATGAATGTATTTTAGGTTGTCATTTAAATTTAAGTTACCTATTGAACAATTTAAAAACATGGAAAGTAGATTTAGTTTCCAAGATGTATTAAGGGAAATTCTAGGAAACAAAAATTGAAGATTGACCAGAAGACTGGACTTGATTAAAGAGCAATTTTTTTTCCTTTTTATTGAAATAAAGAAGCACTAGATTCCTTAAAAGTGTTTTTCACTATCACTATGTTCATGCATAAGAGGAGTTAAAACAATAAAACTAGCAACCTCCCCAAGCATAGCTTTATATGAAAAGTAATGCCAACTAAAATTCCAGAAAGTTTTTCATGGAATTTTATGTAAAACTGTGTACTGAATCTTACCTGTTGATGTGTTTACATTGGGGAGTTTCAATTATAGGGAAACGATTTAAGATACTAAGTTTAAAACATTTATAGCTTTTAATGGAGAAATGTGAAAGTAATGAGAAAGATGAAACATTCTGTCATAATATTTTTGATGTTGGAATCAGTGTTCACTGTCCTAGGTGAAATATTTACTCTGATAGAAGGAATCAATAACTTTTGAGGAATTATTTCTTTATATTTTTCCAAAACATGGTGATTTGGACACATGTAAATTCAATTATATGGCTTTATACTCCAATTTAATTCATGGATTCGAACCACTTGTTCTTAAAACAATTTTTAAAGTACTACCCAATTTTATTATTGGAGTTTATCTCCTAATTTGATTCCTTGAATGAGCACAGATTTTTTTCTTCAGAAGCTTATGATGACTAGAGACTATGTATATTATGAATTAATTGACATCATTGAAAATTTTTACATGATAGGGAGAATTTATAAATCAAAATTACTTGGTCTAGCTCCGTGCTTCATCAAGTACCCCCCGCTAGTAAGCACAGGTGATGAACTGTTATCTCCCCATTTTTTTTAAAGAAACAGATCTGACAAGCTTTAATAGTTGAGAAGATCGTCATTAAGTCTTGTGAGAGAAAACATTATAGTGTGAATAACAAGATGTTAGTGAACATTGGTCATTGTCAGTGGATTGCCACCCAATTTGTATTATTACGTAGTGAGATTAGGTGGCTATCTGTAAGCTCAAGTGGTAGAGGTGATATTTGTGTGTCAGCAATATGCAGTGTTTTCTTCGTAATTTTGTTGTTCCATATAACTGTGAGAGTTCTTGTCATTTACACTTTCCATCACTGGATACAAATTGCATCTTTAATTTGATCCTTTGAACATATATTTTTGATGTTCACAATAACAAAATTTTGAGACAATTCATTTTAATAATATAATATGAAGTAACTATTATCATCCAATGCTTCAATTGTTTTTATCACTTATTAAAATACAGAAATTTTTTGATATGGCATGACCTCTGCACGAGAAATCTTATGTATCTTAAACTAAAAGCAATCTGCTTAGCAGTCCTGAGTAAAAATGTATTCATTTTTCCCCATATCTTTTGACTTCTGAAGTTGCTTGACATGTATATAAATACCATTGTAACTACGTATTTTTGTTTTATTTGAATGCAAGCAATTTAAACCGTTCAGATTCAGCAACACATTCTTCTGTAAAATAGTATCTGAAATCTATTTTTATATTTTAAAACAACTCATTGCAACCAATTTTTACTTGAAGTTGTTCCCCTGCTGGATATGAAATTGAAACTAAGTATTGTGAAATACTCAGTTTAGGACTGAATATTTATGAAACATACAAAAATCTGTATTTATGATGAGCATATTCATTCAGATCAAAGAGGAGCTTTACAAGAATTGATGCGAGGTGCAGTGATCACATTTGTCAGGGTCTGGGAAACCAGTGGGGAAGTTGTTATTGGTGTTTGAAGTTCACTTCTCAGTCTAGTTTATCAAAAAACTGACATTTCTTTTAGAAAATATTATACATTTTAAGTTGATTCCTACATATAATGTACTTTGCCTCAAGCCAGTATGTTTGGACAAATAGACTTCTTGGAAACTACTCTATTTTTTAAAAAAACAAGATGATCAGGACACTACTGTCAAGGAGCAGGGCCAATTTTTAAATAAATGCTTTAAAAAGTATTAAGAATCTAAGTCAATTCTGCAATGGACTGTCTTCTGTTGACTTAGAATGGCAGTTGTGCACATATCCAAGTCCATATACATTGATGTCCTGCTAGAACTTGAAGTCAATCATAGTGGGAACTTTGGACTCAGAAATAATACGAATCAGAGCTTTTTAAAATGAAGGTACCTCATTATTCCATTCTACACTTCTTAAGCTAGTTTTGAAAGTTTCAGGACAAATCTAGAGAATTTACAAGTGGTTGATTATACAAAGCAATTACAACCAGCTTTACAGAGAAAACATGCCTAATCACAGAGCATTAGCTCTCTGATTTCAGGAATTCTAGTGCACACTTGTTGAAGTGGGGATATGAGCAATTTGATTTTATACATAGATTTATATACTTCAAATTAGCTACATGCCTTTCATAGCATAGTATAATTTAGTGCTTTTCCAGTAGAATGGGCCAGATAATAAATTTATTTTTAAGAAATTTATTTCATTTTTAATAATTAAAATAAATTTATAATGCAATAGCTTATATAATTAATTTCTGAAAAATGTATTTATGTAATTATTTCTATATAAAATAAGCAATTGATACACCATGCAAAATATTATACATATTAGATTATTATATGCATTAATTTTAATAAATATAAATTACTTGATATGTAATTTTTTAATTATAATAAATTTCATGACTAAAGGAAAGAATATTAGCCAGAAATCTCCTGAAAAATACCCAGTGACTAGCGGGGTAGAGGCAGTTATTCTATTAAGATTTGCTGAACTTATAAAAATGTTTCGTTCTATGAGCATGTGTATTTCTCTAATGGAAATTTTTGAGAACACATGTATTCAAGAAAATCCTTTGCTTTTTACTCTCAGTAGTATGTACTAGTCATTTTCTGTTGCCTTTTAAAAAGGCAGAACTTTGCTAGTGTAATTTATGAAATAAGCCAAAACTGGTCATTTGAAAAACAGACTTAAATTCATCATCTGACCAATCACGAACTGCAATAATTTCATGAGAACCATACTTTATTTCATACTCACTTTTTTTTTTTTTTTACCTTAAGGAAAGGTGCAGGCAGGAATGAAGGTAAGTAGACAGGTAAATAGGAAGAAAGAGGAGGAAGATGGATTTTTATTAAATCTTGATTTAGTCATTCACACAGGTTTTATCCCCCTGACCCGGGATATGAACCCCGTTGTACGTGGCTTGACTCCTTCAGAAGCGATTGGCCTAACTGCTATTTCATCGGGACTTGCCTCTTACTTTTAACACCATTTCTTTTCCTTGCTAGCCTAGGGATTGAAAATATTTCAAGAATAATGTTCTCTTTTTCTGCTTTTCTTAGTCCTATTTATTTATTTTTACAAACTCTGTAGTTTTAGCTTGCTGGCAGGGTTTGACTTGAAGACTATACTTTTGTTGTCTTAGTCTAATCTCCCTTGTGTCCCTTGTATCCCTTCTCATTTCTCATGTATATTTTCCCAATGGTATTGTCACACCTCCCATGAATTTTGATCACAAATCCTGTTCTTATGTTTCTACATGTCTTATACCTCTTTACTTTAAACACTGCACACTTTTATACTTATTTTTTCCAAAATACATATTATGTACTATTCTCTCATTCTCGGAATCTGTTTCGTTATTGTTTTTTCATTCCCTGACAACATCTTTAATAGATAATAAATATTTTAGATAATAGTACCCTAATTTCTAATTTCTACTTCTTAGTGACCCATTCTTATTTATTGTATTGTCTTCCTTCCTTCCTTCCCTTCTTTTATCTATTCTTTTTATCTTTGCACATCCCATAAAGGTATTTGCTGACCACTACACGGCTATTATTTCCAAGGTAAAACAAGTAAGAAGTTCCCAACAAACACTTCATCTACTATCAGTGCTTTATAGCTGACAACTTGTATGTTTTATGCCTTTGCATTTGTAAAAAGAAAATATATAAACACTCCCATCTAAATGTTTCTTTTTTTGATCTAAAGGGCATTATTTCTCTTGTGAGCACTCATGAAAAATCTGATGAATGTTAAAAATGTGCTGTTCAAGCTTCAAATCTTTCCTTTGCAAATATTTTCCTGAAAGGTATTTGACATTTATTTTAAGGAATTATTACAGTAAAAGGAAATGTAAGTCATGTAACCAAAAATAAAAAAAAAACAATTATCTTTCTACATTAATTTAAAAGAGCAAAAAGAGACAGTAATTTTGAAAACCTAGAGAGTATGCTTTTTAAATGTGCACTTTATTTTGTATATTTTGATGGAGATTATAACAATTATACACTATTCTCATAATTGTTCAAAAGTTTTTAGAGAGATCAGAACAGTTTATTTATATATTTATTTTCCATGTTTTACTTATGACTTGTTTTTATGTATACAGTTGTTTTCTTTAGTAAATGCTTTCTTCCAACTTGATCTTTTGCTGAATAAATCAAATTGGCTTTGCTTCATAGTTATCACCTTAAGCTATTTCCAACAAAATCATGACTAATTTTTATGAAATGCTTTCAAATATAAATCTATTATATTATCAAAGTGCCCTTTGAACTTCTTTTAAAGTTTGTTACAAGTACCCATGCCACTATTCCTTTCTTTTTCAAGCGTCTGAGAAAGTATTTAATTGGATACATTTTAAGAATAACGAAACATAAAATGTGTTGAAGAATTGCCTGACTTTCAATATAGTAATTTATTAGTCTAGAGAAGAGGGAATTTAAAATTTTACAAAGATTTTAAACTTAGACTATCATCGTCCAACTTTTCTAATAAACTTCTATTGCTGTCAAGTAGTTGATGTGAAATCTTTGTAAGTCCCCAAGTGGCACATATTCTTCTAAAATAAATTCTGGTACAGAAACCTCAAATTATCTTTTCTCTAGTAGCTAAGTAAAAGTGCGTATATTCAAGTTTTTGCATTTGTTTTTTTTTTAATAGAAGGAAAATTTTCCAAATAACCTTAAAGTTATATGTATCAATGTAGTAACTTCAAAGTAGATTAGTAATTTCATGCAAAAATCTAAATCACATTGATTTTAATTAGTACAGCTTGATAAATATTTCCTATTTTAATATTAAAATCCTATATTGATTAATTTATATTCACTTGCATTTTGCTAGTTACGATGTTTTAAAATAAGTAGCATGGGATAATTTTCTTAAACGACAATTTGCTTCATTATTTTCTTTTAAACAACTTTATCCAAAGTAATTTCCTACGTCCCTTCTGAATAAAGTTATCTACTTAGGTTTATGTTGGAATAATAGAAGAAACAGAAGATTGAAGATAATTTAAAAAAGATTGAAAGATTAAACTGAGAAAGAACTCAAAAGAGGAGAGAATGAAAATAGGATGAGAGTAATACCAAATAACAGGGACATCATGATTATGGGAAATGAGTTTTGGAGCTTACAGTCTACCTGAGCACAAAGCTCTGTGGTCAGAGTTTTAACATTAACAGAAAGACATAAATCATTGACCTGTCTAATCTATATTAAATAAAATGTACTTGATTAGCTTGCCATAAAGATATATCTAAGATATCAATGCATTGCTAAGTATATTTCCCCACAAGTATTATTGAAACACAATTTTAATATTACCCAAGATTGATACCTTCCTTAGAAGAAGAATGAACCTGCTTTTAATAATACCTTCTAGGTAAACTGCATTTATCAATGTCTGACCACATACTCTTCATTTAGCATAATTGTAAATGTGAGCAATGGAATATAATGTTAAATCATTCATACATAGTACTTAAAGGAAAGTGCCATAAAAATGAATGTCATCATTTTTAACAGAAAATCATAAAGGTAGAAAGAGAAAAATTGGCAATCATTTTATCTTACATAGGCATTGAAGATCTCACAAAATATTATGTCAGTTTGCTTTCATGTTCTCCAGTCTAGGAGTGGTGAATAAATCTGTAAGTCTGTTCCAGTTCATGAGATTTTCAGTAATGCTAAATATTGTTTATATTATGTATTTTTGAAAATTAACTCAAGCTTTTTTTTACCTTTTTTGTCATTTATACTAAAAACTTATAATACTATTTTCAGAATATATTATCAATATTTATAGGCTGTATCTCCAGTTATATAATGCATAACCATCTACCATGTTAATTATTAGCAATGAGAATAAAGCTATGGCTCAGTTGTTTACCTATTTTAATATCTGTCATATTTCCCTCATTTTCACCATCAAACCTCTACAAGGGTAATATATATATGACTTTTTAAATGATTAACTTATCTTTTTTTAGTATTTTTGTGTATATATGTGTGAGAGCTTGTTGATAATAATTTCAGTGACATATCACAAATGTCCATCAGCAGGTCAAAATGTAATTTTTGCTAATTTTTCACAATGAATACTATTAAGCAAAATGAAGGAATACCTATGATACATACAGCATGGTTAAATCTCAGCAGCATTATCCTAAGTGAAAGAAACCAGACACAAAATAGTACATGCATATGAGTCTACTCAAATGAATTTCTAGAACAAGTGATCTAAACTACTGTCATAGAAGTTAGAACAATGACTTCCTGGGGTGGAGATAAAGGAGCATTTGCCATAAGTGGAAATTAACGGCAAAGAGCCGTGAGAAATCTTTCTGGGATGATAGAGCAGTGTTCAATATCTTGAATCATACTAGTGAGGTCAGCCCAACAGCGGTCAATGTTGTTATTATGCTAGTGATTATATATGTCTTTTCAAATTTATTGAGGTGCAGTTGGATTATTTCTTTTAAAATGACTTTCTTATTCCTAGATTTTCATAGCTCACTCAATACTTGAGGTGTTTAATGACTCTTTTTGTGACAAACAATTATGGAGTTTCTCAAAGTATCTGAAGGTAAGATTTTTTTCTGTGTCTTCCCTAGATAAGTAAAATCCTCAAACAAATGTATATTGAATAGCCTTTGTTCGAATGTTATGGCTTTAGTACTGTCATTTCCCATGCCTGGAAATGCTTTCATATGTAACTGTTTCAACCCTATGCAGAGCAAAGGGTTAACCTGAGCCAGGTTATCTCTATTACTTCTTTCCAAATCCTTTTTTCATTTGCCTATAATGTCTGAAATCTAATCCATATTATAAAGTTATCAAATCATCTAGTAAGTAGTTTAGAACTGTGTTGTTTTGTAGTTAGTTAACTTCCATGTTGTCAGGTATCTTTTAACTCATATATATAAGGATTTGCAAATGTAAATGCCACTGGTGGCTGGATGAATAATTCCTGATGAAATCAGCCCCAGACAAAAGCAGTATGTATACACTGTTTATAGTGGAGCTGAGGTGACATGCAGAACACTCACTCATCCAAGGGAATAGCCCTTTCTCAAATACAGCCAACTGGTGCTCTATAGGCATCCAGGGCTTCGTGTTGCTGTATTGTCCTATAAATAATAAGGAATTGAAGATAATATTTGATAAATGCATTGAAAAGAATTTTATGTAAAATCTGAGTTTTAGAAGTTGGTTCAAAGATTTTAAAATCATAGTATAAACTTCAGTCACTAATGTGTATCCAAGCTTTTTTTTATATCTCTAGTGAGTCCCTTTATCTACACGTTTACTACATATTGAATAGTTTCTATGTATCAGGCACTCTACTAATCACTAAACATAATGATGAATCAAATGAAGGCCTTATTCTTAAAAGATTAAAGTCAAATGAGTACATATGTTATAGTATTTTCTAGGCAGGCATCTCCTGATACACATTTAAAATCTTGATTTAATTGATTAATAGAGTCTGTGGCTAATAGTAATTATTTACCATCCTGCAGCCAAAACAAAACAGAATAGCAAAAAAAATCCCAAGTATATCAACAAAGATAAATAAAATAATAATCATCATTGTTCTCTTTCTCTCACACACACACGGGTGAAAAAGATCTGACAATACTATAAATTCTGATATCACTGAATCTTCAGTTATGTTCTAGTACAATGAAGAAATATACTGAGATATGGATACAAGGCCACAAAACAATATTCTCTAGGAACATTTTGTTGAAAAATGATTCAACAAGCTATATCTTTATAATTAATGTTCATAGTCTATGGTCTTTTTCAAAATCTCAGATAAGGTGATACATAGAGACAGTGAATAGTTTTACTAAAGAGATAAATGTGTAATGAAAAATAACCAATAATTCTAAGTTCTGTTTATTAAATAAAACAAAACTAGACCTCCACAGAGGGTGGAAGTCAGTAAATTCCTCAGAGATTTTAAATCTAGCTTTCTGAGCTGATCTTTTTGGAAAATAAGGGACATATTTGTAGGAATTTAAAAATATTTTGCTCCCATTAATCTGTTATCTATTGTTAATTGCTTTTATCTGTTTTTATATCTATAAACCTCTATCTATATATATATGTATCTGTCAATCATCTATCTATCTATCTCTGTCACTTATCTATACACTTGTTCTCATTTCAAAATATCCTCCAGTTCTATTATGTAAAGTGACCTAAAATAAATGAACAATAAAGAGAATGGAAAAGAATGACAGACAGGAACTAAAAGGAAACATTTAGTGTATACTGGAAGTCCTTCCTCTCACTGTTCTTCTCTTCCTCCTCCTCCTTTTATGTCCCAAATAATCTAAATAAATAAACGTTTGGAAAAATAATTAATTTATATCTCATCCTTAAGTACAGAAAGTAGTTTTAATTTTATTGATACAGATTATTTCAGAAAGCAATCAATACGAAGAAATTTCTTCCATAGATAGTTATAAAAGAAAGCATAAATTTCACTAAGTATAAGAACCATATTTATTATACAGAAAATCATGAGAAGGATAAATGCTCTCCTCTCCCTTAGAGCAGCTACATGCAATTGGATTTCTACTAGAAGGTCAGTGTCTCCTCCCCAGTGGACACAAATCAGTTCTGATATGAAGAGCTGGAAACAGACAAGATTAAACTCTGATTACTTCTTTGAGGATGAGATGTTTTTAAATCAGTATTGACAAATCCTGCCACAGGTGCATCTGTTAGAGATCAAACTTCATTGACATTAGGGGTTAATTCTGAAATCCGAAATCCAGTTCATTAAGTATTTCTCTTTAAAGTAATCATGTAGACTTCTATTCACAGAGAGCACATAAGGTTTTGAAGGGATTTAATGATCATCTTTTTAAAGTTCTTTGATGTCAGAAATTTCTTAAAATAAAATCATTTAAAATTAATTGAAAGTGAAATTTACTAAAGGCAAATGTTCACATAAATCAATTAGTTCAAGTTTGGTCAAAAATCTAAACCCACAATTTCTAAATGGAGTCTAAACTTTTAAAATGAGTTCTTATTTTCTTCTGTAGAATGAATAATTTGGACCAGAAATATGAAAGTAGAATGATGCAATTAGACTTAAAATTCCAAAGAGTAACATTCATGAAGTATTTTTATTTGCTAAATTCTTTTAGCATGTGACTTGCAAATACTCTTCAAAAGTAAGATTGATTTTCAGAACTTTGAAGTGAAAAAGTTCACCTAGACAAGTTAAAGCTGAAAACAAATAGAAGAGAAGAGGAAAATGTGTTGGAAGATTGAATAGTAAGCATTTATGAAGTCCTGTAGTTTCTGTAGAGTCAGGTATTGGACTTATTAACTAAGGGAGAAGAGACTAAAGAAGTGGATCCTAAGGTGTGCTCTGGTGAAGTAGCAATTAGGTCAATTGCCTCCAAAGGATGCAGTCCACATACCCCTGGGTTCAAGTTCCAAGTCGGTGGGGGAAAATCAACCAGTGTGAATAACTAAAATGTAAATAAAATAAAATGTCTCCTTCTCTTCTCTCTTTCTGTCTACCCTCTTTCACTACTGCCTGTAACTTTTCTTTAAAAAAATAAAAGGCATCAAAAGAAACATGGAGCAAAATTATGGAGTAAAATTTGCAGAAGTGCCAAGCACAGTTGTAAATACAGTTGACCTTTGACAACTATGTTTGAACTATACCAATCCATTTACATTTGAATTTTCCTATTAGAAATGATGTAAATTTGCGGAATTAACAAATACAGCAGTACATATTTATTCTCTTCCTTATGATTTACTTAATACCATTTCCTTTGCTCTAGCTTGCTTTATAATAAAAATATAGTATATACTACATATAGCATGTAACATATAGCATACTAAATATGTGGTCTATGCATCTACAAGGCTTTTGGTGAACAGCAGTAAGACATTAATTAGGAAGTCAAAAGAAATGTTGTCATTATCCATAAACCCCACATTGTTTATACATATATATGTGTGTGTACATATCAAACAGATTACATTGTTTTAAGATTTTTACACATATTGATGTATTCCCTCTGATAACAACCCTATGAAGTGAGAACAGACAGTCAGAGAGGTGTAGGTCTTGTCCAGGTCACTCACTGAAAATGTCTAGTCCTGCACAAGCCCAGAGTTATTAACCACTATTGCATTTTATGGAAACACTGCTCTAAAAATGACTTGTAAAACCCAGAGATAAGTTACAGATAACAGGCAGCTATGAATTTCTTCAAACCAATACAATCTTTTATTTAAAACTTTTTGTAACTTGTATTCAGTGTATGTAATTAAACATCTAGATTGTAAAGGATGATTTCCACGCTTGTTTATATCTTCAGTAGTAAGCCTATGTTCTCTTATATCCTTTTGTCATGTTTCCACTCTACTAGACTCCTGCATTTTCTCTCTTGACAAGATCTTCTTGCCAAAAGACAGGTAGCAGAGCTTTTGGAGCAGAAACGGAGGAACAATATTGTGGAATAATCTAAGCCAGAATAGATGAGGCCTCAGGCAATAAGTTTCTCTTTCATGAAAATTATTAAAAGAGAGTTCAGTTGTCTAGTGTCACCTCAAAAGAAGAGCCCTGCCTAGCTTGTGTAGAGACATTGATGTAGAGACATCATTACTTTGATGTCTACTGATCAAAGTTTCCTTTTGGAATTCTCTTCCTTTGACACACAACATAATGTCAACAAATATCAGGAATCCCCACGGTACTCTCTGGCTTCCAATAAACCTGAAATAATCACAATTGTACGTTTTTACTACTGAAAAGAAAAGGATAAAGAGAAGTGGGAACAACAATTCAGCAGACACTCAATGTCAAAAGAAAGACCTATTTTTAAGGCAGAAATTTCTTACAAACTAAATGTCTTTCTGTTCAGAATCCAATAAAATATAAGCACTTAAACTTAATTTTTTCTATATCGAATTGACAAACGAGACTTTCCATTTTCCCTTCAGTGAGAAAATTGTCACAAACCGAAGACCGCAAACTCTCTACAATAATGTCCTTATTGTTGGTTCAACTGCTTTTCGAGAAAACAACTCTCAAAATTGACATTGTCATTGTGCAATAGGAGGAAATATTTGAGCACATAATAGTCATGACACATGTATACGCAATTAAAAAACAAAAAACTAGGCATTTAATGGATGTTTCTTCTTTCTCAAACTGATGTTTAAAAGCATCAAATTCACTTTCTAAATATGTTGAGCTGGTATGAAAAATATGGACCCAGAATTTCAAAATGACTTGATTTTAAATCAAATTTTAAATTTTAAAAATTCAGGAAGAAGGGCAGTCCACCTGAAAAACAAAACCTTCAATTTCTTCAATTCCTCAACATCAAAGTTGTAATCTTCTGTTTATACTGGAACATAACCTAAGGTCTTTTCAAAGATTTTGTGGTCATCAGGAGTGGGCAGATTTGCAAGACTCTATGACATTCTTGTAAGAGAAGTATGAAGCATTTAAAAAAGAAAACAGAACATAAAAATATTATTCTGCTGAAATTATAACTGTTTCTGTAACTTGCATTATACGTAGTGTGCAATTATGTCAGTATGAGTGCTGCTTTCTTTTGACTTTTCAGTTCTCCTTCCCAGGTATGGTAATTTCAACATAAAAACACATACTATTACCTGCCAGGGAGAAAACAAGACATTCTTGAACTCTGTTTCCCATAGATGCCCTGATGATCTCTTATGAATTCCTCCTGCCCTTAGGAGTATCACCATGGAGTCAAAAGTATCCGGAAAAAATATCTAATACTTAATGATGGACCGTATATTATTTATTCTTTTCAAGCAGAAAGAGAAATAAATGTGTGCTAATGCCATTGAAATTAATTGCATTCTTAACTTGCATTTGACAAAGTTTTTTGGTTTACAATACTTATACAATTGTTTTATTTTTTTCTTCCAAAAATGAGAGATGTAATTTCTGTGGGTCTAGTCCAGTTTATGTACTGTTTGTTTTTCTCCAAATAGGTGCTGATACTCTTCTATTGACACCAAACACAACTATTTTAAGCTTGAAATGTAGAAGACCCATGACTTGTAAAGATGCTTGGTTTCTTAAATACCCAAGTGAAGCAGAAAAAATGAGTACTTTTTCTATTATAAATCATCTTTATTGAAAGATATAGTGTCCTACTATTCCAAGTATTTCCACTATGATGTAATGTAAATAATGAAAGAATATACATCCTCTTAAATCTGGTATAGCAGTTCATTGACTAGGTCACAGAAGCAGATTCCTAATTGTTTTAAAGAAAGAAAATGCTAATAATTGTCAATTTTTTCAGAAGTTTCTTTTCTATCACAAAGACCTGACCTGGAGGAGGTGCTGGGTTGGGAATGGGGTGGGAGGATGTAGTGAGATAATTTATAAATATATAGATCAAGTTGGGTTTTGATAACTTCAGAAAAATTATTAACTTGTTTAAAAAGAGCCACATAGATGACAAGGAGATGCCTTAAAGTTGCTTCAGAAGTTTTTTGTTTGTTTGCTTGTTTGTTTTATTTAGCCAGAGATTGTGAAGGTCGCAAAAATCCTTCTTCCTTTCCCCTTATCAGTAGTAGTGAAAGAGTATCAAGAAAAATGACATGATTAAATGCTCCTGAGCACTCTGTCCTTCACCCTCAGAGAAAATATTTTTGTTTTCTTGTCACTGATCATCAGACATTCAAAGAACATTTTCTTGCACATAACCATATGCATACAGTTTTCTTTGTCCTTAGTCCTTTTCCCTTGTCATTATCCTTTCTTACTCTGAGATCACTGTATTAACTTAAAAATCAAACTTACATAGATCTCAAGTATTGACTTAGGAGAAGATAAATAATTGAAAGCAAGAGAATGTTTATTACTGATTGGCTTCTTTAACTGATATCAAATATGGTCTACATAATTTTCATTCATTCACCTTGGAATATAATTAAATCTGGAAGCTTTATGTTTAAGTGGAGAATCCACAATAGCTACCAAATTCTTACTAAAATCACATTAACATTGAAACAAATATTCTACTTTTTGCAGGTTTCTGATTATACTAAACATTAAATTTCTATTTTTCATGGATGAAAAAATTTTTGAACATCTCAAAAATATAAGCACTAAAACTCTTTTATAATGTATTTATTTTCAGCCTTTAAGTACAATGATGATAATGATGATGATAGGTACCCACTATGTTCCAAGCACCATTTCAAATATTCTGCATATACCATACCATATATAAAACTTACTTAATGTTCACAATAACTCTCTGAGGCTGACAATATAAACTTCACTTTACAAAATAAGAATTCGAAGTAGAGATAGGTTAGAT
Source organism: Solenodon paradoxus (assembly GCA_004363575.1). NCBI lineage: Eukaryota > Metazoa > Chordata > Mammalia > Eulipotyphla > Solenodontidae > Solenodon > Solenodon paradoxus. The sequence goes on along the minus strand of RJWH01000133.1, from coordinate 111,875 downwards.
AACAAGCCCAAGATTACAGTCATTAAAAAATGACTGGATTTGAATGCAGACACTCTGACTTTTCAGTCTAGGTTCTTGACCCATTATCACTGCATCTTCTGGGCATTTTTTGCTTGACTAAAAATGACCATATAGACACCAGCCTGGACATCATCATTCAAAAGGATTTCTACTACAGTCAAGCCCTGTTAATATATAATTCATTTTATAAAAGCTAAGTATTTATTAGGTTTACTATTATTAATGCATTATGCATTTGATATTATTTTTTTATATTAACAGATACATTCTGAATAATCATAGATTATGAAAAGTTATCCCAAATATTTTTACCCTCGGTTTCCCTTTACTTAGTCATTTCATTTGTGATTTAAAAGAGTGATGACTGTCATTCATAGTTGATTTTATATTGAATAATAGTAAACATGTAAACTTCCATCATGAAGAATTAGGTGAAATTTGATGCTCTAAAGAGGTGGGCTAACACATTCACCTTTGTGCAAAATTCAAACTAATTTTCTTCTCTTCATATTATGATTCTTCTCTAAATCTTAATTATGCATAAAAGTGTCAATAGATATTAATCATTTATTTTCTTTTTCTCTTATTTAATTAGTCATGATGCAGTGTTCATTATCAAAATAATATGAAACATTTTTCATGTGTTTAGGTCTATTGAATCAGTTTTTTTCGGAGAGATATATTTGTATGAGATTGATTTTGTATGTACAGGATTACTTTATTTGTGATCTTGTGGTTCATCTTAATGATATAATTTCCATTGATCTTACTCTGGAAATATCTTCTATTTTGTATGACCAGTTGCTATCTCCATCACAACATGCTTAGGAATAATACATTTTCAGACAATTTTAAAAATGATCTTTATCCATCTATGTGTGCTTTGGAATTTTGCTTTCTTGAAATGATAAAATTGAAGATAGAAATCTGAATTCCTTTTTAATAGTTAAACTGACTTTTTTACTTAAACACTAAATTTTTTGGTATACATGGTGACATGGTGGTTATGTCTGTGACCTCTGCTAGCACAGTCTACATACATCCCAGGACTTGGGTTTGGGACCCAGGGTCGGGAGAACAATCACGATGAACAACTAAAAATAAATGCTTCTTACTCTGTCTTCCTGCCTGCCTACATATTTGCCTTCATTCTTGCCTGCAACTTTTCTTAAAAATAATAAAATACAATGAAAATATGATAAAATAATTCATATTCTCAATGGCAGACTTAAAAACAAATGTATTTAGAAAAAAATCTAGAATTTAGCAGGGCTGACTCCACATTTATAAAGAGAATTATATGCAATTAATATAAGGTTACCAAGATTATAGAATTTTCAGTTGGTATATTAAAGTTAGAACAGAATAATTTTCACTCTATTTCAAATTATAATGTAGAAGAAAATGAAATACTTCTGGTCTCATGGTACCAACAAAAAGAAAATGAAAGAAAATGATCAGTGTAAGTGAACTGTGTGATTTGACATCAAGGATCATATGTGTAACTGGAGACACAGAAAAAGAGATGAAAAGATAGAAAAAACTATAACAAATTATTTTCTTAATTTATGAAGAAGTAAATCTAAAGAAGAAGTCAAACACCAATTAGGATAAATACAAACTATTTTATCTAGGGAAATTGTAGCAAACTTCTGAAGTTAAAAATAGTCTGTTTTAAAAATTGAGAGAAAAAAATAAACACAAAAAAACAAAGTTACATTGTTGATGCCTCATTCACAGTTATGGAAACTGAAAAACAATGGACTAGATGTTGGAAGAAAAAGAGAGAAACAAATAAGGAGAGAAAGAAAAGTTTCTATTACAGATCTGTTTTATATGCAGAAAATAATCCTCCATCTACATCACAAAAATGTCAAATAAAATTCTTTAAGCTGAATAAAAATTATCCCTGATTTGATTTCCAACATACAGATGGCATTAAGATAATCAATTAATGGGTAGGCAAAATTGATTTATTTATCATTTCTTTAAAAGCCAATTGACACTAACCTGAGGTTATATAAGTAGATTTAAAAGTGTGAACAAAAATCACAAACAAAGGAAAGCTGAAATGGTACAATTCTGAGGTTCTAACATTATATATGAAGCAGTATAATAATAATTTTGGATAGATAAATATAAAGTGAGGATTTATCTTGAAATATGTACAACTACGTATATTAATTAGGAGTGGAGGACAAAAATTGGAAATGTTATCAATAGAAAACGAATAGCAATCTGGTAGATGTCAATCAACAGTATCAATTGTAGTCAATGCACATGGACTAAACACCTGAAATGAACTAGATTAAAAAAAAGTCTGTTTTGTTTTGATTCTAGTATGTGTTCTGGAATATGTACCTTAGAGATAGGTTTTTACTCTCAGTTCCTTTATGAGTGATTAAGGAGAAAGCAAACCTTTCTTACTGCATATGGGAAAGTGATTTATAATAGGTAGCCAATAAATTATTCAAGTAAATGAAAATAAATGTAAAACTGCACCCATTCATTATGCAAGCAAAGATTAAAGTCAGAGTGTTTTTTAATTCTTGCAAACAGACAGATTTTAACACCAAGAGATATAGCCAGGGAGACTTCAGTAGTGACAGATGGACAATAACTAAAACAGAGAAAAGAACTTCTGAAATGGTAGCAAGTCTTGATGCTGGACTTAGTGGAGAAAAGATTATTTTCCCAGAAAGTGCTAAAAATCTCCTGCTGTGGCATTCACAGGCATACGCATATGTGAACTCCATTCAGGGGAAGCAGCACTTCCAACAGAGCACATATTTGTGATGTAGTAGGAAATCAGTGTCCTCAGAAGGAGGGAAGTTGGCACAAGAACTTGACCTACAACTTTTGTTATTTATTTTTGCTGAAAAATGCTTATTTATTCGCTTCTTAGAGTTCTACAGTCAGTATTTGGTAAAGAAAGAGCTAATGTGAAAAATGCTAGAAAATTTTAAATAGACTATTTTAAAGAGTAACATGTTTTGTTTTGCTTTATTTTTAAGGTAATATTATACCTATAATTACTAGCTTATGAAAATGTAAAAACTAATCTTCATTTCTCAATTACTAAATTGTTGGCAGTTGATAGCAATCATTTTGGCAATCTTTTTGTTTAAATATTTGGCCTCCAAAGAATCTAAACTATAAAGAATTTTCTTTTAGTCCACAGCTAAAAACAGTTGAATTGAGGAAAACAAAATTATTTTTATGCCTCAATTTTTCCCACTTTCTTTAAACTTTATATTTTTAATTAATACTTACTTAAAAAGAGATGATGCATTATGGAAGACATTTAATGATGATTTTAGGGGGTTTTCCTTCTTGTAAAATTTAGATAACACAGTTGATATTCTGCTTATAATGTATATTTATGGAATTTTTCCAACAGGGATGTTAAGATACATATTTTAAATAATAAGAAATAAATCTTGAAATAAAAAAAATATTTCAAGTTTATTGTTTAGCATAATATTAGTGTAACAAGAAAGTTTATGGTGTACCCTAGTGGAGTAAAGGTTAAGCCAATCACCTCTGAAGGATCACAGATCACATACCCCTGGGTTCAAGTTCCAGGTGTGGGATAAAAGCTAGTGTTAACAATTAGTAAAAAATGAATAAAAATCTTCTTTCCTCCTTCCAACCTGAATACTATGGTCTTCATTTCTGTCTGCATATTTCTTTTAAAAAAAGTTTATAAGATTAAAACGTTTACTTATTCTGAATCTCTGATATTCTCCTTAGCATTATTCTTAAATTTTATGCATTTGTTAGCTCAAAAATAGTATATAATTTCTAGTTATTTAATCATTTTCATGAGTTTTTTTAATAATCATCTTATTGAAGTATTTCACTATTTAACTACTCTTCACTGACAGTCATTTAAATGGCAATATTTAAAAGAATATTAAATTTTCTCAAGCAATAATGATCACTATACTTTGCATATGGTCAGGAGACAATATAAAAAATTGAAGGTTTTTTTGTCTTGTTACATCTACAAAATTTGCTAGACTTGTAAGGGAATGGGAGTAGTCATATATTACTAATAAATCTAAATAAAATGTTTTAAGTTTTTCCCATTGATTTTTTTTTTCAATAAAGTTATAGCAATCATATGTGCTATCATAGATCAATAATCATGTAAGGTCAGTTCAGTTAGAGCAGAAATCATATGTAATGGGCATTGAGATTTTCTGGCTTCTAAAGGCTGAGACTGAAAGTGAACCGGATCGCAGATAAAGTAGACGTCCAGCAAAAAAGCTCATAAATGATAAAGATGGTCGTTATGTAATGATTAATGGATGGACACAACAGGAAGACATAACAATTATTTTTATATATGCAGCCAATGAAGAAGCACTCAAATATATCAAGCAAATACTAAAGATCTAAAAAGAGACATTAATAGTAGTAGTGTACTGAAAACCCCATTCACAGTAAAACGCAGATCATATCCAGAGAGAAAAATCAATAAAGAAACAATATCTTTCAACAAAAAATTAGAAGAAATGGACTAAATAGATCTATGGAGCATTCTACCCCAAAATTTTAAGCTACACATTCTTTTCAAGTGTCCATGGATCATTCTAAAGGATAAACCATATGTTGGAACACAAATCATATCTCAATAAATTTACAAAGATTGAAATCATATCTAGCTACCTTTTGAATCACAGTGGCATCAAACTGGAGATCAAACAAGAGAATGGAAGTGAAAACTGCAAAGGATTGGAGAATAAACAACATGTTATTGAATAATTATTGCATCAATGAAATGGGCTATTCAAAAATAAACGGAATCAAGAGGATTTTTTTGTGAAAAGATGAACAAAATAGACAAGCAACTAAATAGACTTACAAAGCAGAGAGAAAGCACAAATGAATAAATCAGAAATCAAAGATGAGCAATCACAACTGATATAATATATGAGGATCGTGAGAGTACTATTTACACCACTATGGCATCAAATTGAATAACCTAGAAGAAATGGATACATTCTTGGAAACATACAACTTTTCAAGACTAAATCAGGAAGTAGAACTCCTGAACAAACTGATCTCAAGCAAGGAACTAGAAATTGTAAGCAATCTGGCCTTCCTGAAGCCCCAGACTGAGGCACACTTTTCTCCAGGACTTTCCAAGAAATAACTGGAAGCAGTACCCACCTTAAAACAAAGGCTTGGAAACACACTAGGCACTAGATGTCTCTGCCGCAAAGCCATTCCACTTCAGACTCTGGCTTCTCAATAATTTCAGACCTTTCCTTTAACTTTTATGAACTCCACCCCAAAACTGAAGTATAAGAATCTGACCCCTGAACTGCAGTGGACTAAAGTCCTACTTCAGTTCCCACCCCACAGGTTCAATAAACCTTTTGCCTGTGTCTTGTATTTAGGTGCTTTTCTCAAAAATTCTCCCATCTTGACAGAAATTAAAAATTAAAAATTAAAAATCTCCCTCCAAAAATCCCTGGACTACATGGTTTCACTGGTGAATTATACCAAAAAAAGAAAAACAAATACCAATCCTCATCAAACTGGTTCAAAAAATTGAAGAAAGCAAACTTTTAAACATTTTTTGTGATGCCAACATTACTCTGATTCCAAAAACAAAGACATCACTGAAAGAAAGAAATCTCAGACTCATATCATTGATGAATATTGATACAAAAATCCTCAAAAAATGCTAGTAAATAGAATTCAACAACTCTTGGAACAAATCATAGATCACAATCAAGTGGGATTTATTCTGGACATAAGGAGATGGTTCAGCATATGCAAGTCAAGGTGTGACCTTGTGGAATAACTGTGAGATCAAATGCCATCAGCCAGTGCAGTTCACATTGAGTCCAAAGACCTGGGTTCCCATGGGAGATGTGGGTCAGGGAAAACAGTCAATGAACAACTAAAATAAAGAATGATTTCAGTGTCTCTTTCTCCTTTCTCTTCCTGCCTACCTGCCTCTGTTGGTCTTCTTTCCTACCTATACCTCTCCTTTGAACAACAAAAAATATCTGCAAGTCAATAAATGTGATAAACTCAATCAAAAAAAGAAAAAGGAAGAACAAAAACCAAATGAGCATCTCAATAGTCACAGAAAAAGAATTTAATAAGATTCAACACCTTGTGTGTTAAAAGCTCTCCAAAAAATGGGTATAGCTATAATGTACTTCAACATAATGAAGTCTCTATATGACACACTCACACCCAGAATCATACTCAGTGGGAAGAAACTGTAAGTATTTCCTCTAAGACCCAGAGCAAGGCATAGATGTCTTCTATCACCACTATGATTTAACATAGTGTTAGAAGTTCTGGCCAGTACAATCAGACAAGAAAAATACATAAAACATATCCAAAATGAAAAGGAAGAAGTGACAATATCATATTTTCAGATGACATAATTTATATAGAACCCCAAATTTTCAGGTAAAAAGTGTTAGAAATAATAAACAAGTACAGTAAAGTAGTTGACTATAAAATTAATATGCAAAAATCTGTTGCATTTCTATATGAAAGCGACAAAATCACAGAAAAAGAACTCAGGAAAAGAATTCCACTTACAATTGCATCAAAAAAAAAAAAAAAAAAAAAAAAAAAAAACATAAAAAAAAAAAAAAAAAAAAAAAAAAAAAAAAAAAAAAAAAAAAAAAAAAAAAAAAAAAAAAAAAAAAAAAAAAAGAAATACCTTGGAGTAAACTTAACCAAAGTAGTTATACTCTGAAAACTATAAGACATTGCTAAAAGAAATAGAAGATGACACAAAGAAATGAAAAGACTTTCCTGCTATAAATTTCAAAAACTAACATAGGTAAAATGATCATATTACCTAAAGCAGCATACAGATTTGATGCTATACCCATCAAAATCTCCAATACATTGTTCACAGAATTATAAGAAAAAATAGTGAAACGTATTTGAGCTACAAGAGACACTGGATAGTAAATATAAACATGAAGAAAATGAAGAAAAAAGAAGATGTCACAATCCCTGATTTCAAACTTTACTGAAAAGCAGTAATAATCAAATCAGTACGGTATTAGAATAAAAACAGACATACAGCTCAATGGAATAGAATAGATAACCTGCAATTAAACCCATACATACATGTTCAGTTAATATTCAACAAAGGAACCAAAGGTTTACAATGGGGCAAGGGCAGTCTCTTCAATAAATGGTATTGGGAATATAGCCACAAGAAAATTGTTGAGACTAGATCACTACTTAACACCACACACAAAAATCAAGGTAGATTAAAGAGTTAGATGTAAGGCTGGAAACATAAAATACACAGAAAAAAAACATGCATATAATATTACTGGACATTGACATAAGAGACTTGAAAAACTGACACCAATAGCAAGGAAAACAAAATCCAAACTAAATAGATTGGACTATTTTAAACAAGGAAGTTTCTGCCAGCAAATGAAACTCTTATCAAAACAAAAAGATATCACACTGACTGGTAGATATATTTGTACATCATACATCTGACAGGGGGTTTTAATATCCAAACTATATAAAGAAGGCATACAACTCAATAATAAAAAAGGTAATAATCCGAATGAAAATGGGCAGATGTCCTTAACAGACATTTATCTAAAGAATACATACCAATAGAACATAAAAAGATGTGATCAACAAGCACATAGACAGATGTTCTATCTCTCTTGTCATTGGGAAAACGCAAACCAAAACAATGAGAAATCACCTCAGTGACAAGAATGCATATTATCCAAAATATTGGAAATAGAGAATGCTGGTGAGGATGTGACTAAAAGGAAACTCTTATACACTGATGGTAGAAGTGTAAAATAGTACAACCATTATTGAAAGCAATATGAAGTTTCCTCAAATATTTAGGAATGGAAATACCATATGATTCAGTAATTCCTTTGCTGGGTACTTTCCCTAAAAATGCAACAACCCTAATTCACAGACTCTCATATACCCCCATATTCATTGCAGTGTTATTTACAAAAACCAAAAGTTCAAAACAACCTTAATGCCCATAAATAGGTGAGTACATACAGAAAATGTGGTATATATACATAGCACAATACTACATAGCTACAAAAAAGGGGAAACTCTGCCATTTGCAGCAACATGGATGGACCCGTAGGGAATTATGCTTAGTGAGGTAAACTGGAAAGAGAAAGACAGACATAGTATGATATCACTCATAGGTGTTGTATAGAGATGTCAAACAAAGGATGAACTAAAGTAAACTACAATGGAATTTAAACAATGAACTAAATCAAATAATAAACTTTTAGTCTTAAAAGCAAATTAGTAGTTGCAGGAAGAAATTGGGGGTGGCAGGTCAAACTGAGTAAAGGGGATTAATTATATAGTGAAGGAAAAACTGAAATAGTCATGAACTTACTATATATCAGATGTTGATTTACTCTGATGTATACCTTAAGCCTGTTTAATATTATAATACGATGCTTCTTCAGTAAAATCAATTTAAAAAAATAAAAATAAAATTGAAGCCAAGAGCAGATTTCTGGCAACATCTATGACCAAAGTCAAGTTTCTGGGCATTTCTAATATAAAAATTATTGATAAAACAGAACATTAATGAAGAATATACTTTGAGTTGTGCTCATGAATTTTCCATTAAAACTGATAACTAAATATGTGCTTGAACCAGAACTTTGCAAAATTAGTAATTCATAGGTCAAGACTAATTTGAATTTTGTAACTCTTGATATGCTAGGTCTGTATACCAGTACTTTAGGTCTATGTACCAGTATTTTTTTTGCATTATTGAAAGCCATTTAAGTTAGATTTTCTTCTATTTATATATCAAAATAATCGAAATAGAAGGAAAGATTTTGCAAAAATTATGCATTATAGTATTAAAAAAATGATAGGAAATGATTAATTAAATTCAAATTAAAATTTACTCTTTAAGATATTTATTTCATAAAGCTACAGGGATATATTCACTTTCATGATAAAGTTAAAGGGATATACTTACTCAGAAAGTGAAGGAACACTTTTTCCTTTGGGATTGTGGAAAACAAGGGCAAAGTTTATATCACTGATTGATTAAATGATACCTCAATTTTTTAAAAAAGAATTGAGCCTCGGTAATTTTTGTCTTTCTTGAGTGTGAGATGGGTTAAGGGAAACCATGGAGCATACCTGGTGGCTTGGCATTCTAGTACACCTGGGAGAAGTCCCACATGCTTCCTAAGGACCTAGATTTAAGACCCCGGATTAGGGAGAAACAACCATTGTGAACAAAAAAATAAAAACAAATAAATTGCTTCTTCCTCCTCTCTCTTCCTGTCTGCTTGCCTACTCACCCTCATTCCTGCTTACACCCATCCTTTAAAGAGAGAGAGAGAGAGAGAGAGAGAGAGAGAGAGAGAGAGAGAGAGAGAGAGAGAGAGAGAGAGAGAGAAACCATGAAGGAATATCCCATGACTAGCAAGATTGAGAAACTGCTATCATCCCCAAAATATAGGAAGAAGAAATAGTTAATATAACTTAGTGATACTTAAAAACTAGAAGATAGTTGCTTGGTAATAACTGGGTCTTAGTTAATGGAATATAGCCCCTACCAAAATAATGAGACTTCCAGTCAAATAATTATGCCAAGCTATTCAATGAAATGATTAGTTCCTTTTCATGAGTGCCAATCAACATGATCAATGTGATGAACTAGTGATGTTCAGTGAAAGAGAAAGGTAATCCAGTTCCCTCCATAATGTTAAAATAGAAGACTAGTTGTAGGATAGTTGATAGAGGCTTCAAGTAAGACGGTGAAGATATGTTGTTAACCTTCCTGAAAGAAACCGAAATATTTCCAGTGATTTTTACTAAAAAAAAAGGCATTCACCATATTAATAGATTCCTTTAAAGTGCTAAAGGATATATTAACAAAACTACATCTGAAAACTGTGAGTAGCAATCATTCATGTTCCTGCTCTGTTTCACTAGCCATAATTTAATGACAGAAGTATGACTGAAAACCACAAACATATACCACTAACCCACGCAGCATGTATTTCATGTATTTCCAATTCAATGTCCCTTTCAAGTTTTACTACAAAAGCATCAACCAAAGCATCACAAAAGCATTCAAAGTCACAAAACACCAGAGGAAACATGATAGAGCAGTTGGAAAGGAAAAATCTAGCAGGCTGAAGGGATTGTAGTTAATAAATTTTACTTTTGCAAATTATACAGACTTGTGACCAAATGAGCATGTAATTAGGGCTTCTTCAGGACTTAGCTAGAGTTAGTTTAGCCCTATGACTTAAGTTTCACTGTGTTCAATGGAATATCTACTTCTGTTCAAAATTCTGAAATATTTTAATTTCAACTTTCACCTGAGTAATAATGTTAGCATATGTCTCAAAGACTCAACCAAGTTCTAATAGTATTAGTGACAACCGTTGTAAGTAATCCACAGAATCTCTAGAGTGGGGTTTCCAAGGCTTAAAGCAAGGGGGCATGTCTTTCAGGAAGTCATCCCCTACTGTACTGTATGTTTTTCTTCACCAGATTACAATCAAGAGTGTCAGTCACGAGTCTATCATGCCCTTAGAGTACATTTCAAATAAACTTCATTCAAACTTCAAAAAATAAAGTTTATGCATCTTCATATTCAGTGCAAAAAAGTTGAAGGATATGGCAGATGGGGAGAAAAACAACAACAAAAGAAAGAAAAGGACAAATGCTCCTATTTTTTCTTATACAAATTATTCTATTAAATGAATTTCCTTACTCTGTTTATATATTTTTTCCTTTTCTTATTTCTCTTGATTCTAAATACATATAGAACGGATACTGAATCAAAATCACTTTTATAGTTGTAGAGAATGATACAGCCTGGCTGCCAGCTAGCAATTTATCTAATAATGTAATTCCTTTGCTTTAAAATTTAGTTCTTCTAGAACTTTCTTGCCAAAGTTCTTCTACCAGTAGAAGGACTGTAAAACAAAATCTTCTTTATTCTCCCCGTTCTCACCAGCAATATGGATGGGGACTTACTTCAAATAAGATTCTGTTTTGCAAATCTAAATACTGTATTGAAGAATCGCTAATTTTATACTGTATTGAAAAAATTTACATCAAAAGTGATTTCTAAAACATCTGTGTTTACCGTTAGTATCGTTTCTCGTCTCCCCAACAGACATGAGTCCCATAAGGGAAAGGGTATTTGCCTGTGTTTTACTGAGGCATCCCATTCACGAAAACCAGGGCCTGGGTTTCTTGAGGGAATGCAATGCTCAGGTAAGATTACACTCCAGAAAAATGTATGAGGTTTACACTGTGGTTGATCAGACCTTTGGTTATAACCCTCTATATCTGTGCAAGTATAGGTCTGCTAAGTCACGTCTCTAGAAGGCATCAATTAAAATATGTTTCTGTTACTTGTGAGACAAGATTTTAATATAGATTACCTAAGCTAGCTGTCAACTAGCAGACAGCAGGCCCTTGAAGTCATATGACACAAAGAAGCTATTATTAAAGAAATTGAAAATGAGAGAAGGGAGTATCTGTGGTACTGGAGTCCGAAGTAGAAACTGAGGTGTTAAAATAATTGACAGTAACCTCCTAATTGTTTGTTTACTTAAACATTTGAGGCAAAAATTCTGCTTTGGTATTATTAGCTTTTTCTTCAATGTATAAGTCTATTTTGGAATCTTGAAGCTTATTTTCTTGAGGCCATTCATATCTCTGAAGCTGAAACAAGAAATTCTGACTGCAATCTGAGCAGTTTCACAACTGACTTCCTTTTTTTTTTTTTGCAGAAACAAAGCCAGTTTGGAAATCCCGTGGAGGTACCAGGCCATTTCTCAGTGATTTACTGACTGTTTTGACTCAGTTTGCTAAAGTTCACTCTGTGGTTTTTCCCTAATGTTCTAAATGCACATAAGACAACTCAAACCTTAAATACCTTCCTCAAAGCAATGCCAAGCCAGTCACCTGGCAAATTTTATACTTTGGTTGTAAATGAAACTCCATTCCTGCCTATCATTAGTCCCTAGATTCAGGGATGCAAGTCACAAAAGATTTTATCCTATAACTGAAGGACAGTTGCCACTATTTTCTAACCTCAATATGTAGAAGAATTTCTGCTAATTGTTCAAATGATAAACAGGATTGAAACATGGACTATCCTATAACCCAACTGAATATTTTTCACACATAAACATTGCATTTAAGTCTCATGTGTTTCTGATACATGCCTATTTAGTTTCTTTATGTTCCAAACTAACAATCAGTGTGCTGATCTTAAGGATGCACATACCATTAATTAGCAAAAGAGCTAATTGGTCCAATTTGGAGAAATGCTGATAATCAAATTGGTGTACCTTCTTGTATAACAAAGGACATTTGAAACAGTTTCCAGCTTTTAATTATGGTGAGCTTGCATTTCAAAAACTAATTAAAGTCCCTTATGTTTTCTTTTGTAACCCAAAATTTTACCCCAAGGCTACTTAGGAAGAAAAACAAAGACAGAGATCAGCATATATTTTTTAAGCTTTTATTCAAATCTGTTTCTCTACTTACCAGAAAAGGTACATATTCAACATGAGAGGGCATGGGTCAAAAGTGACATAAGACCTTTCCCTGAGTTCCTGGCACTCCCAGAATGATTTAGCGATGGTTTGATAAATTCTTGTAGATCTCCTTGGTAAAATGATCAAGCATTCATTCACTCACAAAATATTTATGTGTGCCAACCAGAAGTCACTCATTGTTTGAGGTATCATGGATAATAGCAAGATATCAATGAAGTTTTTAGCCTGAAAAATAGTGGAAGAGTTAGAGAATATGTAGAGAAACCATTGTTTAGAAAACACACAGAAAAAAGTAGAAAATGAACATGCAGATTATTATGACATGTTTCCAAAATTATAAATTGAGGGTAATTTTGACTCACTCAGAGATTTGTGCCTTCTGCTGAAGATGTTTGAATCATGAAGATACTTAGTCTAGATCAGACTAGAAATAGAATGTGAGACCTGAACATGAGACACATACAGAATGTTAAATTTTCCAGTCACTTTAAAAAAAGCCAGAAGAAGGTGGAATTAATTTGATATGTTTTACTTAACCCAATAGACCCAAAATATCATTCCGACAGCCAGTATAATAAAAAGGTATGAGATATTTTGCATTCTATTTTCGTATGAAATCTTGAAAATTCATTATATGCTTTATACTTGCAGCACCACCTTCATTCAGTTTAGTCATGTGTCATGCACTCAGCAGTGATGGGTGCTTATTGGTTTCTGTACTACACAGTTCAGTTCGCTCAACTTTTAATTCTGGTGGCTAGAACCATTTTCAATCTGTCTGCATATTTCCTCTGTGCTATGGGCTGGTGACAGATGCTTTCTATTTATTATTCATTTTTTTCCATATTCAAGAAATATTATTAATTGATCAACTACTAGTTGCAAGGTGTGGTTCTAGATATAGGTTTTAGATATAGATATATGGTCAATAAAGACAACAAAATCCCCAATCTTCTGGAGTTTATATTTCTGGTGGGTATTGTTACCTGGGACAATCTCAGAGGCCAAGTTATATTTAAGAGTTCACCCTTATCTGCTTGTTTATTAGAAGTTTCTGCAGAAGAACCTATGACACATTCTTACTAAAATCAGAATCTCACTTTACATTTAATGATTTCCATATGTAAAAGTCTAATAATATTCCTTCCATTTCACAGCACTCTGAATCAAAGGTGTAGTTGTTAAAAGGAGTGTTTAGTGGCGTGGAAGGGAAGTTTAAAATGTGAGACCTGTTGCCCCCAACTTTTTCTAAAATTCCTGAAACAGGAGATATTTTTAAATGTTTTGTAATGTGTATTTGCTTTATTAGAAAATTAATTGAGAAAAGTGTAGGAGATTTCTTACTGAGAAACTGATTCTAACTTCCTTCCTACTCACAGCCACATTTGCTATTTTAATTATCCAATCTATCAAACAAATAAGAAGAAAAAAGATTTTCTAAACCACTTATGCAGAAGTAACCCATTAATGTAGGAGAAAAAAACAAATGTGTTCATTCATGTTTGCTGTTTTCCCAGTTTATTTTTGTTTATTTGAAAATAGTACTTCTTTAATGAAAAGTTTGTTAGCATAACTTTAAAATAACTTTTTAGGCTGGGCTCGTTCTATTACCAAACTTCTAATTTAATTGTTACTAAGTTTTATGAGTTATGTATATATATATATATATAAATGATTTGCATTTTATTTATTGTATTTTATTTTGTTATTAATGAAGGGATATTACATTTTGACAATGACTTATTTTGAAGTATACATAGTGGTATTTTTACATTTATAAATAGCATAGTAAATTTAATACTTTAATATTTAATTTTAATATTCACCCCTTTTTTTCTCCCTTCATTTGCAGTTAATTCCCTTCATCCCATGTCCCCCACCCCTCCCCCATCACTTTGGTACCACCTGAATTGCCTTTTTGTTTCACATCTCTAGAGTCCATAGTTGTTTGGAGAAGTGTTCTCTCTTGTGTATCTCTGTCTCTCTCTCTTTCTCTCTCTCTCCCCCATACCAGTTTTTAGTGTTAACTTATGACATTTTTTTGTGTTCTCTTTATTCATCATATGAGTGCTATCATACGATGTCTGTCCTTCTCCTGCTGACTTATCTTGCTAAGCATAATTCTCTCCAGCCATCCAAGTTGTTGCAAATGGCAGGATCTCTCTCTTTTGATGGCTGCATAGTATTACATAGTATATTTGTACAACATCTTCTTTCTCCTTTCCTCTGTGGATGGACATTTAGGTAGTTTCCAGCTCTTAGCTATTGTGAATTGTGCTGCACAGAACATGGGGGTGCATATATCTCTTCAGATAAGTGTTTTTGTGTACATTTCCAGTAGAGGAATAATTGAATCATATGGAATTTCCATTGTCAATTGTTTGGGACTTTCCATATTGCTTTCCAGAATGGTTGTACCACTTTATATTCCTACCAATGGTGAATTAAAGCTCCCTTCTTTCCATATCCTCTCCAGCTAATCATTTCCTTTTTTTTTCTTTGGATGATAGCATTTCTTACTGGCGTGAGGTGATAGCTCATCGTTGTTTTGATTTGCATTTTCTTATCAAGAGATGTAGAACATCTTTCCATGAACCTGTTGGTCATTTGTATGTCTTCCTTGGAGAGGTGTCTATTAAGGTCATCAGCCCATTTTTTGATTGGATTGCTTGTGTTTTTGTTGTCCAATTTTTAGTTCTTTGTATATCTTAGATCTTAACCCCTTATCTGAGGTAGGAGAGGCAAATATCTTTTCCCATTCAGTTGGATGCCTTTTTGTTTTTATGCAAGTTTCTTTTGCTGAGTAGAACCTTTTTAGTTTTATGTGTTAAACTTGTTTATTTTGGATTTGATTTGCCTTGCAATGGGAGTTGAGTTGTCAAAGATATCTCTTAGGTCTATGTATAATAATGTTTTGCCTCCATTCTCTTCTATGTGTTTGATGGTTTCTGGTCTTATGTCTAGATCTTTAATCCATTTTGATTTAATTTTTGTGTATAGTGTTGGGTAGTGGTCTAGTTCCAACCTTTTGCAGTTCTTCCAGCACCATTTATTAAAGAGGCTGTCCTTGCCCCATTGTAAGTTTTTGGCTTTGTCAAAGGTTAGGTACCCATATATATGTGGATTTATTTTTCGACTTTCAATTCTGTTTCATGATCTGGCTTTCTGTTTTTATACCAGTACCATGCTGTTTTAATTATTATTGCTTTTTAATAGAGCTTGAAGTCAGGGAGCATGACTCATCCATTGTTGGTGTTTTTCTTGAAGATTGTTTTGACCATTCTGGGTTGTTTGCTGTTCCAGATAAATTTCATTATTTTGCATTCTATGCCTGTGAAGAATGTCTTTGGCATTTTGATAGAGATAGTATTGAATTTATATATTGCATTGGGCAGTATGGCCATTTTGATTGTGTTGATTCTTCTGATTCATGAGCAAGGGATAGCTTTCTATTTCTTTGTGTCATATTCTATTTCTTTTAGCAATGGCCTATTTTCATAGTACAGGTCTTTCACCTCTTTGGTTAGGTTTATCCAAGATATTTCATTTTTTTTGTGCAATTGTAAACAGTATTTTTCTTCTTCAGTTCTCTTTCTGTGTTTTTATTGTTGGCATACAGAAATGCACCAGATTTTTTAATATTCATTTTGTAACCTGCCACTCTACTATATTTCTTTAATGTTTCAAGTAGCTTTTTAATTGATTCTTTGAGATTCTCTCTGTATATATTATGTCATCTGCGAAAAGTGTTAATTCTCTTCTTCTTTTCCTATTTGGATACATTTTATGTCTTTTTCTTGTCTAATTGCATTGGCCAAGATATCCAGCACTATATTGAATAGTAATAGTGAGAGTGGACATCCCTGTCTTCACCCTGATATTAGGGGAAAGGTTTTCAGTTTTTCTCCATTGAGTACAATGTTTTGTGGGGGTTTGTCATATATAACCTTAATTATATTGAAGTACATTCTTTCTATACCTATTTTTGGAGGATTTTTAACATAAAAGAGTGTTGAATCTTGTCAAAGATTTTTTCTGCATCTGTTGAGATGATCATGTGGTTTTTGTCCTTTTTTATTGATATACTGTAGCACATTTGTTGATTTATGTATGTTGAACCATCCTTGAATCTCTGGAATAAACCCCACTTGATCATGGTTTATGGTTCTTTTATCTATTGTTGAATTCATTTGCTAGTTTTGTGTTGAGAATTTTTGTGTCAGTATTCATTAAGGATATCGCTCTATAATTTTCTTTTTCAGTGTAGTCTTTATCTGGTTTTGCAAGCTGCACAATATTGACATCATTAAAGGTGTTTGGAAGTTTTCCATCTTATTCTACTTCTTGGGAGAGTTTAAGGAGGATTAGAATTAGTTCTTCTTTGAGTGCTTTGTAGAATCTGCTGGTGAAATTGTCTGGTCCAGGGTTTTTGTTTTTGGGAAGGTTTTTGATCACTTTTTCAATTTCCTTGCTTGTGATTGATATGTTCATGGTCGTAGTTCTTCTCTGTTTAGTTTGGGGATATTTTACCTTTCTAGAAATGTGTCAATTTCTTCTAGGTTATTCTGTGTGTTGTCATATAGTTGTATGTAGTATTCTCTTAGAGTCTTCTATACTCTTTTTTCTATATTTTTTTTTCTGTTGTATCGGTTGTAATTATTCCTTTTTTCACATTTGATTCTATTTATTTGCGTTTTCTCTTTCCTCTTTCTTGTGAGTCTGGTTAATGGCCTGTCTATTTTGTTTATTCTTTCAAAAAAGAAACTTTTGGATTCATTGATTTTTGAATAGTCTTGCTGGTTTATACTCATTGATTTCTGACCTAGTCTTTAGTATTTCTTTCCTTCTGTTGGATTTAGGCTTCTGTTTTTCTGCTATTTCTAGTTCCTTTAGGTGACGGCTTAGGTTTTTTATTTGTGATTTTTCCTATTTTCTTGGGTAGGATCATATTGCTATAACTTTCCCTCTTATTACTGCTTTTCCTGCATCCCATAGATTCTGATATGCCATTTCTTCATTTTCATTTGATTGCAGAAAGTTTTTAATTCTTCCTTAATTTCTTCTTTTACCCATTGGTTGCTCAACAATGTGCTGTTTAATCTCCACTCTTTTGTGGTTTTCCCCTCTTTCTCTTTTTGGTTAATTTCTAGTTTAATGCCATTGTGATCTGAAAAGATGCTAGATATGATTTCAATCTTTTTAAATTTACTGAGACTTGTTTTGAGTCCCAACACATCATTTATTCTGGAGAATGTTCTAGGAACACTTGAGAAGAATGTATAGTCTATAGTTTTGGGGAGAAGTACTCTATATATGTCTCTGTTAGATCCAGTTCTTCTATATTGTCATTTAAAGATCTTGTTTCTTTGCTGATTCTCTGTCTGGATGATCTGTATTTTCCTGAAAGAGAAGTATTGAAGTCTCCTACTATTATTGTATTGCTGTCAATATCCTTATTTAGATCTGTTAATATTTGCTTGATATAATTGGTGCTCCTTTATTGAGTGCATAAATGTTAATAGGTGTTAAATTTTTTTTAGCAAACCTGTGCCTTTTGATTGGCAAGTTCAATCCATTTACATTTATAGCAATTATTGACATTTAAGAATTTGCTGCTTCCATTTTTATTTTTCTTTTTTGGTTATGTTGATCTATTTGTTACTTTGTTTTATTTTTGTGAAGTTTTCCCACTTTAGTTTAGCTTGTAGGGCCTCTTTTAATATTTCTTGTAGAGGAGGTCTCGGGTTGCAAACTCTTAGCTTTTGTTTGTTGGGAAAAACCTTAATTTTTCCCTCAAATTTGAAAGAGAATTTTTCAGGATATAGTATTCTTGGCTGGCCTTTTTTGTCCTGAAGTATTTTGAAAACATCATTCCATTCTCTTCTAATCTGTAGAGTTTCTGTTGAGAGTTCTGAGGTTAGTCTGACAGAAGTACCTTTATATGTTATCTGCTTTATTTTCCCTGGCCACCTTTAGAATTCTTTCTTTGTCTTGGATTCTTGATAGTTTCACAATTATGTGTCTTGGTGTAGTTTTTTTAGGATTTATGTAATTGGTTGTTCTGTTTGCTTCATTGACCCTGTATTTCATTACTTGTTCTAGATTTGGGAAGCTTTCAGCCATGATTGCCTTGAAGATATTCTGTTCCTGTCTTTTTATCTTCGCTGTCTGGGATACCCAGTATTCTAATGTTGCCTTTTCTGATGGTGTCAGAGAGTTCTCTGAGTGTTTCTTCATTTTTTTTTTAATTTAATTTCTCATTCTTCTTCTTGGCTCCTTTCTGCATTGCTATCTTCTATATCACTAATCCTTTGCTCCATTTGGGTTATTCTGGTTCTGTAGCTTTCTTTTTTATTCTCAGTTTCATGAATTATCACCTTTAAATTCTGTATCTCTGTTAGTTTTATTTTTTTTCTGTAGGGCTTCAGTCTCCACCTGTTGATGCTTAATTATTTGTTTAAGCTCTTTGTTTTGTTTATCAGAATTTTCTTTTAATTCTCTGAATTTCTTTATGATTGCATACTTGAATTCCTGTTAGAGAAAAAAAAAAATTCTTCCATATCTTCAAAATTACTTTCTGATGAGCTTTCACTTTTTTGTGCTTCTATTTCCTGAGGTTTCAGGGTGTGTTATGGTTTATTTTTCCCCATGATTTGGGATCTTATTAGTCTGTTAGTTTATTTGTTTGTTTTAATTTCTACCAGGGGGAACTCTATTTTTGTTTTATTTTGTACTTTTGACCCTTACAGGCTTCTGTGGTGTGTCTTGCTGTGTTAAGGAGTAATGATGGCTAGTGGGTGGGGGCGGGCATGGGGTTGGTGAATAGTGGTCATCTGTGAGTGTGTAGTTTTGCCACCTGATGGTGGAGGGTAGGTAGGCTTGTTTTGTTGGTAGAACTCTGCTGGCTGGAACTGTGTGACGAGTCTGCTGTCTGCACTTATATTGCTTGTATTCAGGAAACCATCTGGGTAAAGCCCTTTCCATGGGCTGTTCTTCCAGAATCTTAGCCACTGGATCCTTATTCCCAGGGGGCCCAAGACCCTAGGTGTGTAATGGAGGGTGCGCAGCACCTGTATGCTCCTGTTCTTTCTGTCTCCAATTTTCTCCTGGGCTTTTTCTAGTCAAGAGTTGCCAGCAGCATTGTTCAGTTTGGCTCAGGCTTGAGGCTCCCTGCTCTGTCTGAGTTTGTGCTGCTAGAGATTAGGGAGACTGTTCTTTTGTCAGGAGAAGGGTGAGACAGCAAAGGGATGGATGCTGCTTCTACCCTGGGCGTGTGAAGACAAAGGCCATGTGGTTTTACTGCCATCAGGCTCCTGTATCCTCGGTTCCCTTTTGTTAGCTGAGAGTTGCCTGCAGCATTGCACAGTTTGGCTCAGGCTTGTGGCTCCCTGACCTGAGTTGCACTGCTAGAGGTCAGTGGAGCTGCTCCTGTAGTTTGCGCCAGGAGAAGAGGGACTCAGAAGCAGTATCCTACTGTCCCAAATCTTGGGTGAGTGTTAGAGGTCACTGTGACTGTTTTGCACTCTTTAGAATGTCCGTGCAGCCTGCACGACTCCAGTTAGGCTCTGGTAGGGAAGGTAGATTGCGTCCACACCATGAAACTCTCCTTCAGGTCTCCCCTTTGCTGCTGTATTCCCCCTTAAATCCCCTCCCCGCACCTCTCACCCACCTGTAGAGCTGGCTGTTCTCCTCTGTTCTCCAAGTTATTCTAGCTGATGCTGAAGCAGCAAAATCCCTTTTTCTGTGACAGCTCTGAAAAACTATTATTTTTGTTTCCTGTGTGGCATCTCAGTGCCCACTCCCCATAGACACCATCTTTGAATTCCCTCTACATATTTTGAATGTTAACACCTTGTCATATGTATGATGTGTAACTATATTTTCCCATTTCTGTTTTAAATACAGTTTATTATTACCTAAGTATGGGCCTTCTTAAAGAGATAGTTGATTTTACTTACAGAATCCACATAAAGGACCAAAAAATCAAAGAACACAAAACAAAAGGTTTAGCTAATATAAATGCACAGGTTAAACTATAATCAAATCTGTTTACCTGGAGTGGGGTCCAGACAGTAGTATTTTCAAAGTTATCAAGATGATTCTAATGCCCAGCAGAAAGTGGAACAGACTACAGTAGACACCTGCTGTTGTATTCATTATTGATTACTCTTTCATGATATTTTCCCTAGGATGTAAATCTAAGAACTTTCTTCTGCTGTTGTGAATCTCAATATGAATTGACTTTCTGAATACATTTAAGATCTTCTTCCCAATTCCTGAAAATTGTTCAGTCACAATGCTGTGTGTCTTTCTAAAATAAACATGTGTGTTAATCACTTGACTGGATCTTAATAATGAGTGTAATTGGATGTGGCATTGAATGGTGGTGTCAACCTCTTCAGGAATTAGGGGAAGTGGTCCCAAAATTAGTTACGAAGTCCACTGATTTTCTGATTATTAACTATTTAGATTCTGGCTATTAAAAGCGTGGCCAAGACACCAGCAACCTGGGCCTCCTTTGGAAGTTCATTGCACATGAAGATTCTCTGGCCCATGCAGGACCCACTGAATGAGTCAACAAAATTCTCAGGTGATTAGTGTGCCCATTAAAGTTAGGGAGACCCACATATTTGTTTTAGTTAAATATTTAACCATTTAAAATGCATACTTTTACTGTCACTTTTATTAGTGTCTTAATCAATTCAGGCTACCATAGCAAGTATGCCACAGACTGGAGGACTTCCACAGCAAGTATTTATAGCAAGACCTTACTTCATATCATTGATAGGTTCTGACAAACTGATTTTAAGTAAAACAACATATAAAGAAACCAAGCATTATAAACAAGAGTAACATTCCATCTTACTGGTCTCAAAAAATCACCAAGCTTCTAAATTAATAAAGATACAAAACAATTTTAATAGTAGCAGAAAATAGCAAAAACAAGACAAAGTCAAGAAAAAAATAGTAGATAGCCCCAGGTTTAGTGTTCCTTATAGAAAGGGTATCACAATTTAATTAGACATAGTGTCCATACTAATTCTAAGAGTCTCCTCAGCCACCATGAATTTCTGCTTGGGTATGTGAAAACCTATCACACACCTTATAGACCTCAAATAGTCTTCTTCTTGAAGAATCTCTGTTCTGAAGCAACACATAAAAGGGATTTTTCCACCTTAAAGAGCAACTGAGTGAGCTTCCTGGTGAACAGGGTTCTTTATGCTTGTCTCCAGGTTTGGGACTAATTCATTTCTGCAGCCTCATTTGACACTACACTTTCTTTTTTCACTTTCATCATGATTTCTCAATCAAATCTGTTTCTCACTGAGAGGCAAGCAATTATATTTTCTTTTGTTCAGCATGCCTCTGAACTTTATAAGTTTTAACATGATCTTGCTTGCAGGTAGAACTTCTCTCATGCATCAACCCCTCCATTTTACAGCTGAAAGCTGCTTTTAATTTTCTTGCAGAGTTTACCTGAATTTGTGGACTACAGCAGAGCATGAGAAATAGATAATTATACAGTTCAAATAATTAAATGGGAGGTCATTTCTCATATCAGTTTCTCCTTTCTTATTCTGCTTCACTTCCTAGAAAGATTATTTAACATCTTCCTGCCTTAGTACTTCTTTTTTCACATCTAACACTATCCAGAAAATAAATAATAAGTATCATATTCAGCCTTATAATATTTTAGTTGTGATGGTTAGGGGGGGAATAAAACTACTTACATACACACTCCATTACAATCTTTTACTAATATCCCACACAGGATGATATAAAGTGATCCTTGTGGAAGTTATTTTGATGTTTATTTTTCCTGACTAGCATATGAACTCATTTTAAGTTCTCTGTGTCTAGACTCTGACCACTCACTGCAGGTTTGGGGAGGAAGTGAACCTATGCATCACACTATTCCATCATCCTGGAACCATCAGCCTGACCAACAGGTGATCATAAGAGCTAAGCAGAGATATACTCTGAAACCTGTATTCTTTCTTCGTTGAGAATTCCAAGATGGGGTTACCAGCAGTGATATCTCTAACCTTGGGAACAGAGCCAATTGCTAATATAAGAAGAGGGCCAGTAACCAGGAACAGAATCAATCAGAGACATAGGAGTGCTAGAGAATCCCCAAGGTACACATCACTACACCGCCTTCTCTCATTTCTCTAAGGTATGGGCCAATAAACTGTTTAAGCTAATTCAAGTGGAACTATAAAACCTACATTTGAGAGTTTGATTACAACCAATACAACTAGTGCCAATACAATTTTTTTGACCCTTTGGTTTATTTTGCTGTCTTAGGTGACCACAAACCTGGGTCCTTGTGTTTCAGATGATTTGCACCTTAGCCCACTCAGCTGCCTAAGTCACAAGGGTGTATGTACCATGCCAATGTGTTTCTATGTTGACATTTATCTGTTTTCTTTTCAGTTGATCTCTAATTTGACAGATGCCTTGCATGTAAGGAACAGTTTAGAATTAAATCCATAAGCAAATACTTGATCACATATGCCAAATAGTTAAATTCTGCAGATTATAGAATTTGAATCTGGACATTTTGGGGGCCAACTATCCAGGAAATTTCACTTTAGGATAGTGAGAACTAATACTGAACTGGGTTAGGATATGTACTGACTTGGGATTGAATATATACATATATTCTAGATTCTCAATAAGTTGCCTGCTACTTAGCTGAAGAGTGGGATTGGAAAACTGAAAACCAAGGGTCCAATATGCCTATTGAAAACTGCATTGACTCTGGTGTTATACTGTCTAGGGTTAAATTCCTGTCCCAACAACCAACTAGATGCATGACTTTTACCTAACTCTCCATGTCTCCTCATCTGTACAAGCATAACAGGTTTATTATGAGGATTGACTGAATGAGTATTAAAGACAATGATTAGTATAATACAGTGTTTACAAATGACAAATATATGGTCCATTTTTCCCAGTCTGACTGCTATACTCTCTTGAGACGATATTGACACCTGATCTTAGAACTTCTGGTAATTATAGTCTGTGTTTCCTGAAAGTCTTCTGGTAGGAATCAGCTTAAAGGAACGAGGACAGAAGAATTATGGCCTCTAGATAATGCCAGTGAACTTTTAACAGAGGGAATGTCAAAGGCATTTCCAGGCTCCTTTGAACATGAGAAAGACTTTAGAATTCCTTTGTGGGAAAGAGAAGATAATGTGAACTTAAAGAAGGAAATGTAATCTGAAAAAAAAAAGTTATTTCACTCCATTTTTGAAAAAAAAAAAAAATGCACTGAACTCTTTTCTATGCTCGATGTAAAAAATATAAGCGTATATGCATATATGTATTAATATATTTTGTAAACATATTGGCACATGGTCAATAAAAATACTAAAAGTAATTGTCAATCTTGCTTAAATCATTGATTCCACTATAGTAGAGACCCATGCTTTCTGGTAGACTGAATTTTTTTGATCTTCTGTAATAAATTCATCCCAATTTCTAAATTAAAATAGAAAAAAATGTATAAATTCCCAATTTGATAAAGTTCCATTTCTTTTTGATTATACTTAGTTAATAGCTAGATCACTGCTATTTAAAGTGTATGCCAACCAAGAGCAACATCACCTGGGAGCCTGTTAATCATGTAAATTTATGTCCTAGGGTAACAGTTTGTCTTGGTTTGACCTAGACAATCTCTGTTTTCAAACTAAACATTCTGCATTGCAGAAACTCCTAGACTCTTGGATAAACCAAATTGCTATCTTATCTGAGACCTTATGAATATGATACTCTGGGAATTGACCCAGGAATCTACATTGTAAGCAGCTCTCTGGTCATGTTCATGTTCACTAAACTGTGAGAAGTACTTCTTTAGATTATCTGCTCAATGCATGGAAGGCTGAGCCTCTGTGGACAATTAGTCTCCTATTTTCTCTCAGTACTCTGCCACATTCTAATTTTAGGGATCATGTCTATCTAGCAACACTAACTAAACTGCACACTTATCAGCATCTGCTGTGAAACCTCAAAATACTGGCCTCATCTGCAGAGCCTGTCCTATGGGTCAGTCACCACCCCTGAGACTGTGTTTTAGATACATGGTCTGTATTGTTTTTTAAAATTGAATATATTCGCTGAATGCTTTGGATGCTAGGTCACTTTCCATTCCCCTTGGTTGTCCTGATGTTTCTTACAGTATCACTTAGAGGAATGGCTCCCTGGTGAAACTTGAGGCATATCCTTCCACTTTCTTGCTCTCTCTCTGCATTTTTATTTATGAGTATTGCATGAATGCAATAACTTCTCACATATTTTCTCAATTACCCTTCCTCTGTGTCTTGAATGTGTGACTTCATTCTCTTCCTCATTCCTTGCAGCAGCTTCTCCCTAACACTGTCTGGATCCCAGCTATAGGCATCTTTAGCACTTGTGGTCAGATTCAGTCATATTGCTACTACTATTGTAGAAGAGAGGAAGCCGTATCCCAGTTTCTAGCCACTGAGGACCAACAGTGGCCACCCCACCACCAGGCACTTGAAAGTCTAGACTGGCTGGAAGCTGTTGACTAGATAAAAGAGACCCCTTTCTGAGAACGAAACTGTATGTGCATTTTACAATTATGTGAATCCTGTGTGTTATCCATGTGGGGAATTCACAAATGAATAGCTGAATTCCGTTTGTAATTCCTGTTCTAATTCACACCTTCCCTCTCCCTCACCAATAAAAGTTTCTCTTCCTGCCTGCCTGCCTACTTGTATTCATTCCTACTTGCACCATTCCTTTTAAAAAATGTTATTAATTCTCTCTAATGAATTTTTCGTTTTAGTTATTTTGTTTTTTGACTTAGTCATTTTTTTTTATACTTATATGTTCAATTAATATTCTCTTTTTGTTGGACAGTATAATCATATTTTCTTGTAATTCTTTGGATGTCTTTTTTTCTTGAGTTTATTGAACTTATTCATAATATAGAATTTAGAGATATTTCCTAATTCCATAGTCTGAACATCCTCACTGTCATTTCTGATTACTCCTTCAAAAAAATAGGTTTACCTAGATATGGAGCATATTCTCTTGTTTCTTTTTGAGATTTGTTAATTTTTTGGTGAAAGTTGGACATTTCTAACAATATAAAGTAGTGACTCTAGAAATCAAGTTTTCCACCCCAACCAGTTTGCTATTGCTGTCAGTTTAATCACTTCCTTTGACTAATTTTGCATTGTCTGCATGTCTTAATATGTGCAGCCACTGAAGACTGAGCTCACCAGCGTGGTCAGATGATTGGCTAGAAATTCTCTAAATACCTTAAACCAATGCATTTTCATCCTTTGCTGACGCAATTATGTGCTGAAAGTGTGTTTGAACACACATTTGATTCTTAATCAGCTTTCAACTCCAGCTTAATCTTTACTTTCTATTTGTGCAGCATCTCAAGGTCAGCCAGAGGTGAGAGATTGGAATCTGCTCAGGTCTTTTTGGGCATAGGCACAACTCTACATATGCATGTCATTCTATATTTCCAGAAATGTGGAGGAACTTTTCAAAACCCCCTATGGATATCTCTTTCCCCCAATTAAATAATTGCTGCCATTTTTAAAGACTTTGTTTTTGACAAAGTCTCTCAGACAAAGCTTTTCTCACTGAAAAAGCACTGAGTTAGTTTAAATAAAGACAAGCACTGGGAATGGGAACTTTGCAGAAAGCTTCTATGTTCTTCAAATTCTCCTAGAGTAGAGCTTTTGAGGGAAATTCCAACCCTTTCTATTCTTTCTCTGGGCACGGCAGGCTACTATTTTTCATGGTTACAGAGGTTGTGACATCTCTGGTTTTCAATGGAAAGGAACAGCTAAAACACCACAAAACTCAGCATTATTATTTATGACATTTAGCTGTCTTAATTTGAATAAAAACACTCATATTTTAAGAATATTTGGATAATTTCAAAGCTAAAAATTTGATTTGGGCAAATGCTCTTTTTGTTTTCATGGGCTGAATTTTGTGGCATCATTTCAAAAATTTTTTCTCTGTAGTCTACATACAACTTTCTATTAGCTTTAAATTATTTCAAAACAAAGAATATTTGGTTATTTACCCTTTATCTCACCTTTAATTCATTTTTCTAACCACATTCAGGTCATGTCCTTGGCAGTTGGATGTGCTTGTTTTCTTTATTAGTCAAGGTTCAGTGGTGTTTGGAACCTATATGTATTTCCACCCTGAACGACATGAAAGCTTTAGTTTCTTATTTTTTCTGTTACCTGTTGAACTCACACCAGTCAACTTTACCTGTCCTGTAAATGCTCATCAGTTATGTGATCTTATTGGGAATAATAAACATACTCAGCTGTCTTATGAATTCACATTTTTTTTTTAGTTAGAAGTTAAACTCTTTAATGGAGCCTACGTTTCATATATATGCTCTACAATTCACACTGCAGGGAGAATTTCAATGTTTTCTTCCATTTCAGCAGAAATGGCCATCACCATTGATTTGAAAAAGAAGGTACTCCCTATAATATATATTACTGAAGCAAATTAATCAAGGATAAACTAATTTCAACAAATAGTCAAAGACTGATGTGACATCAGAATCTTGAAATAAAGTGTAAAATATGTGGATTATAGTTTTACTATAAAACAGGATCCCATCTTGTAGCTTATTTTTTAAATTTTCTATTTTAGTTATTGCAAGTATTTTTGCTATTTTTAATCAGTTGCCTAAAACATAGTCAATTTTTTCCTGGTCTCTCTTTTTCTTTTTTCTCTGAATGCAAAGTCTGGAATTTACTTCTGCCTAGGAATACTAGAAGTTCCTGTTCAATTTCAATAGCTCAATAGCTGCAGTTCTGCTTTATTCCACAAGAGGGTACTCATATGGTTTACTTTCTGTGGTTTTCTACTTTATCACTTGTTTACACCATTGAACTTTAAAACAGATTTATTCCAAAGCCCTCTACTAACACACAAACACACACAAACACACAACTACACAAGTTTTTGTTAAAGATGAATATATGTTCCAGATGTAGTAAAATAAAAATGAAGGGGCTCATATATTCTAATATTTTACCCATGACACTTTCATTTGTTTTCCCAGGAGAGTTTTGGATATCTAACAGAAACAATTTAAGAAAAGAAGGTAAGACACCCAAGAAAAAGTTTATACGTTCTATATTAAACAAATATTAATGATATTTGATCATTTTCAAATGAAACAGCAAGTAAAGACTTTTTTTCAAAATAAAGCAGAAAAGCAAATTCAAACAAGTGTTACACATGACTAGATTAAAAATGTTATAAGAAATAATATCTCAGTTTTGTCAGATTAATAGGTAGAGACTATCTTAAGGAAGTACTTATATTACTGGTATGAGGGTGACAGAAACCTAAAGAAATAACCTCATTGCTATTATTATTTTTCAAAGTACAGTGCGTTGTTACCACTTGGAAGTATAGGACTGAACCTTAATCCATCCAATGATGATTAAAGTTGCCTTTTCCTGCAGGTTAAACTGCAGGTGTGAGAAGTGGAGTGGTCAGATGGGTAGTGTGGAATATGAATGTGTGCATGTGCTGTGTGCGTATTATTTATTCATTTATTTATTTATTTATTTAATTTCAGCCATCCCTAAATCTCTGTGTTTTTCTGAATTTGTGAAATTTTTAGAATTTTTTTAACCTGTTAAAAGGAGATCAAAAAAGGACATAAAAAAAATTACCAGAAATATCTTTAGAAAATGACACCGCCCAAGTTGAAGATAACCAGGATTCACTATTAGAAGATGCCTCTCTGGAGACTGCCTTTGTGGCTCAGGTGACTGAAATACTGGTGTGAAAATGATGTAAATTCCAGGGACCCAGATTTGCAACTCAGAGCCCAGTGAAAAAACAAAATAAATAAAGCTGTTTCTTAAGCCCATTCTTCCTTCCTTCCCTCCTTCCTTCCTTCCTTCCTTCCCTCCTTCCTTCCCTCCTTCCCTCCTTCCTTCCCTCATTCCCTCCTTCCTTCCTTCCTTCCTCCCATCTTGCCTTTCTGACTTCTTCCCTTTGGAAAATGCTTCCTATTCTTCTCCCTTCCCTTAATTCCTCTCTTGAAAAAAATAAAACAAAGAAGATGCTCCTTCTGAAGGAATATTGCAGAAGTGAAGGTCATGATGGGTATCAAGGTACTGAATTATTCTCATAATTTACATATTCTATCCAAAGAAATATATGTCATGATGGCTATCATTTTCCTTGAAATATTTTTTAACCAATTCTGATGGTACTGGAATCAGTTGTTAGATAGATAGCTCTATCACCACCAGAAGGCAAAGGGCAATATTATAATCTAAGCATAATAATCAAGCAAAGCAAATGCAATTTTTAGATTTTTTTATAAGATATTGTTTGGATTTTTAACATTCTATGTTATGACTTTATCTTGGTCCACAGGCACTGAATAGTGACTTTATAAAACTATTGCTCTAATTATCACAATTTGTAGCTCTTGAATGATCAGCTATTACTGTAATGAAGAGGATTTTTTTCTCCAAATATAAATAATTAGTGAAAATAAGAATTATTCATGCCTGAATTATAAGTCACTATTGAGATTGCTTAACCTTTGCTATTATTTTTCAAAAAATACAATATACCCTTTGGGTCGACAGAATTGATAGTTTTATTGATTAAATGTCTTCATATAAAATTTCTAACTAAGCAAAAATGAACACGCAATTGTCTTATGAATAATTTGGAATTATACTTTCTTTAACATGTGGAGAAAAGTGAGTATTTTTCTTTACTATGCTTTTCATTACTTGGAATCCTAATGAGATGTTTTATATCTGTTATTTGTCAACTATCTGTGCTTCACATTAGAATTTTCCTTGCAGTATCGAAGTGGGAGGTAGAATAAAAGCAATTTTCTTGGTAGCTGATCAACCTGCTATATCTCAGGTTAGCAAATTTTGTGCACTCAGCATAGAACATGCACACAGACACACACGCACACACACACACACCCCACAAAAGTCAATGATAAGGTCTGCAGATATTGGGTAACCAGCTAGTGAAAACATAAATGCATCCAACCTATTCAGGATGTAACTTCATCTGAACCACTTCACAATGTGACATTTGGCTTATTTGGCAAATATCTGGACCAGAGGACAGTATATTTTCAAACCTCTCTGCATTTGAAGAAAATTTTTGGAACGTTAACTGTTTTTGAAATCAGACAAGGAAAAAATAAATACACCCTAGCACATCTGGGTCAGTGTGTGTGTGTGTGTGTGTGTGTGTGTGTGTGTGTTGTGTGTGTTTGTATGTGCATGATAGTGTTAAATGAAAAACTGATTATCCGTAATTCTATATTTTTGTCTTTTCAATGCTCCATATTCTCCCCTCAAAAAAATTCATAGACACCAATCAACAACTAGCTGGAGTTTAATATTATCTCTATACTTGCAAGGTTTTAACTTAAAAGAAGAAATTATTCTTTGAGGCTAAGTTTGCTTACCATTTGATGTCAGTATTGTGCTATAAAAACAAATTAATGGGGGTCGCGGGTTCGGACTGTGCAAATAAACTACTGGAACAAGGTTGATTTGAGTGTTAAAGGTTATCAGTTTTACATTGCTCATCACAATCTGAAATGGCAATCTTGACGGATGATAGCACAGCTCTTCTTTTGAGGGATGCAACCATCATATCCAACAACCTCTCGTTCAAATTCAAAACATAACATCTGTCAAACACAAACTGAGTCTTTTTCCTTTACAAATAAAAGAAGTTATGTCAAGGTGTTTGCTAATCTTAATGATCAAAAGTATCTTCTAGCATTTTGAATGAAAGCATATGTATTTTCTATTTCCATATGATATAAAATGCAATTTAGTCATGCAAAATCAGTTGAACACTTTCCTTCCATTTAATTTCTCAGTTATTTATGTTTACAGGAAGTCATTCTTTTCAAGGACAAATTTAATAAGGACAGTTCAGGAGGTTATAAGAAAGTGGTGTGTGAAATGGAAAATGTGAGGTGATTTCAATTTAGATATGTGCTTAACAGGGTCTGTGATTACGAAAGGTACCAGAAGGTGCAAAATAAACATAGACATTTGTTTTCTTGTCCTCTAGGCGTGGTTTTTCATTAGAAGAATGCATATCACTGATTTGCTTATTGTGTAGCTAAGTAGATTCCTCTTCATCAACATAAAGCTCACTGCTGGAAAAAAATATATTGCTATGTGCTTGAAAGAATGAATACTTCTAGATTAATTACCTGTACCAGCTTGGAAGATGCAGTTTATACAAACTGTTCTAATTTAATCAAGATAGAAACAAATGTCAGAACTCAAGGAATACTGTATTTTAATATATGTTTGTTTGCATCTTTTTTATACACTTACATGAGAAATCTGGAAAGTCCTGGGAAACTACACAAATTAGACCATAGATAAAGGCAAATCCTTCATTCACTGGGGACTCAAATACAGTCATACCCATGTACTAGCAATAATTATAAAGTTCAGGAAAACAATCTTTCCACAGCATTTCCTTTTCTGTTTGCTGCAAATCAAATTACAGACATATGCAGTTATTACTGAATTCTTTTTTAAAGTGCTTTCCTCTTTGACATACCATTTAGTTTCTTAAGGTGACAACTTAACTGTTTTGAAATATTTTTATTACTGCCTCATTCAGCTCTCTAAGTTATGAAAATACATCCTTCTCACCCACCTCTGTTCTGTTATAGTAGAACATTAGCCCCAAAAGAAACATCAATAAATTCTTTCTCCAGAATAGCAGGTATTAAAAAGCTCAACTCCAAAGGAATAAAAATCAAAGTAGACTAATTCAAACACTACAATCCTATACTTGAAGGTAGGCCCTATCCTACCTGCAAGGACTCACATCAATAAATACATGGTAGATGGAGCATAGATCAACAGATTGAGATTGACAGAGCTATAGATAGTTTGATTAATCAGTCGATAGATAAATATAAAAGCTTATAGAGCTAAGACTTTTTTGTCAGCATTGAGCAACTTTCCTTAGACGGTTGTTCAAGTACTTCTAGAAAGTAATGGCTCCAGAAAATTATGTAGATAGATAGAAGTGAAGGGAAAAGTAAGAAAGTAAAGTCTCAATGTATGTTCTAAGACTTTCAAGTGCATAAATTTTTGATTTATCTGATCTAGGTGTGGTGGCCTGAGATTCTGCATTTCTAAGAAGCCTTCAGGTGCTGCTCGTGCTGTTGTCCAAACCAATAAAACTGAATAGCAAATATATAAGGAAAAAAGTTTCATGTGGTAGACAGAGGACTGGAGAAGTTGTGACTATCCCATTGTTCCTTAGGAACATCTAAAAATACTGGCGATTGTGCCCTGTGAGTAAAAAGAAGGCCATGTGGTTCAAGTGACAGATCTTGAAAATGACATTTTTAAAACATTTCCCAGGAGACTCTGATACAGAACTAGATTTGAAGTCTGAAAAAAAAAATGAGATTTTCTCCAGTGAGCAGCTGGCAAATGAGATAGTAGCTGATTTGTCTAATTATAATGGCATCAATTAACTCTTGAAAAAGTGGGGTGAGAGTGGAAGAGGATTTGGCTAATTCACATCAATCATCCTCCATGTTTCTGAATTTAAGCATTACAGAGCAGTCTCAATGATACAAGGATTCTATGAACTATCAGAAAGAGAATCTGTCTTTGATAAGCTTAAATACTTAATTCAGAAATAAAATAGCATGAATTGAACTCAATCTAGTCAAGAGTCTTAATGTTCATGTCCTCATTAAAAGAGATTATATCACCGTGAAAGGTAGGTAATATTCATTTTACAGTTAAGGAACTGAGTGGAGGGAATATTAGGTCAATTGCATTAGGTTAAAAAGCTAGGGCACAGGAGAATTGGGACATATACACAGATCTAACAGCAATCTGTGCTTGTGCCCTGAGGTCTATGCAAGCTTCAAGAGATTTCCCAACCAGAATGCTATGACGTCTAATTCAACATTTATAAAAGCTTTAAAATTGTTCATGCATGTTATATTTGGCACTCCATGCTATCTTTCCCATAATGGTTACCAGTACAATATTTAGAAATTGTTCACTTGCTGATGCAAGTGCACACATTTGGACATAGTGGACTATCCACTAAGCTGTCTCAACTTATTTATGATAATGGCAACAGCAGAAATATTTCATGGAAATCATGAGGCTATTAGATATTACCCCATCACTCCCCATTATAAGTAATATATCTTCACATTCTGAAGCACGATACAAAAAAATACCTAAAAAATTCTAAGCGCACCTTGGTTGAGTAACAGTTATTTCTGCTGCCTCCTGTCAAGAGCACAGTGCACATATATCCCAGGACCCAAATTCGGGATGGACAGCTCAATTAAAATAAATAAAATGCTTCTTCCTCCTCTCTTCTTGCCTGTCTACTCACCTTCATTCCTGACTACATCTTTCCTTCAAAAAACATTTATGTATCAAAGAGGAGCCACAATGATAAATCAGGACATTCAGAAGTGCTCATTAACAAGTGAATCTACAGGTATTTTGAAGAGCATACTGGAAGAGAAATCCTTGCTATAAGTCAGTAAAGAAAAACTTATTGAACTTACTTTTAATATTAGTATGTATATTGATTAACATTGGTTCAAAATCTTATGCATTTCAGGATGAAATACAGATGTCTTGGAAACAAATAGATCCTACAGGCTGGATGCTTATCTAGTGCATGGTCCTCATGATTCTTTCATTTATGTAAGAGAAGAAAAAGTTTATATTGAACAACTACCAAGCCAAAAAAAAAAAATCCTACTTTTCTTTTATCCCAGGTCATACTTCTCATTCAAGGCAACAAGGCAACAGATTCGAGATAAAGTGAGCAGACTTTGGAATTTAGTATGAATGCCTAGCTATGAATGCCAGCCAGCTTTGTGTCTCCCTGGCAGTGTGACCCAAAACAAATAATTTCATTTCAGATTCTTCCTTTGTCAAATGGATTGGATTGGACTATCATGAGAATCAAATGACTTAATATCTATAAAGTACTTTGAAGAGTGCCTGACTCAGTCGTTGGTATTTAATTGTTGGATATCATGAGTACAAACTACTCAAAAATAGAGGCACTGTGGTATGCATAAAGGTTATCCTTACCCTGAGGGATGTTCATTAAGTTGTAAAATAACCTATATTCCCTCCATAGAACCCATATCAGGACTTGACAATGTAGATAAATGTCATTTTGCTCTTTGAAATGAGCATTTAGAATATAGTAATAGTGAATACGTGCAATTTTTTAGCAGGGAGTTGAATGTTCAGCTATGGGGAGGACAGAATTTGCAGTGGCAGAAATGGAATTGGTGATGGGGTTGGGGTGATATAGACTCAGAATTACACTCTGGTAAAGCTTCGAGACCTATCAACACAATAGTTTAACACAGACTTTATTCATCACAGACATATTTTTCCTATAATTCCTATAATATTTTTCCTGTAATGCATGCTTGCCCTATAGGCTAGAGCTTTTGTTGTCTCCTCTAAGAACACTTTAAAAATAATTTAAGTCATTGTGAAATTAACCCCTTTCTACCAGTTTTTTGAAAGTCTTACTTTCTCCTTAGAGAATAAGAATACAGATTTCAAATGCCCTTTTAAAAGACTGTGGAGATAAATTAACTGTCTTTTATTAATGTTCTTGAACAATATATGCCTTCGAAAATCACAGAAATATTCTCCTAAAATACAGACTCACAATCATCGATTAGAAACCATAGACAATATGCAATACACATAGGTAACAATATCCTTCCTCGTCTCCTGGACACAATTATTTCCAAAGAACAATTCTTCAATTTGTTAGTATTATCTTCAAAAACAGTGGCAATAGTCAACTGAAAAGAAAAAATAAGTATTTAAACTTAACCAGTGTTATTGTCATATCTTATAAAGCACTGTGATCTGATGTTTGACATAAAATGGAGAATACTGTAATGTAACTTTCAAGAACTTTGAAAGTCTGTGAGGACAGGTATCAAAAGTGGGCATTTCTACAATAGAAATGATAAACAACTGGCATTCAAATATTTTCTTCAGAATTGTTTCCTAGATTACATCTTAAAAGGAATCCCAATATGTCAGGGACTCATTTTACAGTGCTTCTGATTGGAGGAGCAATGACTGAAACCTGATTCCTACTTACTGCTTCCTCTATTTGAAAAAGTTCCTAGCAACACATTTTAAAGGACACTGACTTCATTAATAATTTAAGACACCATAGAAACATTGTGAATTTTAGAGCATTTTAGCAAACACTATTGATTTCCTTCCCAACATTCATTTTCCCAGCTTCTGCCTTTCTAACAGGTCTAAGGAGCTGGTTCATCCTTCCTAAAGTAACTATGGCCTCAGGAGAGACTCTTCTATACCTAGATCTAAAGAATAAACACTGATTGGAATAAGGCATAGATTCTCAAGTTATTTATCTTGGTACCCTTTTATAACTCACAAAAATTGAAAACCTCAAATATTTTTAGATGTCTATCAAAATGTTAACATATTAAAAATTGAAACAAAGAACTATTTAAAATATTCATTAAATATATCAAGTTTTGACTAATTTTTTTTAATTAAGCTATTCTTTTAACATAATAAGCTATTTTTTGAAAAATTGCTCTTTGCCAAAAGTAACTAGTTTAAAAGTGGCATTATTTTATAGTTTTGCCTTCTTCTTTATGTCTTTCTTAATAGAAGATAGAGTCTCTTATCTAGAGGTCAATTTACTATATTATGCTATTTGAAGAATATGAAAAAAGACTGCATCTTTTATGGTATTAGTATAAATAAATAAAACTATTTTGATAGCTTTTATATATAATTGTGGATATTCTTTTTTGATAGAACCAAAATTCAATAAAAGGTTATTTCTTGATAGCATTAATAAGAAATTTTCAAACATTAATGAACATTTTGGTCTTTGTTAATTTAATATCTCTTGATCTGTATTTCACTAAAATTGATCATTTACTCAGTCATAGTTTTATAATAATATCATTTGTCATTTAAAAAAAATATTGGTTTACAGAGTTAAACTGACCTTCCAAATTTTGACACATTCTGTTTTTCAATATCAAAAAAATCATTTCATTAATATTATCATCAATCTCATCAGAAAAGTCTTTAAGTAGTAGGAAACTGTCCTAGAGGAAAAATGCTTCCTGAAATTTCAATATGTATTGGAAGTTCATGTTTTATCTTTGAAATAAATAGTGTCCATTGTTTTCTCTGAAGTCACAGACTCATTGTGGTTTTGCTGCTATTGTTATTGTTTTGTGTTTTAGACAATGTCTGCCAAATACACAAGTTTGTATGGTGGTCTATGACAATTGGGTATGAGTTGGATCATAACTCAGCTACATAAGAACTTTTCTTAAACATAACCATCACACTTTGGATTGCAAAAGTATTTTAAGTATACTTTCTATTTTGTCATACAACACATAAAAAGTCAAAATTTAATAAACAATTTTTACTTAATCATCAAGACAATTCTTAAGTAAAATGAGATTTTAACACATTTACTCAACAGAATTTTTCGTAGCTATGGGTGGTAAACAATGTAGTGACTGACTGCTAGTATAAGGTGCTGCCTTACCGGATTGGTTTTAAGATACCAGCCATTTTATGTACCATTACCTTCGCATTGTCAATAAAAATCTCTCAACAATGCATAAAAGACAGATAACATTCAAGTATTATTATGATACTAGCTTTGACTTTCCAAAGACTTGGAAGAATTCTGGGGACAGTGGGGAGTACAAAGGCCTCATGCTGTGGACTATTGGTCTAAGCCAATTCTGAATATCTCATTTACAGTGAGAAGGCAAATTCACAGTCTAAGATTCAACTCTGGCCAGTGAGATATAAAGGGCATATATTTGGAATTTTCTAAGATAGCTCTTCTTGCTCATAGAAAGACATATTGACAAAGGTATCATTTTTCCTTTGGATTTTGTCATGTTTGTATGTGGCAACTTGAAATGTGGCAACCATTTCCTAATTACATAATAAAATGGGCTGTGAAGAAGAGTTATCTTGGAAAGAATTGCAGCGCTTAAAATGCAGAAATAACTTTGATTCTTGGTGATGTGTGAAGTCACTGAAATAACTAACCCCAGCGTCATTTATCTCTGAATATCTTACTTCGAAATGCAGCAAATTTCTTCTGGCTTTCTTATCACTTTTGATAAAAACTATCCAAAATATTACTTTCTTTTATTTTCCATTTGACTGGGATTATATTGTGAATGAAGGAGGGTTAATCCACTAGCTAACAAGAGAAAAATGTGAGGACTTCTATAATTTTTCTATCAGCATATGTAAAAAAATAACTATGTGACAGTTACAAAATGTAGAAGTTTAAAAATGGAGTCTATTAAAGCAGAAGGTTCCACTTACCACTCCAGGTGGCTAGAGTTCCCTTAACAGGCACCATGTTCTTTCCACTGAACAAATTAAATACACCACAGGAATCTTAGAGCAGGAAGAAAAATGACAAATCTACAAAACTAGGTATCTAAAATACTTAGATGTGTCCTTTCTAAACATATTAAATATTATTTTTTTCAGAGGCGGTTAATTTACAAAATAAATAAAATAATTTCATGTGATACATTTTTGTCACCTATTAAAATTGTAAGGGGTCCAGGAAAATTGTGAAGGAATGGGATTGTGTTGTAGAAGAGAAGAAGCTGCACCCCAGTTTCTAGCCGTTGAGGACCAAAAGTGGCCACCCAGCCACCAGGTGCCTGAAAAATCTACACTGGCTGGAAGCTACTGACTAGATAAAAGGGACCCCTTTCTGAGAACAAAACCTTATGTGCATTTTTAAATTATGTGAATCCTGTGTGGTATTCGTGTGAGGAATTCACAAATAATAACTGAATTCCATTTGTAATTCCTGTTCTAATTCACACCTTCCCCTCTCCCTCACCAATAGAAGTGTAACCCAAAAGTATTTCGGGGCTCAGATTCTACATCTGGCCCTCGTGTAATAAAGCTATCTTCACTACTTCTAAAAGAGCACTGTTTGGATTTGTTGGTTAAGAGAGAGAGCTATTATAGTGTGAGTGCTAAAATGTGTTACAGGTGAAAACATTATTTGAATAGAAGTATTGTGGATCACAATTTCCAAACAGTCTTTCATTATTCGGTAATTTATTTAAAATATTTATGTAAAATATCTGAGAAGTAAAATGATATCCCAAATTATAAATCAGGCAAATGATCACATTTAGAGTTATCATTTTAGTATTGACACTATCCTTCAATAAAAGGAACATCAATCAGAAAACTGTACTACTGAATTGATGAGTCTTTTCTTATGGCTTAGAAGTCAAAATCACTTCATGGAAATGAAAATAAAAGTGATGTTAACATTTTTATTAAAACATGACTCATTAAATATTGCTGATAGTTACCTAAAAATAATAACTAAGTCACTCTTGAAAATATTTTACAGCTAATGGGTTCTAAATATTACTATTTTTCTATTGTTGACTATATATTATATATGACATGTATAATATGATATAGAATATGACATATATATCATGTGACATATTATATAACATATGCCATTTTTTCCACAAAATGCTGACAAACTTGTGGAATTACATTTAACTATCAAAAATAAGAATGCATTTTTAAATTGAATATATTTAGAAAAAAATTAACAGTATCTGCCATCTCTAAAGAACTCTATATGATGTTTTCTAACTTACTATGATATTTCCTTACTTTCCTTATAGAGTTATACATTTTGTAGGGGTTCTTTTTTAATGTATCAAATGAGGGAATTCGTTGGTCATTAGAACTCAGTTCAGCTCAATAAATTTTTACTTCACTAGTAAGCTAATTGAAAGCTAATTTTTATTTTAAGTTTTAAATTTTAAGTTTCAGTTCCTCATATAAAAATCTAGAAAACTAGCATTCATTAATACAAAATTAAGTGATCAAAACTTGAGACTTTTGGTTATCTGGTAAACACAGATGTAGATAATGCTTGACATTAGCCTCAATATTTTTTAGGGAATAACTACAGTGTTAATCAAAGTATATAGTAATGTGTTACGCTCCAAGCTTACCTCTCAATTTTCTTAAAAGGGAGAGGAGGATGTTTACATTCATACAGAATATTCCATGTAAAGGATACTCCACATAGACTACCTTATTCTCCCAAGAAATTCTGCAAAATCATCACAGTTTAAAATGTTACCTTGGTGTAGGCCACAGTGAAGGACATCAAAGAGGAAAAATCTATTGCTTTAAGTATGAAAAAATAACTTTTGTAACCAGGACAAGAAGGCTCAAGTGAGGCTTTTAAAGCTTCTAGATCATTAAAAAAAATTCCTTTTTTCTCCTTATTTATACTCTAAAATTATGTGTTTTATAAAATAGTATTCCTTTAATACACCAACGGGCTAAAACAAAGTAAAACATCCTCCTCCTCTCCCTGAAAAAAAATCACCTCATTTATATTTTGAGAACAGCAGGCTCTAAAAGCAAAATTAGTAAGCCCAGGAGTAATTTGTTATTCCTTGTGACTAGAAGGTGCTCAAAGATATCTTGATTTCCTTTCCATTGAACAAATTGCAATCCCACTAAAAATACCCTGTGGCTTACTTTGTTTTACATATACCAAGAAAATGAAACAGTATTACTCAAATAGTCTTTACTGGAGTTGTTTTTGTGCATAACTATCTATTCAGATCGTAAAATAAACGGATTTAGAGCAAGAAGAAAATTCAGGGCCAATGGACCTCTATAATCAGTTGGCCTCACTTTTAGAAAACTCATTTCATTTTCATCTAATTTCTGATATTTTATTGCCTATTTTCAGAATATGATCATTTTCTCAAAAGTACAAAGACTGTCAAAATATACAAAGATGATTCTCTAAATACTCTTGCCAATCACCAACCTAGTCTCTTCAACTATCCTTCACAATGTTAGGCAATTAACTTTCAAATGTGTCAATGTACAAACATATTTCTCTGCAGGAAGATGCTTGATTTTCTGAATCCTGTTATCAAACCAACCAACATGTGACACATACTTTCTTCAAAGTTATCTCTTAATTCCCTGGGCTTTCAACCTTCATTAAAGGTCTAATTTTACATTGTAGATTGAAATCTGTGTCCTCTCACTGCTCATCCCTTTGTTCAGAAATTTTTTATTTTTTATTTTTGCATTCCTACCTTTGTGTCAAAGACCAATTCAAATTTCACCACTGCCAGAAAGTTTTATCTACTCTGACCTAAGCAATTATGGATCTCTTTTTTTGGTCACATGCCCTCCTCTTGACTAATTACTCATATTTGGATTTGGAAGATGATCCTGACTTCTCTTTCTCTAAAATATTAGAGGTTTTTCTTCATTGTTCTTGTTTATTTTAAAGACCTAATGCAACAAGTAAATAAAGAGTACTAACTCCAAGCCTTGTATTAGGCTCTAGTAGGATAGAATTCAATGGCATCTCTATGATTGGTAGTTGATTTTTGATGCTCAACTTAAATAATTTATGGTGCTCAACAGGGCAGGAGGTATTACCTCTTCACCATGGAGAGTAACTTCTCCAGTTCACTTTATGATAAAGAATAGGATGTCTTATTGTTGGTTACATTAAAAAAAATACATGATAGAAAAAAATAATACCTTAAACCATCTGTCCACCTGAGAAAAATAATTCTGAAATGAACTTTTAAGGATATTTTTAAAGTGCAATATAATCTATGGCCAGAATCTTAACAAATGATTCTAAACGAGTCTAAAAAAAGGTGATAACTGAATTGTAAAAAGGTTATTTCAGTCTAACAAAGCATCAAGGAGACACTGAGCTTCTGATTATTAAAAGAATGTAAGTACTTTACTGTGAGAACATTAGCATTAAAAATTTAGTGGACTGGTGAAAGGTGAAATGCACATTGAATGGAGACTAGATCATGGAAAGGCTTAAATGTAAGAATTAGAAGTATGCATCTAGATTCACCTGAAACAATATATGGAAAATACTGCAGTTATAAATCAGAACAGAAAGATCATGGTTTATAAGCTGTCAATGAGACTGGGATAACCAAGAAGAGCTTTCACATAGAGGCCGCATTCAAAATTTATTTTTAACAGAATGTTAAGAATGTTGGATGATAAGAAGTATGAACTTACAAAGATGATTGTGGAAAAGGCACAGGGAAAGAGAAATTCTTGTTTTAAAATCCAATTGAAGCATGCTCTGGTAACCTAGCAGAAAGGGCCATCAGACATGGTCCAATATATCCCAAGGACCGGGGTTCCATACCTGGGGCCTGGGAGAAAAATCAATATGAACAGCTAAATAAAACAAATATATGTTTTTTGTCCTCTCTATTCTTACCTGTCTGCCTACTCACCTTCATTCCTGCCTATACTTTTCCTGCAAAAAAAATAAAAAATTTAAAAAAATCCAAATGAATT
Source organism: Solenodon paradoxus (assembly GCA_004363575.1). Taxonomy (NCBI): domain Eukaryota; kingdom Metazoa; phylum Chordata; class Mammalia; order Eulipotyphla; family Solenodontidae; genus Solenodon; species Solenodon paradoxus. The sequence goes on along the minus strand of RJWH01000133.1, from coordinate 70,789 downwards.
AAAAAGGTAGATAAAAGACCACATAACTTGAATTTAGACAGATGCTGATTATATAAAGCATAATTTATAATGGCAAAGTTGCTGTACTTTAACTGAACTTAGATATCTGAATAATTTGCACCACTATTCTATATTGTAGTAAGAGGGAGAAGTTGTCTATTTTAATGCTTCAGTCACCAATTATAAAATGCCTCCTAATTTAGAGATGTTCAAATATGAACAAATATAAAAACAAGAAATTGTATATATAAATATGCATATATATACACAAAATTATATTCTTTACCTTGTTACAAGAACATTCAGCTTTTTGTCATTATTGTTATATTTGTATCAGCAATTCATTTGAAATTTTCAAAGATGCCAACTTACAGAAAATTTAATGGCTTTCCAGGTAGTTATTCAAATAATTTTATATCAAAAAACTATCTGGAGTTGGATATAACACAACTTTATCAAACAGCAGGCAAGAACAAAATGCTAGCATTACTGTGCTTTGGAAATAACGACAGAATAAAAGTTATCGTTTCAACTCATTTATGTGATGCCTATATTATAGTATCAGAAGTGTTTTCTCTATCTTTACTCAATTTCAACAATTCCATTCATTGGGTAGTGAACTTTAATATATGGCCAAAAATGCTGATAGGAATACAGTTACATTTTCTTCTTCTCAATTATTGTTTTCTCTATCAGAAAGTTAAAACCTTGGGAGACTAACATTTTACACTTTAAGTGCAAATTTTCAATTAAAAATCACTCTCCCTGTGACTCTGACATGTTTTTCTCTATTTTCCCCATAAATATGTGAATTTGTAGGCTTGACTTCTGTTAATAGCTCCAAGGGTCTTACTGCATGTCATTTTTCTGACAGTTTGGGGAAAAAAGCAATTTGATTATTTTTCTATCAAAATGAAGAGGCAAAACCATCATTATAGTTCTGGAAATAACATGATTTCAACAAGGAATAATGTAACCTCAGAGACTTTAGTAGCTTTAAGGTGATTATTATTTTTGCTTTGCTTTTCATTCATCCATAAATTTATTATCAAGTAAACTAGTAGATTATGTTATTTTTATCCTTTAGAAAAATGATGTTTATTTCCAAATAGATACAAATGAAAAAGTGAAGCTAATGGAATATTAACAACTGGCAAATTTTATATACATTCATTAAGTATTTTCTGTCTAGGATAAGCAAATAGCCATGTGAACCAACCTGTTGTTGAAAGTAACAAACTAAGGGAGACAGTGCCACTAGCATATGAAGCTCTGTTTGAAGAATTGACATATTCCCAATTCATTGATGATATGACTCTTTGACATTGAATAAAACATAAATGGATATTAAATATCTGTGATATTTGACCTACATAACATCTACTGAACATGTGTTTGCTTTTTCACTGAAGTATCTAAAGATAGAGAAAAACCTTTTACATAGATACATGACTCTAATTCAAGGTTAAGCATAAAAAAAAATCTCATTATCAAAATATATTGTTATACAAATTATACAACTTACAAATTTTGGTGTTCTTTTTAATTTTTAGATTGTAAAACTTTTATGTATACCTGTAAAAGGACAGTGCATTGGAACCCAAATCTAACCTTCCAGCAGAACTGGGGAATCTGTGACACTTAATCAACAAATAAGTTAGTTTCATATTAATTAAAACTGGGAGATGCACACACAATTGGTTGAATCAGATTTCTTCACTGAGGCAAAAGTACTCTTTGAACCCCTTGCTCATGACACCCTGTCTGTAATCAGAAGCCTTGGTTCTACTGTCAAAGTGCAAGTATAAATTATTGTTTACTCTTTTGCTTTCTCATTAATTAAGATTTAGAGAATTGTTTCTCTTGGCATTTTCTTACTTTTTCCCCTCACTTTCTCTCTTACTCACATTCTCCCTTCTTTATATTTATTACTAGCCACTTGCCTATTTTGATATCTTAATATTCTGATGATATAAAGGCTCTGTGTGTCTTTCTCAAAGAATGAGAGTAAATCCTTTTGTATATGACTTTCTTGTGTTTAAAATAGTGCCAAATTCCTTACAGATTCTCAAAGTACTGCTTATTGAAATTAATGAAAGAGACCAGTAGTGACACTGTAGAATATCCAGTTTGGTGATGTACACAGGATACAGTCATGAAAAAAGCTAGTTATTTGCTTCAAGTTTTAATATTTTGCCATCCAAAATTATCATGAATATGAACATTTACCTAAGCTAAAAGAGACTCTACTATAAAATAAACAATTCTGGTGTTTTAGCTATTCTGCTTAACAATAATCTTCAACAGAATATGCCTGCACCTGTCACCACTTAGTCTCTCTTCCTGTCCAAAAAGCAAAACAAAAACTAAAACAAAAGGCTTCATATTAAGTTTTAATATAGGATAAGAGAGTTATCTTAAAAGAAACCTTACACACTCAATGATTAACAAAAATAACAAGCCTAGTTTTCTCTTTTTCTTTTTTGAAATTTGTTTAGATTTTACCTTACTGCTGACAAAAAAAAACAAAACTAAAACAAAGCCCTAAGATCGAAAGTCCAAGTTGTTCATATGGGACTCAGCCTGACGCCACCCATGAATGATAAAGCATTAACCCCAAGGTATAAAGCAGCCTCTGTCCTCTCCAAATCACCTTTCCTGCATCCCTTCTGATTTCCTGCATCCCCTTTAGGGCCATCTGGACCCAGGAGCCTGGCCCCTTCTACTTCCCGAGTTCATGTTCTTGCATCCCTTTGGGCCATACCCCCTTTTCTTGCCCCTTTAAAAAGCTGTCATCTCACTAGGGGAATAGAATGGTTTTTTGTGGACATGAGTTCAATAAACTCCTAAGTTCTTGATAGTCTATTCTTCTCACTGTCAAATTTCGTTCTCCTCTTTTGGCAGTTGATGGTAGCAGGTAGAAAGAACCTTGGTGCTTTCAATCTGACAAGTGTTAAACTCCCTAGTAACTTATTGTAAGAAGTCAGGATATGTGTTTCTGATTTGTAGAGGTTAGAAGCTTCACTAATCTTGAAAGTATTAATTAGTAAACAAGTAGTATGAGACTACAGATGCTAGGTTAAATATGAATAAATGTTTCTTCAAAGGGAAAAGATGGTTGGCTAGAAAGAGAGGAAACAAGCATTTCTCATGATTTACCTGGCAGCAGAGTACATATCAGCCAGTATCAGATAGGTGACTCAGGCTTACTGTCAAATCATGTCTTGAAGTGATTGGGCAGCATCATCCTTGTTGGGACATACTGTCATCCTCAAACACTGAGGACAATGGCATTTCTTTAGAGTTAATACTAGTTCTCTGTTTCATCTTTCAGAGTCTGCTCAGGCTCAGGCCTTATATACTAGTATGTATTGGTGAGCTTTTCAAATAATATCATAATGTAGAGATTGAGGGCAAGATAGCTTGAAAGCATTTCCATATAAATGAAATTGATGAATGATACTGACAGTCTATACCATCAGCATGTATGTGTAAATCTTCCTAGTGGAACTCTTGAATTTAAACATGAGCAAAGCTATTTAGGCATCATGTTTCTCTAACTGGATTCTCTCAACACCTCACTTCTCAATTTGGACACAATGATCAAGATGAACAAATATTCAGAAATTTTGGTTTCTGTATCTTAGACACATAAGAAAGCAAAGTTCAGGGAGACTTATGAATCATTATTTACAAATCAATATAATACATTTCCCTTAAACAAGAAGTAATGGTTTCTGAATAAATGCTTAATTTAAAGAATCTTTTCCTCATATGGTTTACTGATACAATAATTTTGTTCTTAAAAGGAGCAATAGATTGACTACAGTTTATTATAAAATTGACATTTTCCAAAGACCAAAATTCTAGATGATATTATACCAATTTATACATGGGAAGTCAAAATTATTGTCTGGGAATATGGCTCTTCGCATAAATCTTATCATAAGTCACACATAATATTTTCATCTAGGTTTGATATTCAAGAACAATTATACTATTGCTTATGAGGTCATGTGTCAACCCAGGTCAAAAATTTTAGTAGAAAAAATGTTCTTTATATGTTAATGATCACTCGAATAATTTGGAATGCTATATGATTTTAAATATTATCCTAAAACAGATATTTTAAGAGATTGATACTCAAAATATATAAAAGTACAGAGGCATTCTTATAAGAACTTTAATTCTCCCAAATAAATTATGGTAATCATTTATTTAATTTTTTAGAAAAGCAGAAAATATTCTTATCTCACTGAGCTCTATGAGGATAAATTGAAAATTGTGTGGGAAAACATTTACATGTTGCTTACTGTATAGTTCATGCTCAAAATATCCTTCAAGAACTATTTTGCTGCTTACTTCTCTGTGATAGGTAGAATAGTGGCACCTGGGTCTATTATATCTGTGTTCTACTTTCTGAAATTTTGTGTGATATCTTAAGTGGCAGAAGGGACTTTGCAGATGTAATTAAATGATGATCCTCTGATAAGAAGATTATTTTAGATTATCTGGATGGGTCTGATGTAGACCCAAGGATCCATATATGAGGGACATAGCAGGTTCCATTAGAAAGAAGTCCATGTGTTGACACAGCAGAGAAGGAGGTCAGAGAAAAGATATTTTGCCATCAATTTCCAAGAAAGAAGTGGCCACAAATCAAAGAATGTTAAGGAGGGGGCTAAAGATAATGGAAAAGGAAAGAAGTAGCTTCCCTCTAGTAACTCCATGTTGGCACCTTGGTTTTATCCATGTAAAACCCAATTTTGTTTTTTTTTTTAACCTCCAGAACTATAAGAAATCATCTATGTTGTTTTACATGACTTAATGGTGATCCCAGTTACAGCACCAATATCAAATGATTGTATTTCTGTCAGTCAAAATTCTAGAATTTCCATAAGATTCTCAATTCTTCATTGTTAGGTGTCTTTTCTGTCTGTGAGTCTATAGTCACAAGCTTTGTTGGAAAATGGGAAAAGCTTTGTTTCATTTCTTTTTCACTACAGAAAAAGTAGGGGATGAAGAAGGAAGTAAGGAAAAAAAAGTGAGGGAGCAAGAGATGGAGAAGCTTAGGAAGGAAAGACAGACAGAAGGATCAAGCAAGTAAAGGAGATAATAGTGATGACTACACACTCTCTGGTGGCTGAATGGTTAAGTTCACCAGACACAGTCAACATACTTCCCAGGGGCACAAGTTCATGACCAGCAGTAACAACAAATACAAATATATATGAAGTACCTCTTCCTCCTCAATCTTCTTCCTGTCAGTTCCTTGCCTTCATTCCTCCAGGCAACTTTCCTTAAACAAATAACCAAGCAAAAAAAAAAAAAAAAAAAAAGAGTGATGACTGTATTGAAAAGGTAACAGGCTGATGAGACATTTTAAGGGAGAAAGGCCAGCTTTATTGCTACAAGAAAGAAAGATGAATTTCTGTATAAATAGGTTCTGCACTATCAAGTGTAATTAAGTCTTAAGTAATAATCTCAAGCATTGCTTCAAGAAAAGAATGAGAAAAATAAGACACCTGTGTTCTTGTGCTTCTGAGAAGAATGATGGTAACAAGAGCAATTTTCATTTCCAAGAAGTAACAGGCATTCTTCTAGAAAGGAGGTGGAGACCTTTTATTTTCCTGGTGATTTCTACCTATATCAAATGTCATGGATTCTCAAATTGTCCTCTTAACCTTTTAATATATTTGTGTTTTGAGAGGAATAATCCCTCTGAGTCTCAAGACAAGAAATTGAGGCGGATTTAGGAAATGCAATCAGAAATGAAGTCCTTCAAAAGATCAAAGAGCAAAAGATGGCTCAAGATTTTATTGTTCTACCAGTCTGGGGACAGGACAACCAGTCCTGTGTCCTTTCTACCAGGAAGCAAACTTTAGAGCTTTCTTTCAGGAACCAGACTTCCTTATAGGCGAAGTGGGTTGCAATCTACGTACTTTGAATTCTCAAGAAAAAACAAACACATCTGTGATTTTCTTGCTGATTGATTTCATTTAGTGCTTGATTTTGGCTTATCAAGGGGTAAATCCCAAGGAAAAGAGGTAACTAACTGTTAATGATTTCTTTCATTTTTTTTTTTTTTTCACTTTTTTGATAAGCAGCTTTGCAGAGGGAGAAATTGAATACCTTAGGCCCTAGGCAGAGACACAAAGCAACTAAAGACAGGCATTTTAACATGTTAAAAAAGGAAGCTGAGTCACAGAAGACAGTATCTTTCTTCTCTATATGCATGTTAAGACAGTGACATATTGATAAAAAAATAAAAACAAATCTACAGATAATTTTGGTTTTTGTACCAAAAGATAAATCAATTCCTTCTCTTTATTTGCTGTATACTGATTTGCTGCTTATTCTTACAAAGAGTTGTACCTTAGAGGACCTTGATACTTGAATCATTTTATCTTTGCACTTTCAATACTTTAATTTGTAACCACTCATGATAGTAGACAAACTTAGTTCCCCTCTGTGATGGGTCTTTGTCATGAACTACTTCTCTCTTGTCTGCCTGTGCTGGCGCTCATTCTCTCTCTCTCTCTCTCTCTCTCTCTCTCTCTCTCTCTCTCTCTCTCTCTGTATATATACACACACATATTACGTATACAAACATACGTATGTGCTCAGATGTTTAAGTTTAATGAAAATAAAAGAAATCTCAATAGTTTTGTGTTCAACTCTATCACTACTTTCCTTTATCCATTAGATGTTGCTATGTAGCAGCCAGATAAATTTCAATGAGTTAAAAGTCAGTAGCATTAATCATTGCTTATGAGTCTATAGGTCAGCTGGTTGATACTTCTGGCCTCAGCTAGCTCAAGCACAAGTCTGAGGTCAACTGTCCGGGAGTAACAGATTGTTCTCCTGGCCTTGGTTAGAGTCTCTCACCTGCTATTGAGTTAGCTGGCTACAGAGAGATCCAGAATACCTTTCATTGGGAAAAGTGTGATATCTTACATCTCTCTCTGACCATCAGGTAAACCTGGGTTTGTTCACATGGCATAAACAGAGTTCTGAGAGAGAATGGAAGTGCATAGGGCCAACCAAAGTCTAGCTTGAACCTAACACATCACTTTTTTTCATTGTATTCTTTCGGTCAAACAAGTCACCAGGTCATCCTGCAGCAGGGAAAATGAATTCCACTTCTTGAAGGGAAGGCCTTCAAAGGGTCCTGGGAGTACTTTAAAAATTAATGTTGCACATCTCCTTGGAAGAAAACTGTTCTAATTTTACAAAGTTTTTCTAAATCTGTATTCTGAATATTAGTTTTGGTTCAATGGCTCACATTCCATATGTAAGCTTTTGAAAACACTGTTTAATTGTTGCTGTTAAGATCTTCCACTAAATATAATGGATCAGCTGCCCCAAATATCTAAAAAAATTAACTAAATGAAATTTAATATGTGGATTCTAATAACTCAGATTTATGAGAATATATCATTGCTTCTGTAGTACCTTTTATTTGAGGTTATAATAACCCAAAACTAACAAATAAAATCTCTGATTTTTTTTCTCAGATTAGCAAAGAAGTGCATTTACTTTAAAATACACACTTTCTATATAATTAATTATTGCTCTCACTATTATAGTTCTTTCTGCTTGTGGTCTATTTTTTATAGAAAGTTTCATTATCTCATGTATACTAGTAACTAAACTGCTTCAATTCAAAGCAAAGAAGTTTTGTAAGAACCATGGATGATTTCCCCCCTTGGTCCAAAAGAAGTGTTTAGTATCTTAGAAATGCAACAATTTCTTCATGTTTCAGAAATTCTTCTGAGTAAGTGTGAACTTTCTTATCAGACACATCAGGGATGCATTTTTATTTGATATCTCAGGATGTTTTGTCTGAATAAGGATATCAGTTGGGTCTGCCAGCCTCCATTTTCCATTCTTCATCTTTCATAGACTCTCAATATAAGTTTTCACATGGATAATCTGTAAAGGACTAAACGGTTCTATAGAACCCTTGGACATTCACTTATCCAGAAATTTGCCATTTGTGTCTGGAAAAAATCTGCCCCAGATAGGTCACACAGAAAGGAATTGTTATGTAAAAATTAAAAGTCTTAACTACGAGATATATAAATATTTCATAAAGGTATTATTTGTCTCCCTCTCTCTCCCATATTTTCCTTAAATACTTTTAGTTGCTGAAGTTTTATTTTCAAATATTTATGCAAAAATGTGTAAAAGACTAAATTTAATTACAAAGCATTCTTGTTGATATCTTGTAAGCCACTGTTCCCTTCGGGCATTCTTTTAGTGTTGATTAATTATGGATACCCTAGACAGAAAGATTCAGTTAACCAGTGGGGCTATTTCTGATAAAGGCTCTTAATCTTACAAAATCTCACTTCTGATTTTCTCTTAAGTGGTAAATGGGCTCTAGCTCTTTTATGATGATAATCCTGCGCCATGGTGACTAACAATAAAAAGGATTGCACCACATGTTAGAGTCCCTTGACACCCACCTTCTCATTCTCCCAAATTTAATTTCTCAAGAACTACAGCACTGAAGTTATTCTAGCCACAGACACACTCGTTCTTCAGTATAACTTCATTTTGCATCCCTGCTTGTTTTCTATCTTAAAGAAACAAGTCTGAGCAATCTCCATTTCTCTTTGTTGAGTTGCCACCTAGAAACAGTCATGAGCCTGGTCTCCTTTGGACCTGACTTACTGATGATCTATTATTAAGAAGTCTATTTCTCATCATAATCATAGCTGTCCTTTTTTGAGCTCCGAATGTGTGCCAGAGAGAAAAGTGGAACTGACTCTCTGAGAGTATAACTATTCAAAGATTTTGCTTTAGGGTAAAACGTTGAGAAATCATTTCTAAGTGGAGGGCAACCACTTCCTCATAGCTGCTTTATTTCTGCCAAACAGGTCTTTAATTTCTACCACAAACCTGTGGTTATCTTTGTTACACGGTCAGGAGATGTACAAGCTTTGCTGTCTGCTCTTCTGCAAGTAGTACTGGGAGGTGAAGGATATCAGCATTTTAGAGCAAAGACTTTTTATTAATTTCCTTCATTCTCCTTTGTCCAGATCTTTCCAGACAGGTTAGCTGCCTCCTTAATGGTGGTTAATTCTCAGGCATTATAGACTACAGCTCTCTATAATTTCCTTTGCCAACATTATCTCACCTAATTTCTTTTGAGCAGAGTTTTATTTAACTTATTTCCACTTCTGATGTCTCCACCCACCCCAGTCAGCACATACCACATTTACACTTGTGCTTTGAAACAGTTTTATTCTATTTCCTGAAGTTTTACGAGGGCTCCAAAGAGAGAGATAGGATATAGTTGCTGCCTAATTTAGCAAATAAAAAACACCATGCATCTGGTTATATTTTAATTTCTGATAAAGAAGAAAATTATTTTAGCATAAGTATGTCTCATGGATATTAGGGATATTATATTGGAGAAATGTTTATCTGAATTAAAATGTAATTGGATATCTTGCAATTTATCTGGTAACTTGAAGAGTGATGTCTAACGTGTTTGTGCAGTGAGGCTGCTATCTTTAAGCAGAAACTTCGAGGTTTATGTTGCTTCTAGGAGTTCCAACCACTAGGAATATATGAGGGTAGGTTCAAGGTAATTTTTGACTTCCTCTTAATCTTTTCATTTCTGTGGTACCTCTTCAGTTATAGGCCTTATCACATCATTCGAATAAAATATAGCATGAGGTTACTTCCAGTGATCATTCTTCAGCTTTATTTTCTGAGGCAGTAATAACCTCAAGGCTAAAACCATGAGCTGAGAGACCATATTTATTAATGTGTATTTATACAGAATGCCTTTTGAAGTTAAAACTCAGTAGAAGCAATGCTTTCGTATTTCAGGTAATTGTTTTACATGGGTAAAGCAGGGATATTGTTTCTCTTTTTTCCCCTTGTCTTAATTACTCCAGATCCCTTGCCTTTAGCTTATGCATATGTTTTCACCAGGGTAAGTAGAAGAAGAATATAGTTATAAATGCAGATGGTATAGCTTTATTGTCATGGCAGAGAATGGACTTAATTGACAACTAGCTATGCTATTCAGTTACTGCCAGGGAAAAATAAAAAGCAATCAATTATTCCAGAAACAATGTCATCATTTTGGGTAAATATGCTGCCACATCATTTATCCAACTTATATACCTAACTGCTTTTAACAGCTAATTAATGCTTTCATTTATCTTTGAATTAATCATGCAAACCTTTTAATTTGGAGGGACCCCTTAAACTTGCTTTGCTATTTGACACGCTTTGATTGTTATTCAGTTTTGTGTGTATTTATTGGAATAAACTTGGTTATATTAACTATATGATTTCTCTGGAGTCAAGTTAATGCAGCAAGCACTATAGTGCTAAAAGTTGGGGGTCTTGATTGGTTATTAATTAGTTTGTTGATTCAAGTGGATCTCCAATGATTTCTGGGTGACAATTTTAAGCCTGTTTGCTAGTTCATCATGGCATTCTCCCACGTGGTAGTGCCATGATTTCTGTTTAAATGCCTCTCCGTTTCAGGTTCCTCCCCACTCAGATGAGGTCCTTGGGGCACAGCTGTGTTTCAGTTTCTCAGAAGACAAATGCATTGAGAACTTCTCACTATCACTTTGCAAAGTGCAACCAAGAGAAACACTAATGGAAAGTACCAGATTGATGTGCCATCTTTCTATTCCTCTGTACTCTAAACTCAATCTGCTCTGCAAACCAGAATAGTAAAACACTTGGAATTTACCTGGACTGTTTTACATAATCCACCTTAAATTAATGTCCTTACCTCATCATTTTTTCTCATACAAATAACTGACAAAGAAATAGAGTTATAAAAATCATGCTTGTATTTACTGCCAAGATGTTGTTGAGGATGTTGTATAGTCCATATCTAAAGTCTTCTCTTTATACAGACCCAGAGATTTCTCTTGGATCTTTATGCCAACACTACGTTCATTCTTGAAAATCTGTTTCTCTTGTCCAAATACTGGTGAATTATAAGACATGCTTTTATCTCTTCAATTGTTGCCCAGAGTAAATTTGCAGATTTTGAGAAAAATATAACTAAGAACCAAATCATTTTTAGCCTGAGGTTCAGAACTCAGGGCATACATTTCTTTTCCCTTTTTTTTTTGGCAAAAATCTTTTCCCAGGTTTCATTTAACTGTTTTTTATTTCTGTTTTTTTTTTTTTTTTTTCTGATTGTCTCAGCTACTTTTCATTAAAGACTATTTTGTGGAGCAATTTCAAGTTCATAGCAAAATCAAGAGGAAGATACAGAGATATATTCCCGTCAGACCTGCATCATCACCCACATCCCACACCATTCCCTACCAGAGTAGTACAAATGTGTTCCAATTGTTAAATCTATATTAGGGTTCACTCTTGGTAGTCTTTGGAGGAATGTATAATAATATGAATCCATCAATGCAATTTCATCCAGAGTAGCTTCATTCTCACCCCACCTCCAAGAATTTTTGATGTTCGGGCTATTTATCTCTTCCACTCTTCACTCCTGCCTGTTGGTCTTTTCTGGAATGTTATACAGCTAGAAATTATACAATATTGAATCTCTTCAAGCTGTTCTCTTTTATTTAATAGTATCTATTTATATTTCCTCTATGCCTTTTTATGGCTTGATAGCTCATTTCTTTTAAGTACTGAATAATACTCCACTGTCTAGAGGGATCACAGTTTGCTTCTCCATGCACCTACTGAAGAACTTGGTTGCTTCCAAGTTTTGGCAATTATATACGTATAAGTAGATATAGCTGTAGACACAGATATAGGTATAGATATAAATGTAGAAATAGGTATGACCCTGTTAGAAACACTTGTGTGTAGGTGTTTGTGTGCACAGAACTTTTCAAGTTCTTAGGTAAAATTAAGGAGCATGATTGCTGGAAAAGAGTATATTGACTTTTAAGAAACCACTGAACTGTCTTCCAAAGTGACTTACCATTTCTCTTTTCCACCACCAATGAATGAGAATGCCTGTTGATACACATCCTCAAAGCACTTGTGTCATCATTTTCAATTTTTTATACATTTTATTTCTTTAAGCAACAATATTGAAAGCTTTATATATATGACATTTAAAAATTCAGGCAATTAAAGGAAGTTAAATAAATCAAAATAAGCATCCTTTAACTTTAAAAAGTTAAAAATATCGATAGCAGAGAAATCTCAACATTTTATTTCATATCTCTCCCTCTGCATGCATATGCATGTGTTGCAGACGTAGATGTATATGAAATTGCCTTATACATATCCTCGTAAGATATTCTTTTAAATTTTAACATCAATCGCTGTTCCCATATGTGATTACATAGCATTGTATTTTATTAATGTTTTTAATTTTCTAGATGTCTGATACTATTGAATATTTTAATAGTTTTTCGATTTAGTTAAAAACAACTGTCAGACTCCCTTTACAATAACTCTTTTTGCACTTGATCCATGAATATGACCCACATCAGTACTTCTTAAATGCGATTGTGATTAAAAATTATTCTGCTTAATAATCTCCTTTAATCTTCTAAGACCAAGCTTCAGTTTTATCTTTCTAGAGAGAATTTCTAGGGAAGCCCAATCTCCCTATCCTAAAGAGGATCAATTATATTTTCCAATATGTTCCTGTAGTCTTTTTATATATTTTGAGGTAAGTTAACCTGTTTTTAAAATGTATCTATTTCAGTTGCCATATATTTTACTAAAATAATTTTTTTAACCAAGACTGTGCATCAGAATACCATGCTTCTGAGTCAAAAAAATATATTTTACATTCTCCTTCTTGCAAGGATGTAAAAATGCCCAAATAATATCACTCTCTACACTCTCAACCCTCCCCCTGGCACAAGCATACAGGAGATGATATCGGTCACTGGAGAATAGGAATGGATCACTGCTTATTTATCCAGATTCTTCTCTCATAGCAAATGATATGAAACATTCCTGTCCCAGGGCCCAGGAAAAGATCCATTACTTCTGTGCAAGAAGGGGAAGAAGTTAAAACCTTTAGGGGTCAATAAAGCATTGTAGGAGAGAATCACATGGGAACACAAAGCAGAATTCTGCTCTCTTGGCAGAGGGAGAAAGTGTCTTCTGCCTGGAATCTATCAGTCATGGGGAGGAGGTGCCAAATGCTGAGAAAGAGCCTTACCCCAGGCTATGTGCACAAATTAGAGCAGGAAAATCAAGAATTCCCCTGTTTCCACCACAAGAAAGGTACCAAATAACAAGGAGCAGTAAGTAATTTGCGTTAGGAATAGAGAAAGAGTCTGGAAAGCAGCCCATGTGGTGCCAGCATGTAAAGACTGATGGGTATTTGGAGGGAACAGGGACACTGAGCAAACCCTTCTGGTACACTAGCCCCTAATGTAAGTGGAAGGTAATGGCAGCCCACTGCAAAGGACTACGAAGTCCGAGAATGCCGATGGCCACACCCAAATATAATGACGGTACCTAAACCCTGCACACACACACACGTATACACACACACTCACACATACACACACACACATACACGCGCAAACTAGCTTGAGGGAAAGAAGCATGTCTTTCTACAACTATAAATCCTATTTGCCTTAGTCTCTACTGATAATCTACAGAAAAAAAGGTAGACCTAAGTTAAAGATTAAAACACACACACACATATAGAAAGAGTCAGACTCAGAGATATCAGAATTATCAAACAAACTAACTACAATAGAGGTGTTAAGAGATTCAGTGGAAAAAATGCACAAACTCTTAGAAAAATTTGAGTCACATGAAAATGATAGAACAGGTTATATGATAGCCAAGAATTTCTTTGGTGGATTCTTCTGGCAATTTTATAAAGCGGAGAGAAGACTATGAGAATTTGAAGATAAGTCAACAGTAATTAACTAAACCGCAACACAATGAGAAAAATCCAGACAAAAACAATACAACAGAACAAAGCATCCCCCACAAAATGTGATTGTATCAAATGTTTGAATGTATGCCTAGCTTGAATCTCAGGAGAAGAGACTGAGATTTGAATCAAACCAATATTTGAAGACATGATGGCCAAACTAAAGAAAGACAACAAATAATAAATTTTAAATAAACCTTCACAGGATATATACAAACCAAATCGCACACGTACATTACACTTAAACGACTAAAAACCGGAGATAAAAAGAAAATCTTGAAGGTATCAGATGAAAAAATTACAGAGAAACAAAGCTTAATTAACACATAAATTCAGAATTATTTTTTGTAAACAATGTATATTTGCTTTCTAGGACTAAATTAACAAATTACCCCAAAACTGGGTGACTTAAAACAAAGTAATTTTTCCTCTATGGCTCTGGAGACGAGAAGTCTGAAATCAAGGTGTCAGCAGGTCATGCTCCCTCCCTTGGATGATTTCTGTGCCACTTCCAGTCTCTGGGGCTTACTCACAGCTTCTGACACTCAGCTTTTAGATACATGACTCCAATGTCTGCATTTTGTTTTCCAATGTCCTCCACCCTGCTGTATGCTTGTGTCTCCATGCTTTTTCTCCTTAGGAAGACACCGGTCATAGGGATAGTGCTCATCCTATTCCACTAGGATCTCATCTTAACTTGAAACCTACTAGCATTTTATTTCCTGATAAAGTCCTCTGGGTTTTACCTGGATTCAGGACTTTCATAAGACAATTTGGAGGACACAATACAACTTAAAACGGATATACCCGGAGTTTTAATTAAATGATTTTGCAATCGACGTTTAGATTTTGGGACAATGTGATAGGTTAAATCCCTATGTTTTGATTAATAGGTTTTTAAGTAGGATGTGAATAACAGAATGTAGTCTAGTTAATGGTAGACATAGAATTTCTTTAAATATATGCACGAGATAAAAACATTTTCAATGAAACTAGCAAACTAAATAAAAATACGCTTCAAACCTTTTGAATTTGAGTTTGCATGTGTGGGTTTTTTTCTATGTATGCTAATGTCTTTCAGAAGATGTTGATAAACAAGTGGCTTACAAACAAATGTACCAGGAGTACCCCCGGGACCTAGCAGATAAATCTGCCATGGTGTAGTCCACATATATCTTAAGGACCCAGGTTTGAGACCCAGGATAGTGGGGAAAAACCAAGTTGAGCTACTTGGTTTAGAACCACTAAATAAAATAAAATGCTTCTTCTTCCTCTCTCTTCCTGCTTGCCTGCCTACTTGCTTTCATTCCTGCCTACATCTTTACAAAATATGCAAAATAAAAATAAAACTTAAAAAAAAAATCAAACAAGCAACCAACAACTGTACCAGATGTACCAGGTATAAGCCCATAAGGAAACAAGGAACTGTTTGGCATACTTGAAGTCTGAGGCTATGCTTGTTAATTTTTTCTGAGTATATCAATGAAGGAAGGACTTTTGGAAAACAATTCACTTGTTGCCTTTAAATAACTGACACCAATGTATCACAACCATTAAAATATTTATACTGTTTTGATTTATCATTTCATTAAATCATAGCTTTCATTCTAAATTTCCATTCTGATGACTGTTGTTTTTTAATGTGCTGTTTGAAAAGTAGTGAGTGTGTGCTCAATAGTGATTAGTTATACATACATTAAAGAAGAGCTGTAGCTATATAAAGCATCTATTTGGTGCCCATATACTTGTTTCTAAGCTTGTGAACTGTTAGTGTGATGTATGAAAAATGATCTTAATGAAAAGCTTTTCTTTTCAGGGCCCTGTTGATGTGTGATGCCATGGTCCAAGGTGACTGTGTCTTCACTTAAATGCTGTCTTTTTTTCCCAGAGGCAATTTTTCCTTTCGTTACCCCTACTGACATTGGAATAGACTTTGGGATGTTTTATTCATGAAAGTCGATCTTGTGAATATGGCTCCCAATACACTAGAGACAAAAATATCACTACAATTGCACCTAAACTAATTTGTAGTTGTGTAATAAATTAAATTTTCACAGCTAATGTCTGCTTAACTCTGTAATCATCCTTCAGTTTGGAATTTCACTAAAGTAATTAGTTTAGCTCAGCTTTTCTTGTCAAAGATCACAGAAAATTGTAAACTAATCTTAAACAATGTGTTACATCTGAGGAAGATTTTAAGCTTAAATCAACAACTGTGTGCCTATTCTTTTACATTTTATATAATTTTATGACTTGCTAGATATTTTCTTTTTTGTTTAAAAATCAGTTTTTTCCCATTGTGGACATGTTTCCATATCCTACATATCAGCTTCATTCTCTATTGAGGGGTCATCCTTGTGCTGAAAAATGTCCCGTTTTTAACATGATTGATCTTTTAGGTGGTAGGCACATTCCTCAGTGAAATGGTGGTTTAGAAAAATCACACTCTTTCATCTTTAGTTTCATCTTCTGAAAGAAAGAAGAATTGAGCTATTTTAGCAGCTGTCGTGAAGTGTTTGTATTTCCTTTGGGGAGAAAAATCAGTTGCTTTCAAAGCTCTGAGGAGTATCGAAAATGCTTCTGGGCTCAAGAAAGTAAATAAAAGGCAATGTAGACTTTCAAAGACTGCTCTAGGGGTCCAAGATAAAGTTTTAGCTAGTGTGAGAATTGTTCAAACAAAAGCCTGTTGAAAATACAGACAAAATCATAGTATCATCTGTTAATTTAGTCTAAGTATTGTGATACTATTCATGATGCTAATGAAGAAAAAGACTGAAAGAAAATATTTGGTTTCTTTTCAGAATTATATGTGAACTTGCAAGTTAAAAATAGGATTTACAGATTCATGAGTTTGATTTATTATTATGAACTCTATCTTAAATTTGCTCTTGAATATCTATTTATAGGTTCTTATTTTTGCAGTAGAATCTTTCCTTATTTCTGTATTATTAACTTGTCACTTCACATCTACCCTACATGTTCACATGAAAACATTTAAAAATAATAAAGTAACAGTAGACACTTTTTTGGTCATGCATTAGGGTTGTCATAACTCATGCTCTCCTATGGTCCTTTCTCATAGGGAATATGGTTTATTCTTTATGATCAATATATAGCAGAAGTAATAATATGAGGGCTATAGAGTATATTTTTAAAGATGTTTGTTTTCCATTTGGGAGTGTCTCTTTTCTCTTCTCTCCCCTGCCCCTCCCCACCCACCTTGTGTGGATAACCATCTGCATACAATGAACACGCTCAGCTAGTCTATGGATCAGTCCATGAGCTGAGCTACTGAGGTCTGCCATAACCATGAGTGAGGTCAAGTCTCATGATCATTCTTTGAATTAATATTGTAAACCATCTGATGGTTTTGTTCTAACCTGAAAATCTCTTAGCTAGAACCATCCAGAGAAACTACTCCTCACCCACAAAACACTGAATTAACTAATCTGTACTGTTGTACATGGCTATATTTGGGGTAATTTGTAATACATAACTACAAAATATTTTATAAAATCTTGTAATTGTCTCTTTTCTTGCAACTTCTTCAGCATGAACATTCTTTGCCTGCGTATATACCTTCACATTCTTCCTTATCCATGCTTTTCTGCTACATTTTTCTTCCCCTCATATGGCTATATATTCTTATGTGACTAGAGCGCTTTTCTTTCCAATGTTACTGCTTTCATCCTCTTTAACTTTATCTATATCCTTCCTTCCAGGCAAAAGTGTTATTTCCTCTTCCTCTCAATTCATCTTATTTCATAACATTAGTCTTTGAAAACATTCTTCTTGAATTTTACCAGAAAATAACCAGGTCACTTTAATCACTCTCTTGTCTGACTCTACCACAGTTAGAAATATATAATATATGGCTAGTTGTATTCCATGTTTTATAGTGCTTATTAAAAATTATTCACAGTCTATTGTACCTCACATTTTGGTTGACTGAAAATTTAACTTAATAAGGGTAGGTAACACTTTGGTTTCATTAAAATTAAAGGACTTAGGAGATACATAAAAACCCTTAAAATTGTCTGAACTTCATTTTATCTGAAAATTGTAATAGTCTTTGTCATAATACTTTTTACTAGTGTTTGGAAAGAATAATTACCTGATCTCACATTAGGTGATGAAATACTCCAATTTTGGTGTTGTATTACTCACTTTGTAGTTCCTGAGTCTAACAGAATTCCTGGCAATTTATCTAAGTTAATAACTTCACTGAAATGGAGTGATTTGTTCTCTATTTTGATTGCCTTCCTACCTGTTCATTAATAAGGTTATTATACACGGTAAAGTAACTGAAAGAAAAGGCAAAAAATTAGGAGTAAGAAAAATCTGCAAACTGGATAATCAATAGAGTGGAGAGTCAAATATGCTGTATATTGATATACCTGCCTTTGATCATCAGAAGGGAATTGATTTGTCTCATTTATGTCCTAGAGTTACGTAAAACATTTATTCACATGCTTGCAATTTGACAAAGAATATAAAGTGTTTAGTTGCATGGCACTATTATTCACTATGTCAGTCCATAATATCAACAAATAGGATAGTTTAATTGAGTATGAAATATCAACCTAAACCTTCAAATCTGATGCTTGAAAGAACTGAAATTAACTTTTCCCTTAAATGTTTACAACTTCTTTCTTATGCTCCTGCTTCTATTACAAATTTAGTTGGTGATATATTTTTTGTTGTTTTAAAATACTGAGTATAGACACTGCCCTGACGGAATAGTAGTTAGGTCTGTCACCGCTGGTTGATGAGGTCCATGTATACCTTAAGGACCTGAATTCAAGTCCCAGGGTCAGAGGTAATAACCAAAATGTACAACTAAAATACAGTTAAAAAATGCTTTTCTTCCTCTCTCTTTTCCTGCCTACCTGAATTCTTGCCTTCATTTCTGCCTATACCTTCCCTTAAGAGGAGAGAAAGAGAAGATGCCTTAGCCATACAACCAAAAATACATAAATGAATGTATCTTTCCAGGTTTGAAGTTAAAAACATGTTTGCCATAAATATCTATTCATTTATACTGTCATTTTAATCCGGTATTTTAAATCACAGACTACTAGTCCCTTTCACATCGCGTAAGATGTACAACGTTAAAATATTTATTGGCAGGTTAAATCTATTTAATATTATTGAAATAGCTAAAGAAAAATATGTGAACAGAGGATTCTCATTCACCAAGCTACTTTGAAATACAAAAGAGAAATAATGACCTAGGTAAGGGGACATTTTGCAGTGTTCAGGGCAGAAGAAATCTTAATTATGCATTTCGAGTATTTCTATTGACAAGTTTATTCATCTACTGAAGATCCTCTAGCCCTTCTACTCTGACATTCTCTCATGTGAGTACCTCTGATCAAGATCTCTGAATTCCTTTTCCTTTATATATTTGAAAACAGCCTTTTGTTTGGATTTTTGTTTAATGTATTAACTAACCTACTTAACAAAACAGATTGAGCTAAAGAGAGAATGAAGACATTGGGTTTCACTATACATTTAAAGTCATATCACACTTTAATGTCTATTTCTGCATCTGTGTATGTGTATGTGTATGTGCTCTGAGTGTGGTGTCTGCGTGTTGGTGAGAGGGAGTTGGTTTAACTTGTTCACATAGCTCTGTAAGAGAAATCAAACTCTGGTTCCTTCAGAGAAGGAAAGCAAATCCTGCACATTCTCTATCTGTTCTGAAGATCACCGTTTCCCAACCAGTTCAGCACCGTTTCCCTCAGTAATAAAAACATGATCCTTGTCAAATTTCTGGGGCTGTGGATGACTTATAGTAATACCCATGCTACTTTCTGATGTATAATTATCCACATACACATTTTTATCTCTTTATTTGTGCTTGAGGGTAGAAATTGATGTCCTCTATGTCATTTTGTGCTTCATAAACACAGCAGAGCATTAGCACCTACTAAGTAGCATGCTGCATGCATTTGAGTTGAGCTGAACTGATAAATTTCTTGGTTACCAAAATCTAGTACTAAAGGGAAGAAGTGTCTTACACTTATTCTTAAAAGAACAGTCACAGTTCGGCTGCTAAAGGAAAATTTTAAGGAAACAACATTTGGCATTCTGTAAAGAACATTCTCCCCAGTCCTGACATGCTGTCCTGTTAAAATGAAACATTTTTCCCTTTGGGCTCATAGA
Organism: Solenodon paradoxus; assembly: GCA_004363575.1. Lineage (NCBI taxonomy): Eukaryota > Metazoa > Chordata > Mammalia > Eulipotyphla > Solenodontidae > Solenodon > Solenodon paradoxus. The sequence continues at coordinate 50,742 of RJWH01000133.1, read as the reverse complement.
CCAGCAAAGAAACATACTTAATTGCAAGACAACGATGACTGCCCTTGAGCCATATTGGCTCTAAAGATTTTTATTTTCTCTGCAGAAGAACATGTGAGATTATGAGAGAAATGATAGCCAATTTAAGAGGTAGAATAAATTGGGGTTCTGGCTGTTATCGGTTCACCAATTATTTTTATTTTTATTGTGTAAATAAATTATTGACCAGGATTTCTTTATTTAAACTTGGTCAAAAATTATAGTTGTGATCAATAAACAAGCAGGGCCATATATTGAATATTAGAATATAGACATATTGAAGAGCAGTGCATTGTCAGTTCATTCGGATACACAGTCTTCTCCACTCTTCTGTCGTTATTTCTTGGTGTGATACAGGCCACATGAGAAAATCATACTAACATCACACTGTTTTCCTCTGTAAACAGTATTTCAGATGACCTCCCTTAACTTCAGGAACTTAACCTCCATCTTCATCCACTTTAATATCCTCTCTCACATTAAATTTAATATTTTCTTCATTCTCATCTTTTTTTTTCCTACTGTTGTATTTTACATATTTTCCACCTGTACTTTCATTCTTGTTTATCAATTTTAAAGTATATCTTTTTATAGAAAAAATAAATATGTTTATTTCTTTTAGGTTCCAATAGTGAATCAATATATTTTAAATATTCCTACTTAATGTTTCATTTTTTTTCTATAACTAACCTGGCATCTCAAATTTATCTTTGCTCTTTTTAAAGAACTTTAATGCTTCTTTTTCCCCCATACTTATTATCTTCTATTTTAATTACTGCTGAAATTTTAATGATGCTCTTATAAATATGTCAGCAAAAATTAACCTTGATTTAACCCAATATTCTTGAGTCTAAAGTTTTCACCTAAAGCAAGATTTAACATGTACGTTTATCAAAGAAGTTTTGCTCTCTGATATAACAGCACAGAGAATTTTAAGAATAGTTTTTCTATATATAGGTGTATCTGGAGTAATCTCATACTCCTAATTCCTTTGGGAGAATCTACTATATTTCTCATATCTGAGTCCCCAAACAAGGTATTCTGATTCAAATGGTAGGTCAAAGATGGAGTGGAGTATGGAAACAGATGTTCATTAATCAATATTGCAAGTTTTGATGGATTCATTGAAAAATACTAATTATCCAACACCCTTTGGAAAAACTCTATACTGAATGATCTTATACTTTCAGTGAGTATTAGTCCCAGTGTTCTCCAACAATGTTTTTGTTTCATGTAAACTTCATGGAAAGATCTTTTAATTTGGGGCAAAATTTTTCATATAATAATTTGACAAGCATTAATTGAGTGCCTAAATGTGTTAGGCCTCAAGGATAGAGTAGTTAAACTAAGGAAGGAAAAATTCCTGCCTTCAGGAGGTCTAATTGAAATGACAGAATATGTATAATTTTCTAAATTATATAATACATTAAATAGTGATGAATCCAAAGGGAAATGTAACAGAGGAGAATCATGAACAAGGGGTCAAATATTCCATCAAGAGGCTAAGAAAAGCTTTCTGGGAAAGAAACTTCAGTGTTAACTCTGAAAAAAAATTGCATGTTATCTTTTATAAACCTAAAGTGATGTTCAAAATGCTCAGTGGGAAAATGTGATTTGAGGCAATCCAAGCATCTGAGTATGGCGATGAGCTCTAACCTCATCTGTCAATTTAGCATTATCTCTCTTTTCATGCCACCTCCAGAGCTGAATTTCCTCATAAATTCTGGTTTCTTTTGTTATATGGAAAAGATACTAATGAAGTTACCATCAAATAGTTTACAGTGAGAATGGGAAGCCAAGTCTATAGAAACAGGCTCAGCAGTAATCTATAGATCAGACCACTTGACTATCTCATCAGAGCCTGGTCTAGAAATAAGATTAATTAAATTATTTTCCATATGTTGTGATCCTGATCTTTATATCCAATGTCTAATAAGAGACAATCTACTCAGTCTCAGGTCATATGCATATTCCTTGACTATCCTGGGGTACAGCAAAGGGACACTTGGTTGAAGGAAGAGCTTAATCTTTTGTGCTGGAAAAACCTCTGCATTTAGAAATTCAAGAAGCATGTACCCAGTCCAGGGGAACTAACACTCACTATATCATGATTCCTCCAACTTCAGACTCCACATCAGTGAATACGTGGTTTCATCACTTTAGACCCAGCTTTCTATTAGTCTGATATATGAAATTCTCTGCTAACAGACTGGTAAATCTGGTGAGTTTATATATATACACATATACGTATGTATGTGTATGTATAGATACATTATACGTACATATACACATGCACATACATATATACACACAAATATACACACATACACATCAAATGACTATTTGTACAATGAATGTCACTGAGAGAAGCAAATTACACTGTGAGACATGCTCATAGAACTTTTGCAGCAGCTTAGTAGTTGGACTCCTTCATCGGATTGAGAGGCAACACCTTGGATTGACATCTAGGGAATAGAAAATGTTAGGAGGGGAAGAGTAAGGCAATTCAAACTAGTTGCCTATTTTAAAATGAAAGTTAAGAAAAATAAATTAAGACTTTTTAAGTTGTGTGATTTATCTTTTTTCTTTAACTGACTGCAAAATTGTATTGCTTTTTATTTTGTGCAATGTGTTTTCCATAGCAGTTCTCTGATCTCCATGACCTCTCCTTTCTCTGTGGTCAACTTTATGCAAAACTAGCTCTCCTTCCCACCAGAGGTTTCACAGTAGTGGCATTTGCAGCAGGTATTGACAGGATTTCTAAAAATTTCTTTCTGTGCTAGAAAGTAAGACATCTGCGTTGACATTTTCAATTTGAGCACAATAGCTCTTTATTAATTTTGTGTTGTAAATGCCACCTCTGAATTTGATTTCCTTTGCTTTTCCCTGATGCAATTATTTCAATAATTCTCTACAAATCGTTCTATCTTTATTTTTGGTATATTTGAGCCAGTGTATTTCCACAGACCCATTTTTATGATTATATATTATTTAGCTGACATGCTAAAATATTATTTGATGTTATTCTATTGTATGCCACTGATCTGCTTTAGTGTTACAGGCATATGTTTTAAGATTAAAAATTTTTATTGTCAATATACTTAGTAGTAGTAATAGAATACACTATATATAGAATAGGTAGGTCTAGCCTGAAATGTTAATATTCTTGGGAAACGTAAATATATTTTTATTTACTAAGTTCATAATCAAATTTGTAGTAACTTTAGTCAGCTCATTAGATGCAAATTTTCAAATAAAGATATGTATTAATCATTGACTAATTTTTCCTACTAGTCTGGATATAAATGTCATCTTGTTTGAAATATATGCCTAAAATCTCTGAATGAGGATGGTGAGTATTGGGAACTTTGGGAGTACTAATGTGTTAACTCTTGAGATTCTGGAAAAAAATGGTTCTTTTCCTAGGTAATTCTGTTTTATTCTCTCTGGGAACCAAGATCTGTGAAATTGCAACTCTTGTTTCAGTAGTATGAACTGAAGAAGAACTCTCTGGTTGTTAGAAGCCAGACACCTGTACCCTTCAAGAACATAATGGAACATAAAATCTGGGTCTATGTTTCTAGATTAAAACAAACAAAACAAAAACATGCAAACAAGGAAAAGCAAAACAAAACAAAACAAAACAAAAACCAAACAGCAACTCAGGTGAATCTTATATCACCAAAGTTTAAGAATTTTTTATAAATAATTTTTATTTCACTATAGCTGTTATCATTCGATCTCCAATTTTAGATACTTTCCTTTCATTTTCTCTAAGACACGAACTGAAAGTAAGCTTAGGGTAGTCTCCTCAATAAAAGGAGCTGGAAAAACTAGAGGTATACATGTAAAAAAATGAAAGTGAAGCCTTCTCTTATACTACTAAAAAAAGTTAAATAAAAATGAATTAAAGACTCAAATATAATTCCTGAAATCATAAGACTCTTGAAGAAAACATAGGGGAAAATTTCTTGACATCAGTCTTGGCAAAAATTATTGGAAATGACACCTAAAGGACAGATAATCGATGTAAACATAAATAAGTAAGACTATATTCAACTAAAAAATTTCTGCATGGTAAAATAAATAATCAATAAAATGGAAAGGCAATCTAAAGAACAGGAGAAAATATTTATAAACTATAATCTGATAATGATTAATATCCAAAATATATAAGGAATTCATTAAACACCATAGCAAAAAGAGCCAAAAATCTGATTTTTGAGCTAGGTAAAGAATCTGAATGACATTTTTTCGAAGGCGACACACAAAAGGTACATGAAATTGTTCTCACTATCACTAATATGCAGGGAAATGCAAATCAAAACCTCAATGGGATATTACTTCTTGAACATTAGGATGGTTATATCAAAAAGATTAGAGATAATTGTTGGTCAGGATATAAAGAAAAGGGAGCACTTGTCAACTGTGGGTGGGAATGTAAGTTGGTACAACCACTATGGAAAAGAGTATGAAAATACCATAACATTTTTAAATGGGGCCACCCTATAACTAAGAATTTCCACTTTGGAATATATATCAGAAAACAGCATAATCAATAAATTGAAAAAATATCTGCACTCCAATGTTTATTACATTATTAATAATACCAAGATTTAGAAATAGCCCAATTTGTCAATAAATGGATGAAGAGATTAAAAACAATGTAATACAATATGCAATAAGCTATCATTCATCTATAATAACTAAGGAAACCCTGTCATTTGCAACAGCATCAATGGATTTTAAAACCATTATGCTAAGTGCATTAAGCCTGATGAAACAGCAAATATTATGTTGTATCTCTTATATGTGGAACTAAAAAAAAAAATGAGTTTATCTCATGAAAACAGAGTAGAGTAGAAAGGTGGCTGTTAGGGCCTGAGGGATGGGGCAAGTGTTCTTACTACAAGGAAAAAAAAAAAAGAGATAACAGTAATCATTTTACAAAGTGTATGTATGTGAAGTCATCATGGTGTATGCCTGAAATACATGCAATACTATTTGTTAATTATTCCTCAATAAAAATGTAAAAGAAATCTATAGAAGAGGGAAAAAAACAGTCAATATATTGAATAATGTAGAATTCAGCTTGCAGTCACTCATGTTATTACCTTCTTTGTGCTTCTATCTCTCCAAACAGAGTCTACTATGTCTTATAAACTGCCTAGTACATAGTAGCCTGTCCCTGGAAGCCTAAAACTCTGAGTCATTCAGTTCCCAAGGCTTGAGAACTAGCTCATTGGATCTTTATTTTTCATTTTCTACCAGTGTTCAGGATAACTTTACTGAAATGAGGTATCTTAAGACTTAGCTAAGGTTTCATATATTGTAGAAAGCATGCTCAAATCTCTCAAGATGAGTTGTACTCTGGACTCACACCTGTTTATACTACAAACTCAGGTTTTCTCACAATACACTGCATCACCTGTCAGTTTCTATGGGAAGCTTCCTATTAGACAATGAGGAACATCAGGGCAGGAGTCTGAATTTTTGAATTCTTAGAATATAAAAACAACATGATACTCAGTGAGCATATCATAAATACTACATGCACTAAACCTTTAGAAGCTGAACTCTTTAGAAAACAGAATGGAGAACACTAAAAGGCAAACAAACAAACAAAAAACAAACAAGCAAGCAAAAAGACTAATCTATCATTGATCCAGCAGCCCCACTTCTAGACACATATCCAAAGAATATAAAAAAGCTGATCAGAAAAAAATCATATGCATTCCAATGTTCATAGAAGTGTAACTCACAATAGCCAAGACATGGAAATATTTTAAATTTTTGTGAGCTCGGTACACCCTAGTGGAGTAACAGTTGGTCAAAGTCCACATACATCTCAAGGCCCTGGATTTGTGTCCCTTGGGGCCAGGGGAAGAGCCAAGATGAACAACTAAATAAATACTGTGTTTCTTCATCTTTCTTCCTGCCAGCCTGCCTGCCTCTTGCCTACGTCATTCCTTTAAAATAAAAAACCTGTCAACAGATAACTGGATAAAGAAGTCGTGGTATAATATGTAGTCAGTGGAGTTCTACACAGCTATAAAAAAAACAAAAAAGTGAAATCCAGCACTTTGCAACTACCTGGAGGGAATTGGAGGGATCCCTGGAGGGATCATGTTAAGCAAAATATGCCAGAAAGAAAAATAGAAGTACTTAATGGTTTCACTCATATGTGAAATATAAAGAAAAGCAAACAAATCACAAAAATATTCACAGTAGATAATACTATTCCTCCCAGTAGGGTGAGGGGAAAGGGACCAGGGAAGGAAAAAGTTAACACAGAGATGGTAAAGGACACTACTACTCTTGCAATGAGTGTACATGGGCTGAGGCGCCATTTAATATTCTAAGCTATTTAAAAAGTACTTATCGCAATAAATGGGATTGAGGAAACCACAGAATGTGCCAGAGGCTGCTTATGCTGCAAGATGTACTTCTTGCTATGTTGCCATGAAATTCTAATCTTAGTTCTTTGATCATATCGATAATATTGAAGATAAAAAAGAGACCCAGGAACATTTGGTTCTCTTATTATAGAATGTTTATATCAATTTTTCAAAGAATTAAGAGTTCTAATTTTCTTTAGACTTAATGAAAGACCACAGTTAAAAATAATCAAATTATTGTTTGTCTAATATTCCATTTGAATGAAAAAAAGTGAGACCTTTAAAAGCTTTAATTAAACCTCTGGCATAACAGTAGCAGCTAAAGTCTTTTTTCCTTGGTTAAGCTAGAGAGCACTGACATCTTTCATCAGCACATGAGTCTCAGGTGGGAACAAGAAGCTTGATCAGAGTAATGTCCTAATGGTTTTGAAAACAAACATCAATCTGAATTTTCTTGAACTCTTGTGGGTTCTTGTTATTTTCATAATTCTCAAATTTCTGGTTTTAGATTTAGCCTTAAAATGTCACATGGAAAGGCAAGCATATAAGACAAGTTGAAGTAAATTCTTCACCTTTTTGGCTCTTTGAAATATATACGTGCTTACATGTGTGTCATGAAAATAAAACCAGGCAAGAAGATATAAATAAACAACCAATGAAAATAATTCACATGCAAAATCATAAGTTTTGCTTTTACAACCACTTTACCAAATAATTTACTATCTTACTATGTTAACAATTAGTTCTGCTACAATTTTAAATTAAAAAAGTTGGAATTACTGACTTGTTTAAATGATTATGAGTGGAGTAAAATTGATACAAACTTTTGAAAAGAAATTGGGTAAACTATACCAAAAGACTTAAGTGTATATATTCTTCTAAATGTTTCTTTATAGATCTAGTATAAAACATACTCAAAATGTGAAAAGGTTTAATATTTCTTACAGATTTTAAAAATTTGGTTGTTCAAACATGAAAAACCTGAAGGTTCAACAATGAGCAAAATCACCACTGGTGCAGGGGTTGCAGCTACTCTTGGATCTTTCTTTTCATGCCTTTTCTGTATTTTCGAAAATGATTATGAAGGACATTTATCCCTTTGATAATCAAGAACAAAAATTATAATTTTATTTGAAAAAGATAGTTTACAAAAAAAGGTTTTCACTGATCTTTATTCATGATTCCACCAAACATTAGAAATGTCTAGAAATCACCCTATTAGATGTTGGGCTTTTCATCCTTTTAGAGTAAGCAGATATAAGAACTGTATAAATCAAACCAACATAGTTTATTAGAGTTTATACTCTATATACAAACTCTAGGAAATATTTATAAATCAGAAATTCTCAGACTTACAAGAAACTGTCTTCAGACTTAGAAGTCTCTAAGTAACCTTTTGATTGCATGATATCAAACACAAACACACACACACATTTTAGTTTATACGTTTTCATAGCTTTAGAGAACATTGAAAGTTTTATTCATTCATTTTATGAAAAGATAATGTGTGGTATATATTACAGAAGTATATCTAGTTATCAAAGCAGTTATTGAAAGAGAATAATTTGTTTTCTCATGGAAATTAATCGATGCCGAGATTGACCAAGTGAGACACTATCTATATTTATGCCTGTGTCTATGTCTACATGTACATCTATGTCTACATCTATAACTATGTATCTATCTATAATCTATATATGTATGAATTAGCTATCATCTATATTTATATAAAAGTTCTTAAAAATTTCTCTGAAGGTTCTTTATCACAAGTGCTGCTTAGAAAACATAAACTATATTTTACTAGAATTGAATATACAATCCAGATGTTTATTCATCTGCTCCCTTCAAAGTTAGCATCTTATAACATATGGGTTAAAAACAAAACCTGCTTTTACTGTAACTGTTGAGCTGTCCTATTGGTAGTAGCTTCCAGCTTGGATGAATCTTTTCTCACGTCTTGGACAATATTTGCTGCTTGATCATTCTAGTTTACTTGAACATTATTCCATTGAGTATTGTGCACCCTCAAAAGAAGCTAGTGAAGAGATGCTAGTGAGACTCTCTTTCTTTGCACCAGATTGTGCTTGTATTTGTATGTTGCTTTATCATCTTACTAACTAAAGAACTATTTATAAAGAGCAAATTGAAAATGTTTTTAAGGACATTACTCTATAGTGTTCTCTACCTCAACATATACATCATTATTTTAGAGCTATAGCTTCCATTGATCTCCAGTTAAAACTTTTCTCACCAAAATGCCCTCTATTTCAAGTTGCTTCTACCATCTGTAGCATTTCCTTCTCCAAATTATTTTTGACTGTGGAGTAGCTTTTGGCTCAACTGTATGCTAAACACTGTTGCCTTTGGGACTGTTTTATGTGACTGACACAATTACCTTTTTCAAAGAAGCAACCAGTTTTTCACCAAAAAAAAAAAAGAAAACTTAAAAAATAAATTTAAATAAAAACTCATTTGTTTCTTTCTAGTAAGTCCAGAATCTGTGGAATTCCTGACAGTCTGCGAGAGTTTAGGAGCTGGGTCCTGTAGAGAAAGCGTCTGCTTTACTTGTTTAATTATTTGGTGGTCCCTGTAGGCACCTGAGTTGGAAAATTTTGTCCAAGATTCCTTCCTATCCCCATCTACATTAAAGTTGTACTATTTTGTTGGGCTTCAGGCCTATTGGTCAGAGAAAATTCAGTGTATGACGAAAATGTCAATAAAATGTTGGAGGGAAGAGAGGGAAAAGAGGAGATCTGTTTTCCCCTGGAGAGTGAAACTATTCGAACCACGGAAACAGACAGACATACAAAGACACACACACACACACACACACACACACACACACGCACACACACTTTATAAGGGATGAAATTATTATTTCTGAAAAGAAGTACATTCCAAACACTAAAAGCAAAAGAAGCAGCATGTATTATTAATTTGGTTTCTTTTTTTTTCATCTTTCATATTGCTTCTAAAATAATCAAGCATCTTTAAAGTCCTGAAGTGTCTTCACATTCCTAAGTATTGTAGTTGGTACCATGAAAGTATTCTTTAGTTTCTTCTGTTTTTATACAGACACACACACATGCACTCAACCCCCACATATATACATTATATATATTTATTCACATACATGTCCAAATATATGTGTGAATATCTACACACAGTACACATATATGTGTATATATGTAAATATGTGTTTATATCACACAAAATAGTGACTGCGAAGGGTAAGAAGACAGGTTCAGATTTGTCTCATTTTTTCTCATTAATGAATTGGCAGAAAAATTTACATCCAAATCTCCCATTTTTCAGGTCACACAAATGCTTTCAGTGTGTCATCCTGCTCTTTGACAAAGGTGTTCTATGCTGGGATATTAGCTTTTTATTCAAGGTCTTTTAAATAATATTTGCTATGTGCTCTCAGACAGCTTATGTCAGTGTTCACACATCTGTTTTTCAGTAAGATTTTTCTATTGTTAAGACAGTTTGTTTTCTCCAACAGCCTTGGCAAAATGATAGCTTCCTGCTTTCATTATCTGGGAGAGTTTCAGTTCTATGCCTTACAAATCTGTGAACCTGGCTGTATGTCTATCACTCTATTTTTTCTCTCTATTCTGTGCACTGGCTGGAAAGCATGCTTTTTAACCTAGTGAAGAAGAATTAAATTGGTGAGAGAATTCAGAGAAATACCCACCTGCAAGACCCTCAGATGAGCATCCTGATTAACCATCTCATCATCAATATCAAGTTTATTACAGAAAGAATTGGTGTTCCTGATTATAAACTTTCAAGAGATTTTTAAAATTTATTTTATTGAAGGAATATTGCATTTTAACATTAACTAGGTTTGAGGTATACATGATGGCAAATCTACATCTGTATATAATATAGTAGGTTTACCACTATTTCTTTTTTTCCTTCACTATACAATTAATCTTCTAAACCACATTTGTACCCATCCCTCCCCCATCTCTTCTTGTACTCTCTAATTTGTTTTTTTTTTCCTATTAAAAGTCTATTGTTGCTTGATTTAATTCTTTTATTTTTTGAAATGTATTATTATTTAATTGAGTTCACTCATTCGCTTTCTATCTCTATACATCACACATGATTGATATGAATATGAAGTCTGTCTTTCTCCTTCTGCTTTGTTTCATCAATCATTTATTTTTTTTTAACAACTTCCATGATAGTACAGGAGTTATATTGACTTTACATGTTTTCTTAATCTGACCATGGAAGATTATGTTTTTATCTTGGAAGATCCTGCCTTTTGTTTCCTCTTACAAATTAGAGGGAAAAAATATTGGAAAAACAGGGAAAAAGGGCACTGGGGATTAAATCTCTTTTTATATGAAGACTAATTAGCCTTAGGCAGGAACTTCACAGCATCCTGTGAAGCAGGCACACTAATGGCATTAAGAGCTGAGCTCTTCTATGTATACCAGTCACCAAGAACAGAAATCTGAACACTTCTGCCCACTGTCTTGGTGTCAGAGTTGACAATGAAAACACAATTATTCATCTTCAAAGGGAACAAAGTTTTTATTCACAAGGAAAAGAAACAGAATATCCACAACAGTCCATGTAGGTATCTCATGAATAGCAGATGCCTCTACCATTTTAAGGAGGACAATTTACCCCATTAGTGCTGTAGCAGAAGACCCTTAATCCTTTATTATCATTTAAAAATGCAATCTTCTCCCTTTAGCAGCTTGTGTAAACTAAATAAGGTTTGTGTGACAATTATTAGACTAAAAGAAATCCATGAACATCTACACATCTTTAGTATTTCCCATATTGTTATATAGTCCCTATGCTAAATTTTGATGCCTCCATCATTTTATCAGATAGATAATTCATAATATGCTTTTCACCCTGACCTGTCAATGCTTAAACTAGTGGATATTTAGGTGATTTTCATTTAGTTAGCTAACATAGGTAATAATATAATGGATATATTTACTTACACTTACTTAATATAATGGATATTTCCTACCTCTGTATTCTTTTATAGTAAGTTCTCAAAAGAAAAACCTCAATGTTAAATGTTATAACAAAATATTAGCATATCTTGATCATTATTAACACAGTTTTTTAAATACATTCAACATTATTAAGGTGGTTTTGAGTTAGTGTGAATACAAGATAAATGAAACTTCCATTAAGGGACTATAGACAATATAAACGGCTGGTTAAAGAAAGAAGTCGACTATCTTAAGTTATATAGAGAGATTACGAAGACCCATACACAGTACTTTATAAAGAAAAACAATCTGACTTTGATATATGGCATAACATTACAATAATCTTGACATAAATCTGGCCTTGAAGCTTATAAGTAGTAACCTGTTAGCACTTCATTACAAATTATTGACTTTCACTCATATTTGCTGAAAATGCATTCCAGAACCATCTGCAACTGAATAAAGTACTCAGTCTGCATGGCTAGAAAAACTAAAAAATTGTTACATGAAATTAAGGTAAAACACAGCAGGCAGCAAGATAACTTAAGTACCAGTGATGGTTCACCTTAGAAAAGAGGTAGAGAGGGAGGGATAAAACTCAAGGATAAATTTAGTACTTAAAGCTTTCATCCTCCAAAGCAATTTCTTTTTTTAAACGTCAGAAAAATACTTTTAATAATAAATTAGTTAAATCGCTGTTAAATATTTAATCAAATTATTAAGTTTAATTATAATTTAATCATCTCAAATTAAGTGAATAGAATCAGATTATTCAATTGTGTTAAAATTATTTTAAGTGTCTCTCTGAACTCTGGGTCCAACTAGGGTAGGGTAAAGAGAATTATAAGTCAATTTTTCATGACTTTATTTTCCTTAAATATCAGAGTTTGCCATTAGGACATAACATATGGGATCTTTGCAAACAGAGTTTATGCAAAATTAATTCTTTAAAAAAATTAACTCATCTTTATGCAGTTATATTAATATTGCATGATATAATTATAAAATCTTAAAGGTTGTGTATCATTATAAATCATCTACTATATAACTAGGTTTACCATTAGCTATTCAATTATATCATCCACGTTCTCACTGTCCTGCAGTATCGCATTTATTGTTGATCAAGCATTTGTATGTGTCTGGTTTTACATTCTCCATTCTTTTACATTGGTCTATTTTCCCATCTTTGTACTGCAACAATGCTGTCTTTATTATTATAGTCCCATACATCAATACCTGGTAGAGCAAGTCCTCCAGATTAAAAAAAAAAATAGATTTACTAAGATATAATTCATATGTTGTACAATTTAATGATACAGTTGAGTGGTTTTTAATGAAGTCATAGATATGTACAGGCATCACTATCTTTATTTTTGACATTTTCATCACCTCACCAGAAAACCCTGTACCTTTTTGCTATCACCACCCTCTCTTCACATCTTCCCCCCAGTTCTAAGAAAAGACTAATCTACTCTCTTTCTCTATATATTTGTCTATTCTGGACTTCCATATTAATATAATGACATAATGCGTTGTATTTATTTACTAGTTTCTTTCACTTAACATTCTAAGCTTCATCCATAATGAAAAAACAATATTCTATTAAATGCATATCCTCATTTTGTTTATTCATCAAATGATGGACATTTGGATTATTTCCATCTTTGGTTCTTATAAATAACCATTGTGCCATTAACATTTGTATACAGTTTCTTTATGAGTGTGTGTGTGCATGCGTGTTTCTCTTGGGTTTTTACTTAGGAGTGGAATTGCTGAGTCATGTGGTAACTCTGTGTTTAGTTGCTTAAGAATCATCCAGTTTTTCATTTTCATTTGCCACGGAATTATATGATATTCCAGTTTCTCCATATCTTTACTAACACTTGCTATGATCTGTGTGTGTATGTGTGTTTGTATTCTAACTATCCCAGTTTGTGTGACGTGGTATCTTGTGGTTTTGATTTGTACTTCCTTAATGACCAGTGTAGCCAAGTAACTATTCTTATACTTATCGGCTATTTTTATGTCTGATTTGGAGAAACATCTATTCGGATACTTTGCCCATTTTTAAATTGGATTATTTTTCTTTTTATTATTGAGTTGTAAGAGCTCTTTATACAGCTGAGGCAAAAGTACCTTATAAGATTTATGATATAAACTTACTTTCTGCTATTCAGTGAATTCTCTTTTCACTTTATTAGTGATGTCCTTTAGGAAAATAAATTAATTCTAATGAAATTTAATTTATCAGATTTTTCTTTTGTTCATTATACTTTTGATGTTATAGCCAAAATCGTTTGCCAGCTTCAAATTCATGAAGATGTACCTATATGTTTTTGTCTTAGTCATACAATTTTCATAATTAAAATGTTCCTAATATATGTTTTCTTTCTAAATTAATCAACTAGACCAAGGGATGCCTATTAAAAGTATATTTTTTAATAGTGACAAATTTCCACTGTAGACCATAATTATCATTTAATCACTGCTGTGTTTAATCATTGTTGTAGAGAAAACATTACAATCCAGTTATATCATGATGCATTGTAGACTTCATCAAATTTTAAACTAATGGGGAAAAAGTACTATCTAGGTTTAAAGTAGTCAAAATATTATTTTCAAAATTCAAAAGTTTAGTTTTGTAAACTTTATTTTTTAAAACTCATAATTGATTTATTGATTTTTCTTAAAAATATCTGCTTTTGGTCTCAGTTGCAACTCTTGAGATAAATCTGAGAGATAGTGGTTTCAATAAATTTGTGATCTATATAATTTACTTTAGTTCTATCAATAAATTATTCTTAGATGTTGTTTGACAAAAAACTTTCAATATGCAGCTAACTTTTTTTTTGAATCTTGTTTCAAGAATCTATATCAGAGTATGTTCATTTTGAGGGGGAAAGACCATAAAATATAAATAAAAAATTAAGAAAGGTAAATGAATAGGGGACAGCTGATACTAGTCAGAAGGAACTAATCAGTAAATTATACAGATAAATATTTTAAATAGCTAAACCTATAAATTCATTACTTTACTTTATCCAATTCCATTTGCATTTTACTGGAAAAGACAGTTCATGAATTTTCATCAATAGAGCAGTAAGAAACTAGACAATAATATATGATGAGTTCAATATATAACCAACCCTTCACAGAATTAGGTTTATTGTGAAATGCTGCTTTTTAAAACATTGACAGATTAAGACAGATATTTATAAATAAGAACAGAATGACAGAATGTGTGGCAAGTATTTTGTAGAGTGGAAAGGATTAGGAATATTAATCTAATGAACTGGTAACTTGAAGGTAATATGACAGTTTTTAAAAATTTTTAAGAATTGTCCAATAAGAGCCTGAATTATATTTGCCACAAAAGATAGAAGTAGTGTTAGTGGATAGAAACAATGACATATCTTTTTTCAACATAAAAACACAATTCTCATAGTCTTTTCAGATGTTTTATGCTGCCTAAAAAAGTAGAAATGAAACCTGATTCTCTTCCATGGATATTGTTCAGGGATTCTGACGCAGTGCGGTGCTTCTAACTATGGACCTTGGTGCTTTGTCCAAATTCTAGATCCTGAAAGTCCATGACATGTGTTAAGTCACATTTTAAAACTGCTGAGCTACTACTGAAATGCTGTCTTCCAATTATTCTTCTTATTAATATGGAAACAAATTACTGAAATATTCCTATGAATACTAAGAATATACACTTAAAAGGAAAAAAGGAAACAAAACTCAAATCTGTGTCAACCTAAGATTTGAGAAAAACAAATTTCATTTATTCTTAAAATAAGACTATGAGACTGTTGAGATTTTATAATTCTAAGAAAAGTACCTGAAATCATTCTTATTTATAAGGTAGTCTCAACAAGTTAAGAAAATATGTGTAAAATATAGAAATTCTATATATACACATGAAAAACTAAGATAGTACAAACATATTAGTGTATGCTCTAGATTTAAACTACTTGATTAGACACTTCTTCCTATCATTTTTTTTATCTTAGTGACCTTACTTAAGTTCTCTGTACTCCTATTTTTCATCTGTGAGTTGTAGATGATACTAATATCTATGCATTGTTTATTATGAGGACTGAGCAAAATAATAGATCAATTTCAAAATAACTTCAAAGGCTCATAGATTATGCCTAACATGTAGAAAATGTTCACTGAATATTAGTTATTATTATTTTGTTATTTACATTTCATATCTGCATTGGACAATATACATCATTTTGTTTGTTTACCCAGAGAACTCTGGAGTTAATATATCACCCACATTACTCCATAGTCAGATTCCTTTTGTGCAAGTCTCTGGAACTGTTATCTCAACTTTTTCATCAGAAGATTCTATATATTAGCTCTTAGGGCTGTCATAACAAACTACTACTTTGACTGGAGGTTTCTAAAGCATTTTGAAGAAGAAGTTATACCATGCCTGGATTAGTATTTAGGTCATCCACCTCCAAAAGAGTGCAGTCCATGCACATCTCAAGATCAGGATTCTTGTCTTGGGTCTGGGGGAAACAACTGATATGAATGACTAAATAAAAATAAAATAAAGTGCTTCAAAATAAAAAGTAGTTAAGACTAGAGATAAATAAGAAATTCAAAGTAGAGAGGAAAAACATGAACAACAAAATGTATACACTTGAGTCATATGTCTTATGGAGACCAGCCTGTTTGTAGTGAGAACAAAAGTTAAAGAGTAGTAAAGAATAGATGAGAGAAGTAAAATGGAGCTAACATGAACCATAAAGCTGGATGAATCATAAGGAATGGAAAGACACATGTTCATCTGATAGGTTATGGGATTCCTGATAAAGAAAATGACATCTTATAAATTGGGTTTTATAAAAATCATTTATAGGGATGAAATGCAAGATGATTTGATTTGGGGGCCATAAATTAAGAGACCTTATGACTCTATTTGAAAGTTAGAGTTGGATCTAGGGTGAAAGCAGGGAAAAGGTGAAGAAAAGTTCACATAGTGTAGATGTTATTTCTGCATAGTATTTGGTGGTAGGTTAGATAATAGAAATGAAAGATATCAAAATCCAGTATGGTTTCAATATTTTGTGTCACCAGAGTGAAAGAATTGTTTCCAGTAACAAAGCAGAGAAACTAGGGAAAGATTCGCTAAGCAGAGATGACCATATTGTTAGTACCTGGCCTGTAGAGATCTAATTGAATCAACTGAGGTATATGCTATTAAAATGGTTGAAATTATAAATCAGAATGAGGTCCAGTTGGTGATTTGAATTGGGAGAATATATAAAGATAAAAATGTAAATGTTCATGTTAATGACTTACTATAGAAAAGAGGGTGGAGAAAGAAAAGTAGAGGACAGTAAATGAATGGGTTAGTAATGTCTACTATCACAGGGGGAGGATGTGCAGATGACATATCAAAGGGGCAGGACATTGAAATAGGGAAGTTCTACATATCATGAAAGTCAAAGTAGGTGGGAGTTTTGAGGAAGATTTTGCTTAAAATAATGGCCTTTTAAATATGAAGTCGAATATAAGAAAAGTTCTTTGAGACATGAAGTCATAACTGTTAGTTATAGGTATTTAGTATGGTAGAAGGAATCGAATCCCAATTGTAGTGTGAAGGGAAATACAGGCAAAAGGAGGAAATGGAGATAGTAAATAGAGGCGACCTATTTAAAGGTGTTCAGAAAGATGTGGTGGAAATAACTAAAGAAGGCAAAGGATGAAGATTAGACACTCCAAAAAGAAGATATTTTTCTATATCTTTTTAAAGTATCCAATTGGAAGAATATTGGAGAAGTGTGAAGGACTTAAAACACTGATGGAAGGATAAGATGCCTCTTCTCATTGCCAGGATAAACTCTTTATTTTCTGGATCTAGTAGTGTATATTTTTCCATCTCTTCTAAAACCTGTGTCATAAGCTCTCATCTCTGAGGTTTGCATTCTCACCTAACCCTCTGCACCAGTTCCTTGTCTCTACCTGCATCTCTGGATTCCCTCATTCACAAGATCTTTTAATCTTTTCATATTCAAAAGCATTCTTGTAAATAGAATTTTCCTCCCTTGCTCTTACTACATCTTCCTTATTCACATCTCTGCATCTTCAGTGCCCCATGACCACAAGGAAAAAGTTTTTGTCAAGATTGTTGACACTCTTTGTTATCAGTTCAGTTGCTAACATATTTTTTCCTTTTAAAAAAACATTCTTTTCCTTTGACTCTCATGATAACACACTTCTGTTTGTATTTTTATCTTTTAATTTCCTTTGTTAACACCTCATCTCCCTTCTCATTCTATCTTCATATATATTAATCTAATGGAGACTTCAGCTGTCATTCATATCCATGTAAATTCCAATACTGAATAAAAGCCCAAATCTGTCTCTTGACTTGCAGACTAGAATACTGGATGTCACCAAAACCTCAAACTCAAGTATCTATGGCTGAGGTCATATTGTCAAAATCCCCAATCTATTCTTCTTCCAGAATGTTACATCTTTAAATATATATATATATAAATATATATATGTATAGATATACATACACACATATTTATACACACACACATACATATATATATAATGAGGTAACTTTGATTTGCACAATAACATAAACCCAAATATGTATGTTCACCGTTGATCAAATATATGACAACATACCATATTCACCACCAAATTACCAAAAATTTTCTACCACTGCCCATTGAAACCCATTATCCCTTGTTCCTTCTTCTGTATCTTAATAGAGATTGCTCTTCATTCAGTTACTCAAACCAGGAATTTCATTATTGTCCCTGCCCCTTTCTTCACCTCATCTCATTTCCCACCTATTAATAACAATTCTTCATTCTATTCCCTAGATATCTGCTAAGATTGTCTTCTTACTACTGTTACTATGCTTATACAGGCCACTAATATTTTTGCCTGGATTGTTGTATAAAGTCTGATGATTGATGCTTTTGATACTGATTGCGATCATTTTCCACTTCTCTGTTCCAAGATATGAGGCAACCCTAAAACATATATCACGTCATACCTTTGCCCTGAGTAAAATATTCACATAGGTCCCTCCTTGGCTCTGTATAACTCACAAGTTTCTTAACATACTCAGTATTAGTTTTTTAAATGTATTAATTACCTAACTGTGTGCCAGACATTATCTCACTTCACCCTCAGAATAATCCTGTGAATGAAGCAAATCAGACCTGCGTTTCTCCAGGATCTCTTCATCAGTAGCATATTTTCCTGCTTCCCATACCCTTCATATTGGATCCATATTGACTGATACAGGAATAGCTTATTTCATTTCACTTTCACATCTTGTACGTACTTCAATCAGATTGAATCCCTTGCAATAGCTATATATATAAACATGATCTTTCTTATGTCTAAACCCATTCCATCTCAACCTCTTTTTCTAGCTAGTTCTTACTAACACTGCAGATCTTAATTTTAATTTACTCTAGGAGACTCATTAATCATAAAACCAATTCTGGTTTGAGTTGTAATACTGTGTGCTTCCACAGCATTTTAAAGATTCATGGTATTTATAAAATTTTCTTATAATCTCCTGTTTTCCCAGTAGAAATTAAAACCCCAGAAAGCATTCATTGTCGTGTTCACCACTGATTCTTTAAAATTGAGGCAAGCACATGGTGAGTATTTGGTTATTTTGTATTGAACACATGATCAAATATATGACAACATATACGAATGGCTTAGTTGTAAATTTATGTCAACACAAAGAAGTAACTGAAAAAATTCAAGTAGGAATTTTCTTCATGAAAATATGAGATAAGAGTATCTTTTCAAAAGGATTATTGGTCAAAGGGATGTCTGAACAAATAGGAGGAAAAATAAAGGTCTGAAGTAGCCCTAAATATCATCAAGAAAGAATGTTGAATGAGATAAGGAAGCCAAATTAAAATTGGATAGCAAAGACCCAGCAATGGTTTCTACATATATCTGTAAAGATATTTGTACTACAAAGAGTGAACTCAGATGATTGATAGTAGAAGCTCAAATTTGATGATCAATTAAATTTTTAGGGGTGTGTGTGTGTGTGTATATGTGTGTGTGTTATGATGTCTAAGGCAGAGACAAATATTGTTTTGAAGTGAATACTTATCTAACCAAATAGAAAGTATGGTCTAAAATAGACACTTTATAGTGGAAAAAAGTGGGTGTCCTGAGTGAATGGGAAGTTTTGATTGGTTAAAAATTTTATTGAAGGCATGGTGAATTGAATAAAGGAATCCAGCAGAGGATAAGCAGGCATCAGTTAAGTAATAATTAAATTTAATATTAATGAGTTGATCCTGTTGCCTGTAATGATAGGCTTATAATTTTTATAAATATATTTAATTTATCAAAATAAGAATTAATAATATGATATGATAAAAATAGTTTATTCTTCACTGATATAATTGTAATCAATGTGATGACTAAGGTTTCTTGAAAGATAAAAGCTACTAGGACTAAAGATTGGCTTCGTATATTTGCCCTCCTTAATTTTAATCAGTGTGGAAAATTAACACTAGGAGACTATTTTCCCCATGGCTATTAATTATCCATCTAATGCACTGATTTGTAGGTGAATCAATCACTCTTCTTATATGTATTGATCCCCCATTGTGTGTCCAACATGAGGCTAAGTGCTGGGGTTAAACAAGACAAACATGTTAAAACACCATCTCTGTCCTCTCCATATGTACATCCCTCTTGGTTTGCTCATCTACACTGATGTCAGTGTCATTTCACTCTTATAAATTAGTTGGTGGTGAGAATGAGAAAATGACTTTCATTGATAATCCCTTCTATTCAGCTTCTAAAAGTCTCCTTTGGGTCATCATCCATAACTATTCCTACTTTTAGGTAATCAGCTATTTAACCTGGTTGTTTGTTTTTTTGTTTGTTTGCTCATGTCTCTTGTAACTGAGATATCTGGACTATAGGCCACATAAAGCTCAAGGAGTTGAGTTCATTAAGCAGTGGGAGGAGGGCAGGAAGTGAAATAAAAAAAAACAAATAGATAAATACGAAAATAAATGCTTCTTCCTCCTTTTCCTTCCCTCATTTGTCTTGTAAAAGAAAAGACGTTGCCTTGGGATTGTTTTTATTTGCTACTAAACTTCTTGTGAATTCCTAAACTATTCTGTAAAAGGTGTTAGTTTTTACTTAATAAAAATCTTACTTGCTGTGTTGTCCGAATTTACACTTTATCTATTTTTCATTAATATTTTCTCTAGTAAAGTCTCTGTAGCTTTCTTAACCTTTTCCTTCTTAAAACCAAGACTTAAATTATTATTACATATTAACATGTGTAATTATTCTCATTTATTTTCTCTTATTCTTTAAATATAGATATATAGCTAAATATATACAAGGTTTAGTAATATTTCAAATAATTATTAATGCTAACTTCAGGGTAACCTCAAAATACATCCTTAGGGAAAAATCGAAGGAGAAAACAGAAGAAAAATCAATCAAAATATAACTACATCCATCTATCCATCCTAAACAAAGGAGAAGATCAAAGATATTGTCTGGAGCAGTATACAGAAGACAAATTACAAAATGACAATAAGTAGCTACATATCAATAATCATCAGAAAAGTTAATGGACTGAACTCACAAGTCAAATGACGCAGAGCAGATGAATGGATTTTAAAGCACAGCCCAACCTTTTGTTGCATTCAGGAAACCCACCTTCTTTAAAAAGATCAGCAAAGGCTCAAAGTCAATGGCTGGAAGATAATCCTAGAGTTTAATGTAACCACAAAAGAGCAAGAACA
The DNA here is from genome assembly GCA_004363575.1 of Solenodon paradoxus. Classification (NCBI taxonomy): domain Eukaryota; kingdom Metazoa; phylum Chordata; class Mammalia; order Eulipotyphla; family Solenodontidae; genus Solenodon; species Solenodon paradoxus. The sequence continues at coordinate 29,562 of RJWH01000133.1, read as the reverse complement.
GCTATACTCATGTCAGCTAAAACAGACTTCCATCTAAAGAGCACAACAAAAGCCAGAGATGGACATTGAATAGTGATTAAGGGGTCAAAGGGAAACAGCAGCTTTAAATGACCATCTGAAACAGATAAGTCTAATAGACACAAAACGAGCATTCACCCAATGAATACAGATTTCATTTTCGTTCGAAGTGCGAATGGAATAGTCTCAGACATAGATCATATTTGGGGGCACAAAACATGCCTCAACAGATTTACAAAGACTGAAATCATAACAAGCATCTTTTCTGACCACAATGGCTTAAAACTGGAAATCAAACACACAAAAAATGCTGTATAATTCCAAATTAATTAGAAACTAAACAATATGCTTCTGAATGACTCTTGTTTAAAAGAGGAATTTAAAAAAATATTTAGAGACAAATGAGAATTAAGACACAAGCTATCAGAATCTATAGGATTCGGCACAAGCAGTACTAAGAGGAAAGTTCATCTCAATCCAGGTACATCTCAATAAACCAGAAAAATTTTAAATAAACAACTTAACTCTACATTTAAAATAATTAGAAAAAGAAGAGCAATTACAAGTAAAAATCAGCCAGAAGAAATGAAATAATCAAAACTTGAGCAGAAATAAAACAAAAAGAAATCCAGAAGATCGATGAAATCAAAGATTGTTTCTTGGAAAAAAATAATCAAAATTAACAAACCGTTACCTAGACTCAGAAAGAAAAAAAGAGAGCAAACTCTCATAACTGGAATCAGAGATGAAAGAGGAGAAGTTACAATAGATACCACAGAAATTCAAAACATCTTAAGGGATTGCTATGAACAGCTCTATGCCTACAAAGTAGATAATCTTGAAGAGCCATTAGGCAAGAAAAGGAAATAAAAGGAATCCAAATTGGAAAGGAGGATATAAAACTCTCATTATTCGCTAATGACATGATTATGTATTATGAAAACACTAAAAACTCTGTCAAAAACATAGAATTCATGAGCAAAAATAGTAAAGTAGCAGGTTACAAAATCAATGCGGAAAAGTCCGTTGCTTTTTTTTCACCATCACACTAGAAGAAAATAAAATCATGAAAATCACACTGTTTAAAATAGAAGTTAAAAGAATGAAATATCTGGGCAGATACTTAACAAAGGAAGCAAAAGACTGGTACAATGAAAATTACAAGCCATTCTTAAGAGAGAGGAGGACACAAAGAAATAGAAACACAACCCCTGACATGACTGAGAAGAATCAACATCATTAAAATGGAATTATTATCCAAAACATTATATAAATTTAATGCAATCCCCATTAAAATTTCATGGGCTTATTACCAGGAAATAGGACAAAAATCTTAAAAATTGTATGAAACAAGAAAAGACCCCCAATAGTCAAAACAATTATTAGAAAAAAAAGAATGAATCTGAATCAATTAATTCCCTGACATTGAACTATATTACAGAGCAATAGTAGTCAAAACTGTATGGTACTGGAATAACAGAAACACCAACCAGTAAAATAGAAATGACTCGCCAGAAATTGACCCACTCACATATAGTCAGTTAATCTATGACATAAGAGTCAAAAGCATACAATGGAGAAAGAAAGTCTCTTCAATAAATGGTTTTGGGAAAGCTGGACAACCATATGCAAAAGAATATAGCTAGACTACTCCCTAACACCATTCACAAAAATTTACTCAAAATGGTCTAGAGACTTGGACATAAGACCTGAAACCATAAAATTCTTGCAATACAACATAGGAAAGAATTTCCATGACATCAGTCATAGAGAGGTCATTGGGGACTCAACTCCAGCATCAAGAGAAACAACAAGAAAAGTAACCAACTGGAACTACATCAAGCCAAAAATTTTCTTCACAATGAAGGAAAACATCACCAAATCCAAAAGACAACCTATTAACTGGGAGAAGATATTTACAGTTCATTTTTCTGGCAAGGACAATATATTAGTATACAAAAGAGCACATGAAACTCAATAACAGAAACACAGGCAATCCAATAAAAAAATGGGAAGAGGAATTGGAGAGACATTTCTTCAAAGAGAATATGCAGATGGTGAACAGGCACATGCAAAGATGCCCCTACTCAATGGTTTTCAGGAAAAAACAAATCAAAACAGCAATGAGATACCATCTTACACCTGAGAGACTGTCAGTTACAGAAGTCTGGAAGCAACAAATGTTGATGAGCATGTAGAGAAAAAGGAATACTTTCACTTTGTTGGTGGGAGAGTAAATTGGTGCAACCCCTGTGGAAAGAGTTTGGAGATTCCAAAAAATTTAAAGATGGAAATGTCATACCAGACTGCCATTCCACTTCTGGGTATTTATCCAAAGATAAAAAAACACTAATTTGCAGAGATTTATGCACCCCTGTGTTATTGCAGCCTTAATTCACAATAGCTAGAAATTGGAAACTATGTAAGTACCCAACATCAGATAAATGTACGAAAAAAGAAGCAGTATATATGCAATGAAATACTTCACATCCCTTAGAAGAGATAAGTCCTGTCACTTGAATATACATATATAAGTCTGAAGGGATTATGCTAATTATAATAAGTCAAAAGACAGATACCTCATAGGTGAAATGTGAATAGACAGAACAAAGGAAAAGACAAAACACAATCAACACTTGGACACTTGCAATAGAACTGAAGTTACCCATAGGGAATGGGACCAGGGATGTGGGAGGTCGAAAGGTGGCGGAGCCAACTGGACAGTGGTGAAGAACACTTGGCAATTTGATGGAGTGCAGGGTGTGTTGACATATATCTGAAAAATGGGCAACTATATATATGTATATATATATATATGTATATATATTTGAGGTTATTTTAATGTGTAAAATAAGCTATTACAAAAAAATATGAACAACCCCCCACTCCCAAATATAACTATAAGATCTTGATATTGACTTCTACTTATGTGCTGAGACATTTTGTCTCAATCCTGGCTAAGAAGTATAATTATCTTTGCTACCATTGAGGTTTATGTGAAAATATTTCATCTGAATAACAGTTCAATGTTACAAACCAAAAAAGACAAATGATAGATACATTTGTTGCAAGACACTATTAATGAATCATAATGGTCAGTGGTATAGTTAATCCAGAAAAGAAAAGCAGATAAGGATTACCTATTTTTATATAGATAACATCTTGCAATATAATCTAGCAGATACTGCACTTCTTAACTTTTCTATTAGGCAAAATATTATCTGAGTTAATGCTTCCCTTGGATTAAAGTATGTAGCTCTAGAACTCTTTTGCAACATTAGAACAAGTTCCCTACAGAACCAACACTGTACTTTTACAGTATTTGGTATTATTTACAAAATGGATAGTTACTCATATATGTCAAAAGTGTTCTGTGGACCACAATTAGAGTTCAGACTTTTAAAATTCTCTGGGAATAAGTTCCTATTCTCTAGTATTTTCTTTGATATTTTGAAGGATCCGGATAGTAAGAATACTAGGTGCAAACCTGAGTATTTTTTCTTGCATATTTTGATTTCAGATTTGGACAAAAGGGATAACACCTAATCCCTACGATGAGCAGCACAATAGAATAATCATTGCTTCTCTTTTCAAAATTGTGCAACATGCAAGTTGATAAACAGTGATCATTCGAAGATCATTCGTGGTGTTCATGTGCACTGGCTTGTTCTCTGCAAAACATGCCTGAAACGGGACCTCCTTTTACAAGTTGAAACTGTACAGTCACATACTTGGCAGCATTCCCACCAGCATTTTGTGAGGCAGGGAATTTAGGTTGAATACTTGAGAGGAGTATGCCATTGGTCTCCAGTTAAGAATGTGAGCATGGAGATGAACAGTAAGAGCACTTACGAATTCTGGGTGATACATGCTTTTATTTTGTAAAATAAACACATACATGCTTGCATGATTATTTGTGCTGCATTTTGTTACTTTCAACCTTTTACTCTGCTTTCCCCCTTTTCACAGTGAGGTAGTTTGCATTCAGCATTGCACTGCTGCATAATTACAAATGCTGGGCAAGTTTTTTAGATTTATATGTTCTGGCCCACAGAACAGCATAACAAATTAGAGATTATAAATCTATTTAGCTACTCCTAATTGGATACTCTTAAAAATGCATTTATTTATTTAATAGATTTTTCTCTGAACATTTGAATCCTTTGCCTTTAATTTATATTTTGTTGCTGTTTAGCTTGTCAAGAAATAGATGGAGTTATTCATAGAAAATAAATGTTTATTTGGGATTTAATTGTTTTGTATACATACATAAATGCTTACATATGTATATATATATTTCTACAGCACCGTCAGAAAATTCAGTATAAATATTTATAATGAAGTATTGCTTATCAATCTATCAATCAAGGAATATTGCAATAAAAAATACTAGCTTAAGATTCATCTTTAAAATTTGAAAAAGGTTTCTTTCCATTAACACAAAAACCAGATACCAAAAATCCATAGCTAAAATGCGGATCTAAATATTTTAATTATCTGTAATACAAATGTGAAATAATTCCTGACTATTAAAGAATGTAGTTCTATTTTGAAAATTTTATTTTTTCTAAGTTTCATATCAATTAGAATATTCATGTTAATGTGATCATTGAAGGCTTAGTCGTTTAGACACTTTTCTGATTTATGCTAATTGTCAAACAAGATAAATAACTACTCATTTTCAGAAACAATTTCTGAATATCAAACGCCTTGGGTGAATTCCCAGTTACAATTTGTGGTTTTTGGATGTGAAGAAAATAATTTATATCACAGTAGTCACTTCCAGGTTTATGCAATAAACAGAGATAGCTTTGTTCCATGTTTAGGCAACATAATTTTGCTGTGGATGTCAAATCCTTGTAGAGTTAAATTATTCCAATTATTAGTATATGCATAAAATTAGTTTATTGTGGCATAATTTGCTTTAAAATTAGAATATAGACTGCACTATTTAGAGTAGAATACAGGATACCTTGCAATGATGATTAAGTTTTTTTATAAAGCATTATTATTAGTTATACTGCATGTGAATGACATAGTGATAAAATAACATAATGTAATATAAAATAATAAAAATAAAAGAATATAGCATATAGTATATTAAAATATAATGTAATGTATAATTCAGCATAATGTGATGTATATGATAAAACCATATACATGCATGCATTATTTTTAACTGTGAAAAAAGTAAAATTTAGCTTGAAAGAAACTTTTCTAATGGTATGTCATTATTTTTATTAATATCTAACTAAATAAATTGCACATCATTATTAGTTCTGCAAGATTAAGTGAACTCTTAGTTACTGAGTGACAAATATGCACCAAGTAATGTGTGGATCCTCTTACATTTATCTCTATTATCAGTCTTAAAAACACTGTGAGATGATACTTGAGATTAAACCATATGGCACACTGTGATAGAACAGTAGTTGGGTATAGTTCACATATACCCCAAGGTCCCAAGTTTGTGTCCCGGGGCTGGGGGAACAATAAAGATAACTAAAATAAAATAAGTAAAGTATCTCTTCCTACTCTTAAAAAAAATAATTAAACCATTGTTACAAATTAAGAAAATACGACATAGAAATGCAACTGATCGTAAGTTGGGGTGTTGGAAAAAAATATACTTCTGATGCACCTTGGTGGCTCAGGTGTTAAGAATGTGCCTGGGGAGCAGTCCACATACAGCCCAAAGACTTAGGTTCACAGCCCATTATTGGGTAGAAAAACTAAAATGAGCAACAAAATAAGTGAAATACTTCTGCCTCTCTCTTCCTTCCTGTCTGTTGCCTGATTGCCTTCATTCCTCTTTAAAAAGGAAAAAATAAATAAAAAATAAAAATTGAGTTGATAACAGCATTTTCCAAACTTGAGTTTACCAAACTTTTAAAAACTGTTGTATCAAATAGATGAATTTATATTTGATGACTTTTAGAACTTTTGAGTTAAATCTGTTAGGCATTCCTTACTACAGAATTCTTCGGGATTTTAACATGCTAATTATACCTCAAATTATCAAGTATTGGGACATGGATATGGAGACTGAGCAATATGCTTCTGAAAAATGACTGCATCATCATAAAATTAAAGATAAAATTAAGATACATCTGCAAAGAAATGAAAATTTGCAGATGAGCTTCCAGATTACATGGGATACAGCAAAAGCAGTTCTGAAAGGAACGTTTATAACCATAGAATCACCCATCAACAACTAAGAGAGAGCCCAAATTAAATCCTTAAACTCAAACCTGAGGGAACTGGAAAGGAGAGAGCAGTTGAAATCAAAAATCAGCTGAAGAAAGGAAATAAAAAAATTAGAACAGAAATAAATGAAATTGAAAACAAGACCATCCAAAATGATCAATGAGTCCAAAAGCTGGTTCTTTAAAAAAATCGATACTATCACTATGAAAAAGAGATACAAAACCTAACAACAAAAGTGAAATTAAAGCTGACATTACAGAAATACAAAAGATCATGAAAGACTATTATGAACACTTAAATGCTTATAAATTTATCAGTCATGAAAAAACGAACAGATTTTAAGGATGGTACAGAATCCTAAAATTGAACCAAGACACTGATAATCAGATAAATCATAGGCACAGAAATTAAAGTAGTAATAAAAAATCTACCAAAAAAAAAGCCCAGGTCCAGATGACTTCACTAGTAAATCCTATCAAACATTCAAAGAGCTAATCCCCATCCTCCTTAAAATCTTCCACAAAAAATTGAAAAGGACAGAAAACTCTCAAATAACTCTCTGAGGCCAATATTACCCTGATTCCAAAATTAGACAAAGACATCACCCAAAAAGAAAGTAGAGAACAATATCACTGATGAATACAGATGCAGAAATCCTCAACATGATACTGGCAAATAGAATTCAATGTCACTTTAATATATGTATATAATTATCGAGTGGGTTTTATTCCAGGGGTGGAAGTTTCGTTCAACATACATAAATCAGTGTAATACACCACATCAACGAACTGAAAATTAAAAACAATATGATCACCTCGATAGATACAAAGCATTTTCAAGATTCAACGCCTATTCATGATAAAAAAAATAAAAACAAATCTCACCAAAAAGAAATAGAAGACATGTACCTCAACATAATAAAAGCAACATATGACAAACCCACAGACAACATCATAATCAATGGTGAAAAATTGACTTTTCCCTAATATCTGGAACAAGACACTTTACCCACTCTCAGCACTACCATTCAACATAGTTTTGGAATTGTTGGACAAAAGTAATAAAGCAGGAAAATCATATTAAAGGCATCCAAATTGGAAAAGAAGAAATAAAAGCATCATTATTTGCAGATGATATGACATACTTATAAAACCTCAAAGATTCCATGAAAAAGAAGTGCTAGAAAAAATAAATTCATATAGATATGTGGCAGAACATAACTCAAAATAACACTACTCTTTTCCTCCTACTGTTGGTTCAAAACACACTGAGAAGTTCTCATCATGAGGTTGTTCCTTAATAGGTCCACAGTATAGGCATAAAGTATGAATTTTAGATACGTCATATGTGCACCATAGATGGAAAACCACTGAAGTTTTTTTAACCTCTATAGACTCGTGAAAGTTGTTTCACTGATCTGGTTGCTTGGTCCTTAGTCTCTGTTCTTTTTACCTCTCTTCTGATGTGCCAAGTTCTAATATTCTTCAAATAACATTTCTTGTGGACTGCCTTTATTTCAACCCTATTATGTACAGTTTCTATAGCTGCAGAAGTATTTAGTAGGTTGTCCATCTGTTTTCCAATATTCCTTTCTGATTAAAATTCTCTTTCCCCACTGTACTGGTATAAATGCAGGGGGATTGGTAAGGGGACATGATCTATATATAATGGACTAAATATGTACTTTCTTATACAAGAATCATTTCCTTTGATCATAGTTCATGAGAAGTCTCTATCTTTTCCTTGGTGTGAATTTACTTCGTTGGTCTCATCTGGCAGGTAGATGTGCATGAATATGCCTGCTTTCTAGAAAAAAAATCTTATTGCCATTATAACCATTGCCTCTACTCTCTCTACTGCTACAGCAATGCTGATATACTCTATACATAAGTATTCTATTTAAGCCCAACAACATAACTTTTAAGATAGGTCTATGCATTCTCATTTTTCAGATGAGCAAAAGGAGTCACAGAGTGGTTAAATAATTTTCTTATATATACTACACCATAAGTCAAAGCCAGAATAATGTCATTTTGGGGAAATGTTAGCCTTGGTTCAGAATGCAATTATTTTAATCACTCAGAATTGTCACAACTTCTAAGCATGTAATAATGATCTAAGTATGTAAGCTCCCCTTTTACAAGAACAAAGTTTTAGCATAATGCTTATAGAAGTCTATCTAGTAAGGCCACTATATATATATATATATATATATATATATATATATTTTAAAAATAGAAAACAATAATAAAACCTTTACCAAACACAATTATTATAGGCTTGCTAAGTGAATAGACTGACCCGATAGGGTTGGAGAGCTAGGCTGGGTTGGTCATCTGAAGTCTAACTGGCTAATAATTTACCTTGGGAGTAGCAACAAAGGTGGAGGAAGAAAAGACAGATCTGGGGAGAGGGAATTCAGGGAGGATTTGGCAGTTTGGGGAGGGATTTAAGTACCATGAGTCACAGATGAAGGGAGAGGAAGGGACAGGTTAATTAAAGAGAAGGGAAATGAATCAGTTCCACATTGCAGAGACAAGGATTAGAGGGGAAGGGTGAAATAGCAGAAGGACAAACTGAAGATCAAATTCATTTAACTTTTTGATAAATTTTACCTAAAATTCCAGAGCTCACTTACATTTATAAAAATGCCAAATTAATATAATGAATTATTTCATTGATGTTAATGCCTTGTATGTGGTACATTGGTTTGGCATATATTTTGAGAGAACTCATTAAAACTAGGTCATGGACCAAACTACACAGAAATAAAGATTTTACCTTACACTGCTTATTATCAAGAGAAAAAGAGGGCACGCTCTGGTTACTCACATGTTAATCTTGTGCCTGGGAAGCAGTTTACATACAACCCAAATTTCATGCACCAGGCCAGGGGGAAGCAACTGATATGAACAAATACATAAAGTGACTTTTATTCTCTTTTCCCTCCTGCCTGCTGCTTGTCTACTTTCACTCCTGTCTGCATACATGCATGAACAGATACTCACATGTAACTCGAATAAGAAAAGATGGATTTATCATTGATTATAAAGTTTTTATGTAGAAAAAAATAAACTGCATAAAATGTATTTTGAGAAGTTCTGACTTCAGAATAACAAATAAAATTCCCTGATAAAGTAGTCTAAGTAACCATCAGTCTGATTGCACTAACTAAATCAGAAATACTTATAGGTATAGTTGGAATTTGTTCCTGATTTTCAAATGAAAATTGTGTTATGAGACATAAAGTAATATTGCTTCAATATAGACACTCATTGGCTAGAACTGACAGAGTGGAAATATGTCATTTAAATTGTCATAGAAAACTATATTAATATCGAATACAATTATCTTAATGTTGAAGTGTTATGTAGTCATTTCATAATGAAAAAAAGGTTCAACTCATCAAGAAGATATAACAATTCTAACTACGTAGGTATTTTTTAGAGTTTCAAATTATTGAAGCAAAAGCTGACAGAAACTAGAAATAACTTCACAAATTGAATTAAAGATTTTAACACTCCGCATTCAGTAATTAATAGTACAAATATACTGTAAACATAGTATGGATGGAAAGGACTAGGTAATATGATCAACCAGCTTGATCTGACTGAATATTTGAATTTTCAGTTATATAACAATATACCTAATAAATTTGTAATGCAGTCTTCTCAAAAGCACATGAAAAATTCACCAAGATAGATCATGCTGAGTCGTAAAGCAGTGTGTTTAAGAGACCTCGTATTTGCTCTCCTTGCTCAGAGACCAGGCATGTGTGTCAGGTTGATACCTTCCCATCTCCTTTAGTGCCAAGTTGTCCATCCACCCATGACAGGAAGACAAATGAACACACAGAGGTCAAGCACTTTACCTTTGCTTCAACCCTCTCAATTTCAGCTTTTATCATGTAATCCTGAAATTTATGTATTTTCTTTGCAAAGTTGTGTTTTTCCACCATGATCCCTTTTTTCCTCTGTATCTACTGTTTTCTTCATGACTCTATTTAAATTTTATTTAGCTTACTGTCCAAAATATTTCCTACTCACTCTTCTTCATATCTGTTCTGAACTTTACAAGCATATATTAGATATTATTAACTCCTTCCTGCATCTATGCCTTATCTCCTTCTTTGGGTTAAAAACTTTTTGAAAGCGAGTGTCATACTTTGTACTTCTTTGGAAATACTGCCTTGCTACTTACTTAATAATTGCCTGTTAAAAGAATGTGATTTGTGCAGGCCTATTTTAAGGTTTTTCACATGTGACCTACATATTTCAGAAAGACGCATGTTCTAGTAAAAGATAAACAGTTATTTTAAGTGAAGTTAGTTCTGTCTGAATATCCAACAGACAAAACTAAGTGGGGAGCTAGAATCCAGGAGACAAGAATTTGAAATACTTATAAGAGAAAAGCTATTTTTAATTGATATTTCAAATTCATTTTCAAAATTGGCATTCACGATTTTAAATTAAAAAGTCTCTGATATGGTTTCTATAACTGAGAATTCTGGACTATGATTCAAAGTGGTTCTTATATTATTGCCTGTGGGAAAGAACACTTGACTAGGAGTCATGAGTTTTGAGTTTTAACATCACATCTGTTAATAAGAAATTGTATTGTGTCATCACACTGCTCTGAGATTCATTTTTTTCACCTATAAATGTTTAACCAGATGGCATCTAAGATGCTTCTATGTTCAACATTATTCTATCTTAATTTACATTAGAGTCTCACACTTGAAGCTTTGTTAGGGAATAATGACAGTGATATCACCAGAGAGGTTTTTGGAATACAGAATCTCACCTAGAATCTCATCTCAGACCCTTGCTCATACCTAATCAGTACATTCAATTTAGAAAATCACTGTTCTAGAGTCTGTAAATTAAACTGTATCATAGCCACCTTAAATATAATGCATATTTTCCTTTCAAGTTTAGAGTGTTTGTCATGAGCATAAGCAATCTATTATTCTGCCCCTTCAGAAAACTGTTAAGAACACATTGTTTATTGTGTATGTAATTATTGAATTTTCCTTTTAGGCATAGGAAACAATAGCATTACACTCTTACAGATGTCCATCTTCACGTTTCAAATCAAGGAATTTGGGAAGAATCTACTTTGAAAAGGTAACAGAAACACATGGAGAGGGTAAGGTTTTGTCTTAGTCTCAGCAAGCATTGTAGTGTCTATTTCCTCTGCACATCCTAAATGAGTAATAGACTAAATCATATTGACATGTCTTTCTAAAATGAATGAAATATTTGGTTTAATTAGTTCTTCCTGTTGCATTCTTTGACATTAGCTATAATTAATGTGTAAAACTGATGTACTGTTCAGAGTTTCTTAATAAACAACAGCCTCAGAATTCATCCTCTTTTTGCCTTTTCCTCTAGGATAGAAGGCTTTGTTAGTTACTTAGTGTTGTCAGTGATTTTCATCAATTTATGTTAATTTTCTCCAGGCATAACATTTTTCTGTTCTACCAATTTTACACTACATAGCATATGACATTTAAAGAGTAATATTTATTGGCTTCACTGTAAAGAGATTTCCGTAAATGAACTATTTATTTCATTGACTGAGGCAGCAAACAGATTGATGGAATATTTTGACATTATATTGACACCAACTTTGTAGTTAATTTCTTTATTATTCTCAAAAACTAAATTGGGAAAATGGTGCAATAACCTGTCTATATTTCTGTGCTAAAAATCTTCATGTTTGTAAAGTTGTTGACATTTCTATTATTATTCAAATTTATACCAATTTACTCCTATACATTCAAATGAGTTTAACACATTTCTCCCTACACTAAAGGAATCCCTTTTCAACAAATCTCCTTCCATTGTCCAAGTGAAAACAGGTTAGTTACAAAGCATAGAGTGTTGTGATAGAAAGCTAAACCATCTTTGTTTAGAAAACAATTAGATTTAGACAGTTACAGGCAGTATGCTTTCTCGCAAGAGCTCAGAGACTAAGATTAATAATCCACTGTCCTCAAATCATCTATATATGTAGCACATCTCTGGCCTTGAAGTACTTCTCTTTTCTTCTCTTTTCTTCTCCGGAGACCTAGAATGGAAGTTGTAGTTTTTCATTCTACCAGGTACAGCAGTAAGCTAAGCACTCATTTTTATTGTCCAGTCTGTCATTACATAAATGAAGTTGCTATGATTCACTCAGTATGTCTATATTCATTTGGATTATAGAAATAATATTCTGCTGATGGGAAGTGATAGGAATTCATATACAGTCTCTAATTGACGACCAGTTTCTATATTCACAGTACATAACAATAATGAATAATCATTCCCTCATTTTATACACTATTTTATAAATAAGCTTAGATGTAAACCCATTCTAATTCATGAGCAAAAATAAAAATTTTAGTGTTCAAAGTTACGTAGTCGGGATTGAGAGTAATTTTGCAGTTTGTATTAATACCATCATATTTCTCCTTGTTAAATGTTAAAAAGCATAACAAATTAATAATAAAGGTCAGTAGTTTCAAATTCTGAAAATGACCTGCTGGAAAGAAGCTGAGTAGCATTTGGGAATTGATGACTGATATAACGATCCTATTCATAATTGTCTTCACTTAGCAGCTTTGTAGGCAACCCATTTTCAACCTCATTTATGTTTGCATTGGTTACTAACTATATACCATTCCATTAAAGAGAGTTGTCAGCTATTCCAATGTTACTCTACTCAAATACCAATTGTTATTCATATCAAAGAGTGGACCATAAAACTGCTAGAATTACTCATACTTTAAGTGCTGTAATTGAGGTATATGGACATGTCCTAGGATATTATTGGGGGAATATATTCAACTGACTTTTTTAAAGCGCATGCACATTTAAAAAAATACTGTAGTGAAGTATTATTTTTAAAAATAAAGAAAGTTTGAAGGAGGACTGATAAATACAGAAACAGTTTTGTTTTCTGCATGTTTTATCACATGGACACTTCTATGAGATAACCTCATGATTGAAACATTGATTACTTAATGTAACACTTTGTTCTGTTTTCTTGGAAATCAGTTTAAAAGATTTAATATTGAATGAGAAATATCATTCAGGAAAATCACAAATATAGTATTTGGCATGGTATAATTTGGTGTAACTCACAGGGTCACTCTCTAGAGCATTTTCTACTGTCAAAATGCATATTATCAGTACTCATGTTAAGGACTCCCCTTATCAATAACTCTGAAAACTATGCACTTTTATTATATTTTAATAATTTTCACTGTTTAATTGTGTTGTCCTTTTTGTGTAGTTACTCCTTAGATATCATGTCACTTGAATTGCTTTTATTCCATATCTTATGCCACAAAATTATTTTACAATAAAATACAATGCTGCAAAGTTAGGTCACTATTTGGGTTAGGTGTAAAAAGTTATAATCCAGAGTAGAAATAAATATCAGGGACATTTTATTAAAGTAATTTGAGGCAAGGACATGGGAAGAGTAAGGACTATAATATTTTCCTATTAGTGGTCATTGGCCCAAAATTAATGAATGAATTTGATTCTACCTTTCAGATACACTACCATTAGATATAGAATAGAAACTAAATCACTGAGATAGGCATGACATTTCGTGACATTTTGTTGACTCAGATAATTGCAGAGATGGCATATTTAGCAGTTTTTTGATTCATCAACTAGCTACAGGAGGAGCAATAGTTTTGACAAAAATGGAAAGCCTAGTGTGGCTGAACAGCACTAAAGTAGCAGCTTCCTGATTGTCAGCTTCTTATAAGAGAAAGAAACACTCATCATGAAATGAATGACTAGTAGATGAGGTTTTGTTTCTAGGAACTCAGCTAATGTTTTCTCCTTGAAAAAGTAAAGTATACAGTGATTGTGCTATTTTTAGGACAGACACTAAGGAGGGACATTGACCAATATGCTCCCAGCCTGGTATGGGTCAAGTAATGCTGTTCAATCCTGCTTATACACTGAAAAAAAGGAAGACAGAAAGACTGGCATGACGATCAGAACAGTTTAACCTGAAAGCATCTCCGGAGATAGTTAATTATCACAAGACTGCTAGAACTGAACTAGCAGCCATACCTTTTTACTATATGGAAAAATAAAAGGCTAGTATTGCGTAGAGAAGACTGTTTCGACACAATAGAAATATAATTTCTTATTTAGTGTCTCTTGAGTTTTTATTTTTTTCCCGGAATCTTGATACACTTGAATTGTGAAAGAATGAGTGCCATGTGGAAAAACTGCAATAATACAATAAGTTTGTATTGAAAATTTTCTCCCTAGCCTTCCCAACAGGAATCTATGGCCATAAAGTTGCACCAAGGAAATAGAGATACTCAGACTGTAATTAAATAGTGACTATGAGCTAAACCTGAACTCTAGTGACTCAGAATGTCAGAAAAAGTGAGAACTTAATAAAGTCAAGTGACAAATGGTGATTTGTTTTCAACCTATTACACAGTAGGCACAAGGGAGAGCAGAAAGAGAATCTAAAACTCAGGTTCTTATGGTCTAAGATTAGAAAATGCATTTGAAATAAAAATATATGACAACTGACATGATTTCTTCACTGATTCTCTTGCACAGGAATTGAGAATAGTAGAATAAAGATATCAGTTAGAAACTTTGAATCTTTTCCTTCTTGACAAGATCATTAACTAAAAGCAATATCACTTTGCTGAACACATCACAAGGATGATTATACTTTAAGACATGAAAGACATACACAGTTGGTAATTTTGATCATATCTTCAGTATCTTACATGATCTTTAAGAAGACAAATAAATATTAAAAAAATAAAGTCAAATCAATCTTAACACATGAAAATTAGTCATCACAGACTCAAAAAGGAATAACTCCTTTGGAGATGATGGTAATCCCTTTTCTAGGCAATTTGACATTGGTCCTGGCAGCTGATAAATGTGTTTCCTCTATTCTGATAAATGGGAAATAATTGAATATATTTGCTTTCATTTGGAAGAAAGAATAAAACATCTTGACTTTCCTTCAGTGGTATATCAAATTTCTGGATCTGTTCAAATTATTTCTTAGTAAATGGTTGTATTCCTTTTCTATTGATCACCACATTGATCCTCTAAATCCATAACATCCACTGATTAGATCTAATGAGCAAGGAACACTTGTTATATTTCATGGCCTTAATGATCAAGTGGATCAGATAATGTGTAGGGTTTATAGAAAGTCTTGCAAATAGAATAAGAGCAGAACATTTTAGAAACTAAATTTTCCATGTATTGGATAACTCTTGTTAACAACTCATGACAGAGATTGCACGCATACATTTAGAGGGAAGTGGGATATTCAATACTGAGTGGTTTGACCTACAAATTCATGAAATCAGATGTCTTAGCTATACCCCATAATCAAATAGAAATAATAAAGTAGAGCAGTTCAGATGAGTACAAATGTCCTGAGTCAAGCAAGATTCCTTTGTTCTACAAAATCAAGTAAGTTGCTTTAGCTTTAGTGATGCAGTTTAGTTAAGGAAAATGTCTTCAGGTGATGTCAGAAAGGTTTGATATGAATTATGAAAGATATGAAAATCCACTACAAAAATGATAAGAGAAGCCAATGAAGAGCTTAGGGCAGAGATGCGATATTTATTTTATTTAATAGATGCTTATATGCCCAACATTATCCTAATTGTTTACCAATATCAAGTAAATCTTCATCACAACACTATGTGCTGATCACATTTTCATTCTTATTTTGTAGATAAAGTTCCAAAGAGATTAACTGATTCACATGAAGTTATGTGACTGTATGTAGTTGAGTATAGAATTTCTATCTCCAGAGTCAAAGCTATTAGTCATTGGTTTCTGATGTCTCTCTGCCTTGATCTAGATTTTGGGTAAATAGCTCTGGATGCTGAGTTGAGAATAGTTTGTAGAAGAGTAAGTGTAGAATCAAGTTATCTGTAAAGAGATTATTGATAAAATCTAGGCAAAAGGAAACAATGGTATGGATGAGATGTTAGTGGAGGGAGAGAAGTTTGGTGACCTGATTTTGGATGCATTTTTAAAAGTAAAACTGACAGAAATAATTAAAATATTAGATGGGAAGAGGGAAGGAATTCAAGAATAATTCCCAGTTTCTTAAGTAGTTAAGAGAATGGAACTACCATATATAAAAATGTATAAGCCTGGACTGGGAGGTGGAATAAAGTCTACGAGGAAAATGTAGGGGAATTGAAGTTGTACTTTGAAAATATTAAATGCAAGATGCTTACTTGATATTCTGTAAAAAAGTTATCTATATGAGCATGGAATTTCCAGGAAGAGTTATGGCTAGAAGCAAATCTTTATGTCCTCAGAGAAAAGATGATATTGAAACCACTGAGAATGGAGAATACTTTGGTAGTTAGATTTTTAAAAATAAATGAGAAGAACTCCAGTATTTAGAATATTGGCAGTTGGAGATGACCTTCTGCCTTTTAAAAGTGGGATTAGGGAAGGTGAATAAGAAGTTGCAACCTAGAAGACTGGAGGAAAACCAAAAGTGTAATCTGGAAAATCAGATGAAGTTATGCTTAAAGTAAATGGGAATATGTATGTAATTGAGTCATGACTATTGATAGCTCAAATGAGACAGAGATTGAATATTGATCCCTGAATTAAGTAATTTTAATGATATTTATAAAAGCTGTCTTTTGAGTTGTGGGAATTCAAGTGTGCTTGGAGTGGATATACAAGGCAATGTTAGGAGCATGTTTGGAGGTAATAGGAAGAAAAATATTTTTCAATTGTCTTCAGAAAAATAAGTAGGAGGCTAGTATGCAATATTGGATCATGGGACTATTGTATTGAATACTTGTACACTGATGAACCAATTTAATAAGAAGGCAAAAATGATAATATAAGGGGTAAAAGTACATTTATTGAGCCATTTTATTTAGTATAGGCATGACATTTAGTACAGACATAACATTATTTAGTAGGTAACATAGGAAGAGATGTAGAACACTAATACAAGGACTACAAAAAATGAACATTTAATCAAGAAATGAATTGAGTACAAAGGAAAGAAGACTGTCTGTACACAAGTATAAGTAGATGGTAATGTGCTCTCAAGGAGTTTGTGGAGATTATTTTCTGATATCTTGCAGTTTTTCAATGGAACAAGACTCATGAAAGAGAAGATTGTGGTGATTAGCTTCATAATTTAGTTCATTGGTTATATGAGAACAAGATGGGATTGTGACCTAACTATGGTGAGATGAATGTTTCCAAGATATGGAGGCACTCAGTCTCTGGATCTCCCATTGTGATGATAGGGCCAGTGCCAAGTTATGTTATATTAAGGGAGAACATGTTGTTATTGGCCTGAGTAAAAAGTTCATATGGGGAAGTCTTTAAGAAATTAAGTAGTAAAGGTAAGCCAGAGGCCTGATGGCTAAGAGCTTGCTATCATTTGACAAATGTTTGGTACTTTATTCTGATGTACAGAGAATTAGGAAAACCTTAAAATTGCTGAGGGGGTGATGGTGACAATTTTTTTTTTAAAGAAAAGATTAATCTGACTATTGTGGACAAAGAATGAAAAATATAGAAGTGGCTAATTAATGACACATATGTGGATAGGTAGAAAGGCATTCAGAATACATAGGCACATGAACACTGAAATGATGATACAATAGTGAATATGATAGATTTGAAAGACCACCTAAGAGAACACCAGTGAAGCTAGAGGTAGAAACAACTTCCAGACATATTGAGATGAAGGCATGGCAGAGATTATTTATGAGTTGAACTGAAGATTATGGAAAAAGAGAGAAATCAAGGAAGTCTTTGAATGTCTGTATTTTGTGACTCAGATGGTGATGCTCTTCAAGAAGTTAGGAATTACAGTAAAGTAACAGTGATTCTTTTTTTTTTTTTTACTTGTATGTAGGTTGGATTAATAGTGTGTGAAGGAAATACCTGAATATATTTTGTAGGCTGAAAAGAAATCAGAATCTAAAGCTCAGGAAGGTAGTCTGTGTGATTAAAAAGAGACGGGAATTATTAGCTCATTGATGCATTCGCAAAAATTAGTGTAGAGGAAATGCCTAAAGAAAAAAAGTAGAATGCAGAGGACTAAAACAATAGAATTGTGTTGAACACAATATTAAGATGTTGTTGAAATTAAAGAAACTTATTGAGGTGCACCCTGTTGGATTAAGGGTTAGGTCTGCAACACTGAGTAATCAACATAATGCCCAAGGACCTGGATTTGGCCCTAGGTCTGGACAGGGACAACCAATATAAACAGCTAAATGAATAAATAAATGAGCCATCCTCCTCTCTTTCTGCTTGCCTGTCTACTTTAGTTCCTTCCTTCTTCCTTCTAAAAAAAAAAGGGAAGAGGAGGAGGAGGAGGAGGGAGGAGGAGGAGGGAGAAGGGACCAATTAGCTTAATTAGTTTAAAATGATGTGTATGGAATGGTGAGAAATAGAAAAAAATATTTTGGAGGAGAATTATTTAGTGTCAAATGCTGACTGACAATGGAACTAAATAAAGATAGAAATTTGTTCTTTGGATGTCATAATCTCACCTTCAGTAGTTTCACTGGCATGGTGAGGTCTCCGGAGAGCAGAAGCCAGTTTTCAGGAGGTAAAAGAGCAAATGGGAAGTAAAAATAATAAAAACAATAATAAATTTTGAATAATTTTGACTCTGAAGGGAAGAAAATCATGATGAGAAAAGAATCAAGGAATTTTTAATGATGAAGTAGATTTGATTATATGTAAGTGCTAACATAAAAGAGAGGGAGGAAATAAATATTCATAATGTAAGGGGAATGACAGGTGAATGAAGTTGGGAGAAAATAAGATCTGAGATGTATGTAGAGAGACAAGCCATGAAGAAGAGAAGTGATTCTTCTTATTTGGGATACAAAGTAAAGATTATTGATAATACTAAAAAAAAAAAAGAATAATTGAGGAATGAGAGAAGAAGGAATTAGAACCAATGTGATAGTGTGGGAGTGAGGGAAGGTTTCCATATTCTGGACATGGGTAGAACTGAAAGGGAGTGGAGTCAGTAAATAACACTTGTACGATATGTTTTTACATATATGTTGCAAATTTTCATCTACATTCTGACAGTTTTCAAGTGACTTTGATTTAATTGTGATTGACCAATCAGCATTTGTCCTCATAAAATTTGACCTTTTTTATTGCAATAACCTTTATAACTTCTCAACCTGAGCAGGCCTAACTGTATCTCACTGATCTTTGTAATCCCAGAATACCTCATTGTGTCACATGAATAAATCCTCAATAAAAGAGATAAATGAATAAGCTAATCAGTGAAATAATAGCATTAAAAGGCCAAAGGTCTTATAAAATAGCATTTATGTTTTATTAATAATAATGCCTCACTATTTTTAGAGAGTAGGTCCCAGAATTTTATTTCCTTCTACTTAACACCAACTATTTACTAATATCATTTTTGAATTAAATTGTATTTTTTGGTGAATCACTTCAATAGTTAGTGAGATATATAAGATATTTCAAGAACATAATTGTTATAAATGAATTATTTACCTTTTCAAAAAACAAAAATAGAAGTCATGTTTTATCACATTCACTGAAAATATCAAAAATGGTGTTTCTATTGATTAATCAATAAATATTACTCACTTTAATTTACTAAGAGTGCTTCACATAATTTTTAATTGTGCAAATTCAAGGAATTCTAATAATCTAAAATTTTAGGTAAAATATTAGGAAGGCAATACAAATCTAAGAAAAATAATTAACCAGAATAGAAGGCTTATGTTATATTTAAAAGTATTGCTTCCAGTATTTCAAGCATAAATTAATTTTTGTTCTGTGTCATGTAAGTGCATAAATATATAATAAAAATTTAGTATTTTGAAGGTTTCTCACTGGTAAATGAGATAATCCTCTTTAAATATGCATGACTGTACACAGAGGAAAATTCTGACACTTGACAGTTGGTATTACACAAAGATGGCCTGGGTAGTTGAAAAAGAACGATACGAGTACATTCTCCCATAATGTTTTAAAACAACTGGCTGGCCAGGGAAAGCCTAAGTTTTCTGGCATTATGCCTTCTGCAAAAAAGTCAAATATCTATTAAGTCATCTGCACTCATTTTCCAGGTTAACCAGAAACCAGGATTACCCGAGGCAGGGCTTGCATCATACCCACCAGGAAGTTTGAATTGTAGCCAGATATACAATTAAGATGTTCCAGTATAGTTATTATTCTTGGCTCAGGCAAATTCCACTGGCACAAGTATTTTGTAGGAGTAGCAATGCCAAGTAGTTCATGCTTCAACATACAGCATTAATGTTGTCATAGCTCATGTTCTAACTTAAAGGTTTTCATAAAAATCATTGTTTCAGTGGATAAGTTATTTCAGTGTGGTGATTTTAGAAGGCAGGGACAAAGAAAAAAGAAAGTTATTATCTGTGCTTTACAGCTATTATCTTCATGAAATTTTAGTACCAAGGGAAATAATTGTGCTATCTATGTGCTTATTACAATTGTTTCATATTTTTCTAGCTCTAGTTCTCATCAAATTTAGAGTACAAATAAAGATATGTTTACTGTATCACTTTGGTAACTCAGTTAGCATAATGCCTTAATGAGAAAACCTCCAATTTCCATCCTGAAAACCATGCAAAAAATAATAAAATCATGGTTAAGTTAAAAAGTAAAACCCCCGAACACTTAGACTTTATGGTGGCAGCACAGATAACTGCTAATGCAGCAGTGAATTTTCATGAGTCAAGATAACTGGACCCCTCAGGAGACCTCTGCTCAAGTCCTGTGAAAACTCTATTGAAGTCTCTTCTTTATTTGTCGGAGGATATGATTGACACTGCTGGTGCAGATGCTTCTTAATTATCAAAACTTTCACTCCCATTGAGTCTGTCATTCTTGTTAAAAAACTACTCAGATAAACAAAAGAGAGTGACACTGGGCATCTTAAAAATAAAAAGAACTATATTCCCCTAAAGCAAGTGGAACTTCAAAATGTAAACTATAACAGAAAAATATCTCAATAATTTATGTAGAAAAATAATTATTTTTCTGTTACAGCTTATTCCAATGCATTTGTCTTTCACTTTCATAGCTACATAAAATTAGATAGTAACTGGAAAAAACTATGAAAATGTAGCAAAAAGGATAAAAGACATCAGTGGACTGTGATAGAGTTTGTTTTTGACTTCCGAGCATATTTATTTCATAGCTTCTGACATTCTGTCCCTCATGCTTTACCTATAAAAAGGATACATGGACGGTCATCATAATTTTTCCCAACTACCCAGGCACTCTTTCTGGTTCCTGGGTTGACATTTGATCCAGACCAAAGCAGTCCTTTCAGCCGAACTAATCCAGAGCTTTAGGTGATGTGCTTCTCCCTCTGGCACTACAGGGCTCGATAGATAAGAATTATGGACTGGTTGGAGAAGATCTGTGTGAAAGCAGGAGGCTAGAAAAGAGCAAAGGTTGTCAAAATGAAAAACGGCATGAAGAGAACCCCCAGGCCTGAAGTCCAGTCCATTCCTGAGCCTCTAATCAGATCTTCTTTTACTTCTCTCAGGGTCCTCAGAAAGGTTCTCAACTGCAGAGGTCAATGAACTTGAGCTAGGAGAGTAACAGAGGTGGTGGAGAACTGGAAAATTCACAAAACATGAGAGGAGAGGAGATCTTGGAAATTGAAAACTGGACAGATCACATAAGAAGTGAGGCAGTGGTGAATGTGGAAAAGTGGAGGCAGGAAAGAAAAGCAATTGGTGAGAATGTTTTTGCTGTTTAAATCACAAGAGCTTCTTCATCTGGGAGAGCTCCCTTTTTTGTTTTTAAATAGATTTTATTGAAGGAATATTTCATTTTAGCATTAGCTTGTTTTGAAGCATACATATTATCAAATTTACAATCTGTATATAGCACACTAGGTTTACCACTATTTCCTATTCTTTTTCCTTCACTTTAAAATCAATCCCCCTTACCCAGTTCCCCGATCCCTCCCCTATCTCTTAGGTACCCTTTGATTTGCCTCCCCTGCCACCACCCACTCCCTGCCCCATCTCCCCAACAGTCTATTGTTGTTTGGGTTAATTCTCTTTTTGTTTTTAATGTGTTGTATTGTTTAATTTATTGGATTCATTTGTTTTCTATCTCTGTACACATCATTTGAGTGCTATCATATGATGTCTTTCTTTCTCCTGGCTTAGCTTACTAAATATAATTCTCTCTAAATCCATATTGCTGCAAATGACTGGACTGGTAGAGCTCTTTTTTGAGGTTGGTTTTTGTTCTCATTTTTTCTTACGAAGTTCTCCTTGTCAAACCTCTTGTAAAATCTGCGACATACAGATTTCTCTGTAAGATATTTGAATGGAGATCAAGAATTACAGAAAATGATTTGTAACCCACATCTGAGTTATCAGGGAACAGAGAGAAAAGAGTGAGCCACAAAGGTGAAAAATTAAGATCCAAAGTTAGAGGTTCCTAATAAAAAGAAAAATTTCCAAATTTACAAACATCTTCTGAAAGACAACAGACTTTTCCTCCCTCAATAAAATATGACAGAATTATTTCCAATTATATCTAATTCTCAGCAAATAAATTGATTGCAGCTAACATTGAAGTTTTCTTAGTTGTTCTTTAGATAAATGAAGAATATATCATGTGACGTGTTTGCATGTACGTGTGATAGTGTCAGTGATGAGGTTAAGGGGTTTATGTGATACAGAAAGGAAATTGTTTTGTCCAGTCAGCTCCACTAGCTCTTGCTCAATGAAAACATAGATTCGTACCAGCTGCCAAATGCAAGCACAATCACAACACTGCACTAGGCGAGGCTCCCAACAAGCTAGTCAACATTTCAAGGATTCACTCCTGCTCAGACATAATCCTTCCCAAAGTTCTACATGGTTAAATACTCTAAATTATACTCCAGTGGTAAGCATAATAACTCTAGCAGAAGTGATGTAATAGTCTTTATGGGCAGACACCTGCAAACATCCATTTAAAGTCACTTTACTAGCTACCATAAGTGGTTTTTGAAAATATTTGGAAGCGTAATTTTGCATTTGAGATGGCATTTAAAAGACAATAGCAAAGCCATGCAAGGGAAAGCAACAATAAGATTTCACAGACACTCCCTGAAATTACAAGTGGATAGTTAGTCTTATACCTTGGACAACACCTACAAAATTTGTTCTCCTGGTTTATAGGTGATTATGAAATAATGGGGAATACCAACTTTCCCATTCAATTGCCTATGGCAAAGGAGATACATAGCTATATAAATATGTATATATGTATATATGTAATATAGATAAAATATAAAATATTGCATTATAATAAATATATAGTATATGTAAATGCTAATTTATTTTATATGAATAAAATAAAATTCAAAAATTATACTTAGCATATACACGTAATCATAATAATACATCATATATAATATATAAATATACCAGTATAAGACTCTCTCTATGTATATATTATATACTATAGATAATTATTTTATAGAGAGAAAATGTAGTTTTTTGATTTAAAATAGGTTTAGCCATACTGGTTACAGCTAAGCTTAGAATTGTGTATTAGATGTATAAGTAATATATGTAAAATGCATATATTTTCTATATTTAATATGGATATATTATGTATAATGTATATAATATGGGGGTTAGTGGTATCAACACTAAGACAGTCAAAATTCATATATAATATTTGACTCCCTCTAAATTCAGCTACTAATAGCCTGCTATTGACCAGAGACATTATCAATAGTCAATTAACACATATTTTGTATGTTTCATTTATTATATATTGTATTCTTACAGTATTATATATTGCATTTTTTATTTCCTAGAGAAAATAAAATTGTGCGAAAATCATAAGGAAGAGAAAATGCATTTGCAATATTTTGATCACATGGGGTTCAAGCTCATCTTTACATTTATTGAATAAAAGTGCACATATTTGGGGACCTATACAGTTCAGTTGTTCAGAGATCTATTGCATATGAAATTGAACAACTAAACTGTATAAGTCCACATATAGGTAAATTTTTATTCACATAGATGAAAAAAGAGACAGAGTGGTTATAAGAATTTGACTTTAGGCTGGATACCTACGAAAGCTGCCAGTGGTCTAGTTAAGTTCATGTCTGAAGGCCTGACAACCAGGAGCATGGGTGGTATAAATCCTGGTCTGATGGCAGAAGATGTGTGCCCCAATTTGAAAAATCAGGCAGAAAAAAAATAAAAGTACAAAAGACAAATTCTCCATTCCTCCACCTTTTGTTTTAGTCAGGCTTTCAGGGGATTTGATCTTGCAGCCCCTCATTGAGAATGGTGATCTGGCTTACTGAATACACTAATTCAAATGCTAATCTCTTTCAGAAACAGTCTCAAAGAAAGGATGCTTAGTCAAATATCTAGGCACCCAGTACATCAGTCAAGTTGACACATAAAACATTATCTGTGTTAGCAACTGGCACTAAAATGCCTCGAACCATAATGTCTAGAATGCAAGAAAGCTAAAATGTGTGAACACTTATTTTAGTAAACTATATGAGATAATTATATTGGTTATTTTATTGTTAACAGTTAAGTTGAATTTCCTAATGAGTATACTTCAGTGACTTATACTTTAATCAGGGCATCAAAAATATATGCAAGCATTTATTATATTCAGAAAATGTTCTAAAGTTATTTCACTAGAGGATACATTTTTAAAGACCTAACAGGACTGTGCATTTCTTGAGAGGAGATACTTATTGCTGTTCATAAGTGATTTTGATTTTAAATGTCTTACGGCATCTAACCCAGTTCCTAGAATAGTCTGTGTTCTTTAGGTACTTCTTAATACATTATACATTATTATGTTTCTTTGTTTATTTGATTTACATTGTGGCTTTAACCACCTTATTAATCATCAAGGTCGGCAGGATACCATTTCAAATATTAACAAGTTTGTGATTAAAAAAAATGTAATGAGGGTATAAAATCAAGTCAATTCAAATGAGATAGAGAAAGATTTCTAAGAACAATTATGATGATGATGTGAGTTTGAACTAGCTGAGACACCCCCAAGAAATGCTGGATCTGTCCTGTCTATAAGTACAGAAAGAATTCATGGAGAGAGACCTTTGGTCAGGATCATATAGCAAGTTTATTAAAAGCAGTAAATGAGTTTAAGTTACCTGAGGATGGAAAAGCTATATTATGAAAGGAACGCACATGAATTGGTATACATGAGCTGCCCACCCACATCTCACACACAGGCAAAACAGACTCTTGTATATATCTAAGGGGTGGGGACTCCTCCCTGTGTGGGTGTGTCCAGAAGGCTGGAGCTCTTGTGAAAGCTGGTAAGGTTACCTAGAGTAAATGGTGGCTTAATTAGGGGTATGTCCCAGAAGCAGTTTACTAAAATGGGGTCCCTTAGCAGTCTCAGGTTTTGCCAGTTAGTTAATTTTCAGCTCATAGATCTATCTGCATACCTGCTGAATAGATTTTAGACTACACTGCTCCCACTTCAACAATAAGACTGTATTGTGCAAATTTCTTTGACAAGTAACAAAATAAAGCACTGGACAAGTTTTTAAGGTCTCCATATGCTGAACTCTTAGATTTTCTAAACATCTGAAATTGCTTCCTGATGTATATGTCTGTATTCTGATTCGTATTTTCCTGGACATACCTAGACTGTTTCCATATTTATAATTCTCTTTGCCATCTTTTCAAACCTTCTTTCACTTATTTTACGCCTGGGAATTCCATTCTCTCTCAAAGACCATCTAAATCTCTCTCTTCCATAAGTGTTTGCTGCTTACATAGACTCTGCACATTATCTCACCCCTCACTCGTGTCAGTATGGCTTTTATTATGTTTCTTTGTTTCTTTGATTTACATTGTTCATATGTTTTGATGGAGTGACTTCACTACAGGAAAACTTACAGTCTTTATTATTCCCAATTAAAAAAGAAATGCTACATACCTTGTTGAAAAAAATGAATGATTTCAATTTTTATATAAATTATTTACGGATTAGAAAAGTTTATTTAAATTGCTTACTGTCTTTAGTGGTGAGTATGTTTATCCATGAGATAAATGACATCTACCTTGCAGGGTTGATGTGAATATTAAGTTTGATCATTTATGCAAACACTTGCATTTCCTTAAAAATTTCAAAGATATAGCTGCACATGAAGAAAAAAGGGAAAGGGACTGGGAAGATCTTGAGCTTACTTCTCTACACATACAACAAAATAGCATCATGATATAAAGCCTTCAAAACACAATGGCACATTGGGATGAGCATCTCCACAAGGAAAAGTGATAGAAAACATCAGAAAATGTAGGTCAAATCAAGACACTGATCCTTATCAGGATCACTGCTAGGTACTGAGATGCAATATCAGGATGAACGTCAGTGATACAGAGCCTTTTCTCAGGGACTAATAGGCTTCCTTCAGATCAGGTGTCCCTGCATGAAGGAACAGAACCCTAAAGGGGAATATAAGCATCCTGGTTGGAAACAAAGGAGTTTTCCTTGGGAGAATGACAGGAATCTTGAGAGCAGAGATCTCAGGACAGAGTGCAGGGGGAGCCAATAGATAATGTGTGCAACAAACCTAATTGGAGGATTTTCGTTTGTTCAACCAAAACCTTCAAGTGGTGAAATAAAGTGGGATAATATTCCAGTGAGCAGAAACATTCTTGGATGTTCTGCCACTCTTTGTCTATCTAGCCCTGGTACTGGTGGCTGTCATAGGAGTTAGAGTCAGCACACAGGGTTGCCAAATTACAATGGGGTCAGATATTAAAATACTTGCCTATATGCCACCAGCAGTGCTTGCAACCTTGGGACAGTTTGCTCATCTGGTTATAGTATTATGGTTACCAAGGTAGCACTCACCTAGGATGATTGTTCCAGTTCCTACAACCCCACATAGACAGCTGAATATTTTTCCACCAAACTTGGTTTGTGGAACTTTCTGCTGGGCTGTAGCAGTTTTCTCACAAGAGAGATCTCAGCAGTCTGAGAAACAACTGCCCCTCATCTGCCTGGGACTGCTGCTGACCTGCATGCTCACTGGCACCCTAAAGACCCCAGGTCCGCCTCTACTCTACTGGAATTCCAACACAGGACTATTGCAACAAGACAGATAAATAAAGTATTTTTGTCTAATCTATAGACATAAACAAGGGAACTAAAAATAATTGAGACAGAGAAATTTACCCCAAATAATGGATCAAAACAAAGCTCACAGAAAAAAAAATTGAATACAACAGAAGCAAACTATCTGAAGATTTCAAATCAATAGTTGTGATGATTCTCACTGAAATTAGGAAAACAGTAGATAAGTAAAATGAGATCTACGACAAAGGCAAAGAAACTGAGAAAGTTTCATGATAGTAATATTAAGGGAATGAATAAAGTAAAATAAAATGACACTTGTTGGAAAAACCTAAATACCACTCATTTGCCCATAATTCTATGAGGCAGCAATTTATGCTGGGTTCAGCTGGGGTGGGTATTCTCTGTTCCAAATGGTAGATTCACTCATATGCCAGAGACTTCAACTGGGATTACTAGAATAACTGGGATATCTCAGTTGGTTGGATTTCTTTTTCGATACAGTATCTTTTTCCTTTGTCAGACTGGTATGGACTAATAACATAGTAGGAGCATTATGAAGCGAGCACGCCTGAAAATTGCAAGATTCATAAATTCAGAAATTGTGTTATATTTCTTCCATCTCTCTCTATTGGTGAGAGCAAGTCGTGAAGCCTCCCCTAATTCCAAGATTTTGAAGTAGACTCCATTTCCTGATGAAAGTGCCAGCAGAGAGTTGATGATTATTTGCCATTTACCAACACATAGCTAGAGGAGAAGGCTTTGGAGAAGGCAGGGTTTATATAACAGTGTGCTCTAGATGGAACAAGCCTATGTCTGATTAATATATGAGATGGACTGAACACATTTGTCTATATTCTAAGTAGTAACTGATAGTTGTAAAGAAAGAAAACTGAAGAAAGTGACATCCCAGAATAAACGAGACCTGCTTGAAGCAAAATACAATTATTTAAAGTTTTATTAGGACTGCAGACCAGGAGAATCAAATTCAAGGAGTCCCAGTTGCCTGGATAGGGTAAGGCTTACATTGACTTAGAAAAGAAAGGCTAATTCTCCTTCAGGCTCACTATACAAATTTGGGCTAGAAGTCCATCAAGTTCCATATGGTACTCAATGATGAAACTTTGACTACAAGTCAGTGGTGACATTCAGGAGAAAGGTTAGTAGAGCAATGACTGGTCAAATTTCAATTTGTGACTGCTGGTTTTGTTTCAGCTCCTACCTGTGTAGCACTTCTGGGCATACCAGGGCATGTCTGGGCATGCCTGGGCATGCCTGCAAGTGACTGGGGTATGATCCTCAGCAGTTTCCCAATTCTGTTTTTTAGCTCAGACTCGAAATATACCTGAACTAAGCACCCCAGGGACCTTATCTGGTGTGTACACCAATAAAAATGCAAAGATATTTTGAGCTGTCAACAGAACGGAGTTTATTGGGTGGCACAGGCCAGGAACAGGTGGTCTCAGAGCCAAACCAGGGTCCCTGACCTATAATGAGTTTTTGTTTTGTTTTGTTTTTTAATAGGAAAATTATTCATATTCACAGGAAAGTTAAATAAATTCACTAAGTTTTAGGAAAGGTTTGTATATCTCCAAGAAAGGGTTAGCCACGCACACTCAGTAATTCATCATAGTATTTTATATGTGCTCCATGCACAGCTGGGAGTGGAGATTTAGGCATTATAATTAAGGGGGTTGGACTTTTCAGGAATCAAGACCTGGATCAGCTACCTATGTATAGACTGACATTTAAATACAGGCTTTCAGAGTCTTTTCTGGAAATGGTAACTGTGGGTAGGGGTCAATACAGGTCAGGCTGCTGACAGGAAGGCAAGTAACTTAGATTCTGCAAAGAATGAAAATGGTAATTGTGATTGTTAGGCTGGCTCAGAAAGACGTAACAGCGGGCAGGGACAGCGGGCATGCCCGTTGGGCATGCCCGGCGGCCAAGCCCGGGTAAAAGGTGGATGACGTCAGAATAAGGGATGCGACCCCGACACCTGGATTCACGGGGCCAATCCCCAATCGTGATATGGGAAGCCCGCGAAATTCCTCTGCTTAAAAGAGCCGGTACCCCTTTGTTCTGCGCGTGACTTCCCCAGGCCCGTTTTGCGGACTTGGGAGTTTCGCCCGGGAGCGCAAAGTCCAATAAAGCCCTGACTATTCTGCTTTCTGTCTGATTGAAATTTTCTCCT